>VDFB02058242.1:495223101-495567661 GCA_007258455.2 Sequoia sempervirens
CTTGATAAACAACAAAACTCCCAACCTTTTGCAATTACTAGAAACCTCCTCGACAACACTGGTGACTTGAAAGAATAGAAGTGCAACCCCCATAGAGCATAAACAATGAATCCCAAATTGCAAGACCATATCTTCAAAAGTAGAGGAATGTAGAGCTTTCTCCCAAATAGTCTTCAAAGTAACTTCCTATATTAGAGACTTTCACCAACATGTAGAGACCAAAACTTCCTTGTAGCAAGATATACTTCCACCTAAACAAAAAAGAGAGAATACAACATAATAGAGACTATACAAAACATCAATCCAACTTCAATATTACTTATAATCCTCATCTTAATGCTTCTAATTCTCATCTTAATATATCATTATGATATAATCTCTACCAACAATAACCATACTCAATACAACTTTACTTGAAATCAAAAAAGGCATAACACCCAACAATGAAAATCAACAACATAACTATTAGTACAAAAACATACATCGATGACAAAAAATGTAAAATATATGTGCAATAAACTCCCAAACAAAGTGTCGACATCAATGAAAAACACTTCTAAACATATGTGCAAAAGTCTCCCCCTTTGGCATTGATAGCAACACACACCTACTCATTCTCCCCCCTTTGACATCAAGGACAAAGAGACAAGGTCTTCAATTGAATCATAAACACATTCTCCCCCTTTAACTGATTCCACAACTATACATGATACCCCTATCAGTAGCAAGGAAAAATACCTACTCCCCCAAAGAGGTAGCACACATCAATCAAGGAGAAAAGGATATGACATGAATTTCTCCCTCTAGCTATATGCACCATCTATGCTTATAGTTAGTAAAAGGAGGGGCAATAACCCCTAACTTCCATTAGACATAATCAAAAGTATCCTTTGAAAGTTCCTTAGTGAATACATCTACAATTTGATCCTTAGTAGGTACATACTCCAATCCAACTTCTTTCTCTATAACCTTTTCCCTTAGAAAGTGATAATGGATAGAACAAATTTTGGTTTTGAGTGTATCACTAGATTCTTGGAGTTTTTAATGCACTGGTATTATCACATAATATGGGAATGGGTTCATCATAAACCATGTTTATATCCTTCAAAGTTTGCTTCATCCTAACCACATGGGTGTAGTTTGCTTCATCCTAACCACATGGGTGTAGCAAGATGTTGTAGCAATATACTTAGCTTTTGTTGTGGATATAGACACTAAGTCCTGCTTCTCACTAAACCAAGAGACAAATCCGTTTCCTAAGAAAAATGCACTTCTATCAATACTTGCCCAATCATCCACACATCCTATCCAATCAACATCAATATAAGCACTCAAATAAAAATTTTCATCCTTCTTATACCACAAACCATAATCTAGAGTTCCCCTCAAATATCTGAATATTCTTTTTACTGATTTCTTATGAGTTTGCTTAGGATTGGTTTTAAATCTAGCAAAAAAACATACTGCATGCATAATCTCATGTCTAAAAGTAGTTAAATGTAATAATCTATTACAAGGTGTGTTCCCTTGGTCTCCTTGTGTTGTACAACATAATGCTCAAGTTCGTGATATGGCTTAACTACCTCTTGTGGATTCATTAACTCTAGGGGTTGTATTAGGAATTAACATGTTGATCTTTTGGTGCAATGAAAATCATCTTTACAACAATTAGTATCAGATCCTTGGTCATAGGTTTGAACCCCTTGCTTGCACTGGGGAGATTTTTGTAAGGTGTGCACCCTTGGTCTCCTTGTGTTGTGCAGTGCAACACTTAGGTTTGTGTCATGGCCTAACCACCTCCCATGGATCCATTAACTCTGGTGGTTGTATCAGGCATTAATAGGTTGATATTTTGATACAACGAAAACCATCTTTGTAACATAATGATCCAATCATAGATATGTAAAGAGACTGATCAACCTCAGGAGAATCATCATTTTTTCTTAAGTGACAACCGGTGACCATAGGAGTACTTATTGGTTTGGAATTCTGCATGTCAAACTTCTTCAATATCTCTCTAATATACTTAGCTTGAGAAATAAAGATACCATCATCTAGTTGAATAATTTGTAACCCAAGGAAGAAAGATAACTCACCAATCATAGACATCTCAAACTCATTTTGTATCTCTTCTACAAACCTCTTACACATATTATCATCTCCTCCAAAGATGATGTCATTGACATATAAAACAACTACCAAAATCTTGTCTTCATCTACCTTAATTTAAATATTACTATCTATAGTTCCTTTCTTAAAACCTTCTTGAAGTAAGTACTTATCCAATTAAGCATACTAAGCTCTAGTGGTTTGCTTGAGTCCATACAAATCTTTCTTGAATCTGTACACCACATCTAAATCTTCTAATAAATGGAAACCATATGATTGCTCAATATATACCTCTTCCTCTAAATCACCATTCAAGAAGGCTGACTTGACATCCATCTAATAAACTTAAATTATTGTAAGCAAAAAAGGAAAGAAACATCCTTATTGCCTCCATTCTAGCTACCAAAGCAAAAGTCTCCTCAAAATCAATACCTTCAACATGTGAATATCCCTTACACACAAATCTAGCTTTATTCCTCACAACTTCACCATCTCCATTTAGCTTGTTTTTGAACACCAACTTAGTTCCAATAACATTCTTATTAGCTGGTCTAGGAACCAATTCCCTTATCTGATTCTTTTATATTTCATTCAATTCCTCTTCCGTAGCCTTTATCCAACCTTCATCTTTGCTAGAATTAGCAAAGTTCTCGGGTTTACCTTTGACAATAAACACAAATTCACTTTCTCACATGATTTTGCTATCCTTCTCCTAGTCAACACACCTTCATTCTTGTTCCTTCTTTTCTTTCTCTTCTTCGTCTTCAATGCATAGAGGTATATTAGATACACAAAACTCTAGTTCTTGTGAGATTTGACACAATTATTTTTCTACCTTCATATTTGTGCTTTCACATCTTTCCCAATCTCTTATTGTAGCATCTACAGGCCTTGCTTCTGGTTGAGTAACTGAGAAAGATCCCTTCATCAAATCTTGAGTCAAACTAGTCAAGGACTTCTTCATCTCTATTGATGTAACATTTTCTACCAAAGATTTAGAAGTATTTAATAGTAGGAGGCCTTCCATACCATAGCTCATAAAGGGTTTAGTGAAATTGACCCTCATCTATACTCTGTTAAGAAAATAGATAGTAGTGTGAACTGCTTCCTTCCAATATATATTAGGAAAATTTGCATCTCTCATCATTTCCCTACCCATCTCTTGCATAGTCCTATTCTTCCTCTCCACTACCTCATTCTATTGAGGGATCTTGGAGTAGAAAAATGTCTCCTAATACCATGATCTTCAAAAAAAATTTCAAATTCATTTGATGTAAATTCACCTCCTCTATCTAATCTTAAGAATTTGATCTTAGCATCCATTTCATTCTCAACTTTTTCTTTGAAAATCTTAAACTTATCAAAATATTTTGATATTTCTCTTAAAAATGTAACCCAAGTAATTCTAAAGTAGTCATCAATAAGCAATATGAAATACCTTTCACCTTTTTGACTCTTTGTTCTTGTAAGTCCACAAGGTTAGTTTGAATCAACTCCAATGGCATTGTAGAAGACCACTCTTTACTCTTGAAACTTATCTTTTTTTCTTTACCATTTGACTTTCCTTGCATAATGTGTTTGCAAGCTTAGTTATCTTATGCATATCTCTCATTGTATGAGTATAATTGATCTTTTCCATATTGTCAAAGTTGATGTGTCTCATTCTCTTGTGCCACAACCAACACTTGCCATATTGAGGAAATAAGTAGATTCTTCCATTTGCCTCCTTAAGATGATAGACATTTTATTTTTTCTAGTTCCTTCTGTAACTAATATTTCAAACCCTTATTGATCTCATAATTTTTGACATGAAATGTAAGGTTATATCCTTTTTTCCACATCTGAATGACATTGAGGAGATTACGATTTAACCCTTTGATATAGAGGACATCATCAGTCTTTTTCTTTCCATCACTGGTTATAGCACCCTTTGCAAAAATATATGTTGACTCATCACCAAAAAACTTGATAGTTCCACCATTACACTTGTTAAGGTTGATGAACCTTCCCTTGTCACCAATTGTGTGGTTAGAGAAACCAGTGTCAATCATCCAAGCATTTTCTTCTTCCTTTGCATGAAAGTAATTCCACTCAACCATTGATTTTTTATTATCTTTGACATCTTGCATGGTATCAGACTTCTTATAGCTTTTAATATCACCCTTTTTGTCACTATATTTCATGGACATGAAGAGTGTTTCATCATTTGAATCATTATCCTCATCTTTTGAGGAACATCTGCTTTCCTTGGAATAGAGAATCCTTTTGAACTTCTCTCTATTTTCGCTATCTTTTGATTCTTCAAAAGGAAATTTAGAGGAAAAATGACTAGTTCTCCCATAGTTGAAGCACTTGAAAGGTAACTTACCTTTGTATTTGTCAATTCCTTTCTTCAATAATCTCACAAAGTTTACTTCTACCTCATCAAAGTCATCATTCTAACCAGCTACTTCATTTTCTACCTTCTTACTATCTTTGAATGTTGTTTCCTTCCTTGGAAAATATTTGTCAAACTCTCTCATTTCAAAGGCTATAAGAGCACTAAACATTTCATCTACTAAATAATTATCTAGATCCTTAGACTCCTCAATAGTAAATACCTTATTACTATAATATTTAGGGAGAGATCTTAGAACCTTCTTCACAATATCATCTTCTTTCACTTCTCCACCAAGACCTTTGATGGTAGTTTCTACTTCATCAACATGGAGAATATAACTAGCAACATCTTCATCTTTCCTTTCTTCACTTTATTATCTCCTTCATAAATGTTGCTTAGATTTTCCCATAAATCCTTAGCAAAACTACAACTCATCACCTTCAAAAGTTCTAAATTAGCTAACCCACACATCATAGCATTATTTTCCTTATAATTATTCTCATACAACCTAATCTCAACTAGATATGTTAGAGGAGCAATAGGTGTAATGCAACCATCGTTGAAATATTACCAAACACCAAGCCCTAGAGAGTTTAGATGGCCTTTTGTTCTCACTTTCCAAAATGTGTAATTTGTCCCATCAAACCTAAGACCTTTGTAAGATCCATCATGTGCCATATTGAACCTTTCCTTAAGTGGTTAAGCTTATTTAGAGGAACTTAGCTTTGATACCAAATTTTGAACACACTTAGATACTGAGAGGTGGGGTGAATCAATATCTTCAAAAACTTAAACCCTTTAGCAATATGTAAATTCAAACTTTTAACAAGATGAAAAACTATTAACAAATCAACAATACTTAATAAAATCAACAAAAATGAAAGATAAGACAATGAACAAATGTGCACTAGATAACACCAATTTTATGTGGAAAACCCAAGGAAGGAAAAACCACCATGAGAAATATCACAATATAAAGTTCATTGCTTACAAAATTAAAATTCGTTTTAAGGCTCACTACCTAAGGAAGCACATTGCTCCCTAAAGGACTTGCAGGCTAAGGTGTACAACTTTAGGGGAAAATAAAAAAGGAATTTCAAGTTGAGATGCACAAATCTAGGGTAAGATACAAATTACAAGAACTTGTTCAAGAGACTCATTGTCTAATAGCAAGATAAATGAAAATATGGAATTACAACATTTTTTATAATACGCTTTACTGACTAAGGCATTAAAGCATATATGATTTTTTTTTCCCAACTCACTTCATCATTCCACACTCTCACACCACCAACACTCGCTTAAATTGCAACTATTTTGATCTTTCATTTATATCCTCCATAAGATCTCAAAACACCAATTAACTTGGTCATAACAAAAAAAAAAAAAAAAAAAAACAATGGCTCGAAGAAGTTAGGCACAAAAATATAATGTGGTCTTATCCAAGAGATAGAATGGACCAAAAAAAAAATTATTATATTTTCCAAAGTGATCCCAAGAATTAAATATGGTGGCACACAACATCCCAAGTCGACAAGGAAATGTGTAGATGAAACATGTAGCACAATACCAATTGACCCAAAACACAACTTTAACTTAATTTGCTCAATGCAATTCTCAATATGATAGGTCAGAACCCAAATTAATCTTAACACAACCTCACTTGTTAGTGCAAACCCCAAGCACATAGTACAAACAAGATAACAAGCTCTGTCGGCCAAACATCCACAAATTACCTAAAAAACCAACTCAAAACAATAAGTGACATCAAAGAGATCAACCATTGATGTGCAAACAATAAAGAGACATTCTATGAACTTCCAAAAATACTTCCAGTTACTTCTTTCACACTATCATGCCACAACCAACCATCACAAACCAAATATAAATAAAATACTTCATCCCAGAAACATAGAATACACAACCATAAGATAGAAAATTAACAAACCAATTTGTAGTAAAATCCATCACATAAAATCTAAACTAAGACATTATACAAACACAAAGAGATTTTTCACCAATACATAGGAGTAGAAACATCAATACAAAAAAATGTGGAGCATTTTTTGGACCATTCTTAATAAACAAAAAAACTACCAACCTTTTGCAATTACCAAAAATCTTCTTAGCAACACTAGTGACCTGAAAGGATAGGAGTGCAACCATGAGATAAAACATAAACAAAACAAATTTTGGTAAAATCCTTCATATGAAATCTAAACTAGGAAATTGCACAAACAACAAGAGCATGTTCACCAAGCCATATGAGTAGAAACATCAATGTAGAGAAATGCGAAGCATTGTTTAGACTAGTCCTGACAAACAACAAAATTGCCAACCTTCTACAATTACTAGAAACCTTCTTGGAAATACTAGTGACCTGAAAATATAGGAGTGCAACATCCATAGGGCATAAATGCTAAATCCCAAGCTACAATACCATATCTTCAAAAGTGAAGGAACACAAAGCATTATCATAAATAGTCTTCAAAGCAACTTCTTGTAGAAAAAAAATTCACCAACACATGAAGACAAGGACTTACTTGTAGCAACATATACTTCCACAAGAACAACAAGAGAGAGCATACAAAATACTAGAGACCATCAACAACATCTCTCCAACTTTAGCATTACTTCTAATTATCATCTTAATGCTTCTAATCCTCATCTTAATGTATCATCATGATATCATCACTACTGATTGTAACCATACTCAATACAACTTTACTTAAAATTAAACAAGGCATGACATCCAACCATGAACATTAGAAACATCACTATTAGGACAACAACACACATCAATGATAACCCAAACTGAGTGTACATCAATGGAAAATAATGTCAAACATATGTGCAATAAAATCCAAAACAAAGTGTTGAAATCAATGAAAAACAATGTCAAACATATATGCAACAATCTCCCCCTTTGGCATTGATGGAAACACACACTTGCTATGTAATTAGAAATCCCATGTGATGGCAATTGTACATTGTAATTTCATTTTCATTTCAATGATAATAGAAAATATTTGCTTCCTTCTTGCATTTTCGTTTGTGCAATTCTCTATTGTTGTTGTGAGTTTTAGATTGTAAGGAGAGTACCATTCATCATAAAGTGTACTTGGGTAATGTTTATCATTTATTTATTTTTGGATATGTCATAAAACATATTATATTTCCTGATGGTAGAGCTAAGAAAATTATTAGTGTTTTATATATCCTTGAATTAGTACAAAACCTTTTATCTATAAATAAATTAATATATGTGGGTGTGTAGTTTTTATTTTCTAATGGAGGATGACTATGGCTAGATATGTTATGGTGATTAGTAAAGGTGTTAGTGTGAATGATGAAAATTGACTCTAACAAAATAAAACTAACTTGCTTTAAAATTATTTTCACCAATTACACTATGATGAATCAATAGATTTAAGCATACGTAAACCTATATTGATTATCATTTTTTAGATATTTAATTTTAAATAAAATATCGAATTAACTAACTAAGATGCTTAAGAAAACTAAACTATTATAGAAAAACAATAATAGAAAAAATAGACTTTTTAATCAACCAAAATGAAAAATGTAGACAACTAAGAACCTAGAATTGACACCCTACACTACCAACAATGTTAGCTTTTTCTAGCATTGACATTGTGTTATTCCCTCTAGCAATTGTTGTCCAAAAAACTTCATGGATTTTTTTTATCAGCACCCACAATGAAATTCTGATGATTGCCAAAAAAATTAGCCTCCATGCAAGTGAATATTTCATTTTTTGTAGAGGAATATTCCAAACATTCTTGATTTCTTGGTTGATGTGTTTTTTTTTTTTGCTAAATAGGGAATATTCCCTATATTATTCCATTGACATTAGCATGACATCATGCTGATGTTAGTGGGGCCCCCTCTAATGACCTTTGGCCATAGACAGGGCATATAATATTAAAATTGGGTAAGTGAGATATTTTTGGAAAGATGGTTCTGTTTACTTTCTTGTGTTGTGGGCCTCATCTTTTTATTTTTATGTATTCTACAACTTGTTGAAGTTGGATGCATTGATTTCACTCTTGATATCATAAATTTTGATTAATTTATCTTTTTTTTAAAAAAATTCCAATATTGTTGGAAAGGTCTTTTAGAGCTTTCACAGCTATCCATGCACCTTTTATAGATTTTTCTCTAGGTACATTTTATTTAGTTTTTTGTGTTTCACATTCTGATGAATTACCTAGATGTTTTGTCTCTTGGAGAATTTATGTTTGTATGAGATTACTTGTTTCAAGTTGTTCTACATGTAAAATATCTTTTTGTCCTACTTGGTCATTTTGAACATCTTTTGCATGTAATTTCTATTGTGTAGATGCACTGAGATAAAAGTGTCATTATTGTACATACTTTTTAACGATTTTACACATTTTTTTCATCTTTTGTACTTTCACTATGTTATAAAGTGTCACGGGTGGGTTATGAATACATTTTTTATTTGTAGGTAATTTCATGTACACATGAAGATGATCTTTATTCTCCTACACAAAACTCATGGTGACACATAGTTTCAATGGACCTATCTTGGATTTCCATTATCCCCATTATAGAGGGGGTTTCTATTGTTGGTGCTAATGCTTCCTTGGTTTATTTTTGGAGTGAGCTACGCATTCAATTTTTGTTCCTATGTACTAGGAAAATATAGTAGTTGGTTAACCATGCATTTTTATGAGATGGATAATTTACCATATGAACACTAATACATTTCTATTTTTGGAGGTGACCTATTTTTACTTGATCATTTCTTTAAATATTGGTACCTACATTTTTTACTTGCATCTTGCATGGTTGAGTAGTATCATTGGGATCACTAATGAAGATTCATATACCAAATGTATATTCGATTGCTAGATGTTTACCTATATTTTCCATGTAATTTGAGTAGTGTTATTGGGGGCATTCATGTAAATTATTTTCTTCTTGATCTTTATTATCATCTATTCTAGAGGAGGTTCTTTAGTTTACACTATAGCAGTCATCATTCAACAGTTTTCTAACACTTCTTCATGCTTCAAAGATGTTCTTCATGTTCCTATTATCTTTGGGACATTGTTTTGGAGGTTTTTCAGTCCTTCATTTTCCTTTCTCTCTTTTGGAGAGGATTTTTCCCATGAATTTTTCTCCTTTTCTCTAGTTGTGAGAGATTATATTTTTTGTACATGGGTACCTCATCAAGCCCTTTTTTCTTAGAACCATCATGTATTCTTTTCTTTTTATGTATTCTCTTTTTAGGGTTTTTAGCCACTCCCTAAGTTTTCACATAAGAGGGGGTGTTAAGAGATTGTGAATTATCTAATAATTAATTATTCTTTAATTAATTATTAAGCTAATTTCACTTCACACACTTAAGATAAACTTAGGAGTACTTTTTTCTATTAATTAGAGTGAGCTATTATTTGATCATTTTTTCTCATCACATATAATGACAACACTTTTCATGATCTAATCCATTTATTATTTAGGGTTTTCTATTATAAGAATTATCTTTCATTGTATTATCACTTGAAAAATCTTGAAGCTTTTCATTATATTACTTCTTTCTAGTTGAGGAATAACAAATTTTTGTTTGCAACTCTCATGCATGGACACTGCTTTTGTTTGTTGTTTAATCTTGCATCTTATGTTTTTTACAATTCTAACAAAAGAAATGGTCTAATTATGAATCATTTAACATAATTTTGGCTATTTCCATTAGTTTTTGGTTGATTTTATTTACAACCCTTATTTTATAATATTTTATTTTCAACTAAGGCTTTAAATTCTTAAAACTTGGTAAAAACCTCATATTTATCACACAATTGTTTTGAGGTGTGGCTAGAGGCATCATTAATCCATAACACATAATATTGATTTTTTTATAGAAATGAAATCCACAATACCAAACATGTATACAAATGAATAATTTATAATATTATCTTTGCTCTATATATTTCAATAGGAAATGAAGATGAACTATATTTACAAAACACAATTCACACAAAAATAAATTTCATGAATAAAATAATAAGAAAAACTATCAACCTTGTCTTTATTAACAATGTTCCTAAGATTTTCCACTTATATGACCTAAATATTTGTACTACATTATACATCAATTTAATATTGATTTTTTACATTGATGAAATTACAAAAAGTGGAAGTACTAAGCCTATAAAAATCTCCTATTTGAGATCCTTTAGCTACCACAATGTTTCCTTTGACCAACCTACAACTATACTTGCCTAATGTTACTTGCATTCTAGAATCCTTCAAATTTAATATAAAAAGTGAGTTTCTTGTAAGTCTTGCAATATGAAGAACACTTTTTTTTTTAATCCTTCCATCACAAAACACAATTATACCTTTCCCCTTAAATTCATCCTTTCCTATTTGTGGTGGCATAAAATAATGAAATATGTTAATTTTTTAATGTGGGATGTTAATTTAAAATTGAAAGAAATAAGTAACCTTTTTTGAGTGACATTTTATTGAAATGTACCCATGACGTGGAAAGGTAATTATTGAATATTTCTTCATTTTGGTGATCTATTTCATAATTCGCCAATAAACCATAAGACCCATAAGACCCATGAATGTTGTAAATCTATATATGTATGTGTATATATGCATACTTACATATATACATAATCCATATTACACCTCTCAATATGAATTATATTTATTGACTTAAGGATTTTGAAAATAATTAATTTAGTATTCTTTAAGGAATCTATAGACACATTTTTGCATTTATAAAAATGGAAGAATTGTCACTTTTTACATCAACTCAATGTAGATAAACAATAAATCTTAGAAATCACATTTTACCTTGGCAACATAGTCAAATACTATTAATAGAAAGAATACTCATTTATTCTATATATTTTAAACTGTTGGAAACATGATTGCCATTGTACCAAAAGATTGACTTGTTAATGCCTGATACAACTGCTAGAGTTAATGAATCCACAAGAGGTAGTTAAGCCATGTCATGAATCTTGAGCACTGGCGTTGAACAACCAAGGGGATGAAGGGAAAAACCTTTCAAAAATCCCCCTAGCATGAGAAATGGATTCAAACACATGACCTAGGCTTTGATACCAATTGTTGGAAACACAATTTCCATTGCACCAAAATATCAACCTATTAATTCTTGATACAATCGCCAAAGTTAATGAATCTATGGAAGGCAGTTAAGACATGTCTTGAATCCTGAGTGCCAACACTAAACAACCAAGGGGATGAAGGGTGAAACCCTCCAAAATTTTAATAACATTAATAAAAAATGGATATGTTACAAGTGTTTTTTCTTCACAAAATTAATACCTCTCACTATTCAATGATAAATTATTTATTATATCTAAACTAATGCTAAATTTTAACAATAACAATGATTTTGATAATATCAATGTTATGAGTAAATTTTCATTTGGTAACTTCTTATATAAAGAGATCAACCCTTACTCTTCTTCAATTTGTTTTAATAAATTTTTATTTATGTTAATAATTATTTATTTATATATTTTGGTGTGTTTGATACATGTCTTAGGCATGGTTTCGAGTTTTGGAAGGATTGTCTTAGGCATGGTTTCGAGTTTTGGAAGGATTTCACACTCATTTACAAGTCATGGTGGGTGTATTGCTTGGTTCCATCATAGCCATTTCATGGTTTTGGATATGGAAATTTAAAATGTTAAATATGTTTAATTATTTATGCTTCTTCAAATAGTTATTTCAATTTTTTGATTAATGTGTTCTAATTTTTTTTTTAAAATCTTTGTGCAAACTAACATTTATCTATACTTTGAGTTTTATTAAATATAATAATTTTTTTTTATCTATTTAGCAAATATATTCCATGAAATATTGTATTGTATTATTCCACTAACACTTTGCTACACTTTTTGATTAAAGAAGATTAAAAAATTCTCTATTAATAATCATCTCAAAATGTTTTATGGTGCAATCTTCTATTTTTTTTCCTCTAAAATATTTTAATAAATTTGATTCACTGGCTAATAATATGAACAAAATATAGTATTACATTATTTATTTACATAGATGTACTTTATAATTAGTACATTGGTTATCTCAATTAAAAAAAATGGATTAAATGACTAACTAATCTAATTAAAAAATATTATTATATTATTTATTCACATAAATACACTTTATAATCAATATATTAGCTATCTCAAATGGAAAATGATTTGGTGTTATATATATTTTATTTTATTTACATTCTTTCACAAGTAATTTTAGCATATTTTATCAATAGAGATAATATTTTTTGGCCCTTTATTGATATATCTCTTTGAATTTTTTGATATGCTCCTAATCCTATATTGTGTATTGAGTTATGAGTAGTTATTTTTTTCCTACCATAACTCTTAAGTAAGTTATATAATAATTTTTATAGTCATATATAGATAGTTAGGTCATCATAATAGTTATAGTTAAGTATCTAAGTTAGATTGGGTTGTAGCCAAGGAATAATTAGGCATGTCTAATAGTTCTATTCCCTTTGAAATTTTGTATGATACTACAAAGTATCTTGCATAGTATAATCCATTTTTATTTTCCTTTGATTGTGGTTGGCTCACAAATTGATGATTCATTCATTTAAAAAATGGAAAAAATAGAAGGTTTTCAATTATGAAAAGAACTAAGGATGTGTGGAATAACTCCACATATCAACCACCTTTCTAGTCTCCTTTTACTTTTTCATGTCCAATAAAATGGTTGGGACTTGCCATGCTACCATGTAATATATTTATGGACCAATGGTGCAATAGAAATATTTTGTTAGATTTATATTCTCATGTTGGCACATATTATTTGAATACCAATATATGTAATTACTTCTATACATATATATGGACTTTACATACATATACACTTATGTAAGTACACATTTATTCTTTTCAAAATAAAAATAATAAGTGGTTAGCATTTACAAAGGAGAAGGTAATCCATCCAAATATATTCACAAAAAGGGTTCTAAAATTTAATCTATTATGTGGTTAAGACATTCCATAAATATTGGAACTAATGCAAGTAAATCCTCAAACCCTCATTCTCAAACTCACAACACATACATGCAACTCAAAAAATGCAAGAAATTAACTCAAAATCTGCTAGAAATGTCTTATGATCCTCATTCAAAATCTCCTTAATCATTACAACTTCAAGGAATAACTAAAAATACACTCATTTAAAGCCATATGGGTTGTTGGATTCCAATAGAACTCAAAAACTAAATTGATTGAAAACAATATGAAACAATCACAAAATGATTTTCTTCATCCAAGCTTCTTTAACAAGATTTTTCTCCTACATGTTGCATACTTTCAGTGGATCCTTTTTTCTTTAAATTAAACCTTTGCAACCCCATCCATGTGGTTTTACAACTTCATCTTCAAACCTAAAAAATCACAGTATCTTGGTCTTTTCTCCAAGGGCTACAACCCAAAGCCTTCCTCTCAAATTTTTGGCATCAAGACCCCTCTGAAAGTTATCAAGTTTGCATCTTTTCACAAAGAAACCACCATCATTCTTGTAACTCCTCAATTGCCACACCCAACCTAGAAAATTCTCACAAAAATGCATTAAAATGAATATACTAAATTTTAAAATAATCTTTGAACCCACCTTCATGAAATTCTCAATTTTGGATGATAAGTTAGATTCCCACTCCACTCAATAAGACCCCCAAAATAGAAACAAACCAACAACTCAATCTTGGGAACCCAATTCACACTACTACAATTAAGGAATAATAAATGAGTTGTCATAGATTTGTTCTCCATAAAATCCATGCCTAATTTTTCCTTTTTGATTTTTCAAGATTCAAAATTTCCCCCACAACTATCTACATCACCAAAAATTACAAAAAAAAAAATTATATTCATGATCATAAACATATAATTACAATGACATCCAAAGTTCAAAATAGGGGTCAAGGGATCTCCTAATTATGTCTGACCCCGAATACATCATACAATTTGTTCCATTCTTCTTGTTACATTTATGTTAAGCAAAAAGGGATATTGATATTGTTTCTTTCTCTTATAATATTTTTGTTTACTATAAGATCGCTGCTACTATTCCAAAAAAATCTCTTGATGCTCCAATCTTTAGTACACCTTTTCTTTGGTACCATCCTTGGGTGGGTCGCTACTGTTCCTGGACTCTTTCTTGATTAGCTTCCTTAGATCAGGGTTCAGGTACAACCATTGGTTTGCACTCACCACCTCCTCCTTGGTGATTTTTGATTTTCCTTTCTCCATTAGCTTTTGGTACTTTGTTTTGGAAATCTCCACCGCCAAAGATACCTACATGAAAACATTGTATAAGATGATTCTTCTGTTAGACTTAGTAAGTACCCTCCTAATGCTTTGGTAATTTTCATAATTCCTAGCTTTCCAAAGAAACCACAGGATTTCAGTTGTTAACAATAACCAATACATATTATTTCCTTTTCCTAAACCTATGATTCTTCCAAGAATAATTTTTTTTTTCCTTTTTTATTTTGCATTACCATCACCTGCAAGATCAATTAGAAATAGGTTCCATATTTCCTTAGAAAATTAGCAATCAAAAAATGGATGAGAGATGCTTTCAATTTGCTTACAGATTTGATAAATGCTAGTACTGTCTTTAGGATCAAAGTTAGGAAATTTTTGTAGTAGAAACATCCATTTAAAATCTGATTTCTTGGGTTCCAAAACCTTGTTCCATATCTCTGAGAAGACCTTGTTCCAATCATCTTGGTTAATATTAAAATTCCAACAACAATTCAGACGATCTACAAGATTGGGGGGGTGCCACAAGCTTATAGATTTATTTAGCTTTAAGTTTGATTATATTTTCATTAGTTACCCATTCAAAATCTTGATTTTTATTACAATATTTATTTTGAAATTTTGCATTCTTTCCTTTATTTGTTTTACTCTTTCATATGTTATTTTTTGAGTTAAGGGGATATTAAATTTTATGTAGAGCTCATCCAAGTCCAACAACTTGTCATTGTAGATTATATCTTGGAAGGTGAAGATACCCTTCTTGTTCCATTCCTTAGTAGAACACCCTTGAAGGAGAGTGAGGGGTTGTTATTATGGTAAGTGTTCCACTAAATAGATATCAAGGAGAGGATATTGTCTATATCTTTATCCAATGGGCATTGATTTAGAATGGCCTCTTTTCTCATTTCCAAAGCCTTCCACAGGCTCTTGAAAACATTGGACCTTGTAGGTGTTACAGGGAATTTACCAAACATAAGGTCACACATGGGTAAATTCTTCCAAGCCTTGGCTTTTTGGGGGTTGAGTTCTTTATATTGTTTTGACCAAAATTTTCCATGGTTCATTACCCTTTAAATGTCTATAGATCCACTTGACTACAAGGGCTATCCCTTGTTTCTTTAGGTCTTTAAGACCTAAGCCTCCTTTCTACTTCTCCATGCAACAAGTGTCCCACTTGACTGAATGCCTCTTTTTATTACCTTTTCCATCTAACCAGAGGAAATGTCTTATCCTCTTTTGGATTTCCTTAACTTTGTAGCTATTGAATAGCCAAATTGAGGCATAGTAAATATTGTATGATTCCAAAATCTCTTACCAAATTTGGGATCTCCAAGCTATGGAAAGGCATTGTTTGTTCTAGGCTTCAATTTTATTGATTAAAAAAATTGCAACATTTTAGGCCTAATATTGAAATTTAATCATCTAACAATATTATTCATAAAACCAAAAATAAATTACTCTTTTTTTGTTGATGCAAGATTTCTTGACACCTTGAATGCTTTTGTATCAAACACTTGGGGTAAGTGAAATGTTCCATGATTTGAAAACTCATGCACATTTGAAGACCATATGTTTGCTTTTGGATCCATAATTCTTCTTTATTTTTTTGAAATTTCTTCTTTATCTTCTTCTAGCAACCCACAAAAACATTCACGATCCTCCTCCAACAACCCTACACTCCATTCTTCTCTCCTCTTGTGGACTTGTATCCACAATGTACCATCCTCCTCCTCCTAATTTCATATGTTCTCCTCTCTACTCTCATGGGATTTGACCCACCACTAAGTGAACACCTCCACCAAGTTTCACCTACAACACCCTATGTAGCTTCTACAAGTAAATATACACTATCCATACACCAATCTACAACATCATTCAAATATTTCCTTGCATACAAATGAATACTAACAAATCTATTTGTACCATCTCTTTTTCTCATTCTACACTCACTACTTCTTTCATTTCAACATGCAAATCATCTCTATTTTCATCTTCATAAAACACAGAAACATAAGTCATTATATCTATTTTCACATGTTCCTCTAGTACAACTAAAACATCTATCTTCTCACTATTTGCTGCAATATTTTCATCTATACAAAATTCACTTTCATTTCCATCATAAAAATGAAAAATATTATGCATTACCTCTTTCACTATAACCTTTTCCTCACCATTGTTTTCTTCCATATCTTCTTCACCTCCACTCTCAGTTACAATTTAATTTTATAATTCTTTTAATTCCTCCAAAGGAAAATCATCTACTGCTACAAGATCATTTTTCTCTTCAATTGATACACCTTATTTTTGCCTCTCAACTTTTGTTGTAATTTTCTCTTCTTTATGGCTTTTGACTATCTATCCACACTATAGTAGCTATAATCTATCCAAATTTTCATTTATATCCATGATAATCTAGGTGGTCCTCCTCTTTTTATACTTGCCCCAACCTTCCCATATTATAGGATTTTTCCTCAAGTGTAAACACATCTCTTTTGCTGCTAGAATACATCACACACTTTACATAACACTTTCTCACAAAACACTACCCTCTACCGAACAAAGACTCTAGAAGATTATGTTTAATGCACAAGACAATTGAGAGGGGGTGAATTAGTTGTAAATTAAAACTTCAAAACCATCATAAATATTTATATCTACATCAACTTAATTAACCCTTAATTTGTTAAAGTGATTTAACTTGAAATCAAATAATAGAAACTGAAAAACATCAACACCATGCATAATAGAACACTAGATTTATGTGGAAAAACCAAGAAGGGAAAAAAAACATGAGGATTTTCTCACAATATAAAGTAATTACAACATCAAATATAATAGGCTCACTTCCAATGGATCACTACCATATTATAGAAAATAAGAAAGAAAAATGTTATAGTGAGAAAACCATCTCAATGCAACAGAGAAGTCCACCACAACGTCACCAACACATTCATATCCTTACTAAATATTATAGACACCTTCTGCTCACTACTTCGAGTAGTCTATCTCATTTAAGATTGCACTACAATCCACAAATTCACACTTTATCACTCTACACTTTGCATCATACACATTACACACTCATTCCTCATAAACAAAACTCTTATTTAACCATCTTCAACCTTGAAAACATTCTTCAGTGATAGCTATGCACCTCAACCTTTCAAATTCAAATTAGGTCAACACAAAAACATTCCCATTGTGGAAATAAATAAAGGTAGACTACAACACACCTTAACTTGGACCTTAATCCACTCATAGATGCCATGCCATGCTTCCACAAACACTGGAGAAAATTTGTAATTAGTGTAAACAACCAAGGTCAAACGAACCCATGTAAACACCATTAAACATTTAATTACATGCTTCCTTTAATCCAAATACAACTTGCAAACAACATACATCACTTGAACATAATCTAGAATATTCCACAAAAACCCTAAAATCCAAAAAATTCCTTCACAATAACTTTCACCTAGAGAATGTACACACTCAATACATTCAAAGAATATTCTATACTCTATAACTCAAGAAACCACCTTGTAGAGCACCAAACCAAAAACAACTACAACACAGGATATATATGAGAAATATCAACATACTTCCAAATATGCAAGACTAGAAACCAAACTATAGAGAAATGTGGAGAAAAAAAAGAACACTACTCTATAGCACATAACACCTATTCAACACATTGTTTCCTCTTTTATTCAAATTTTCTCAAAAGAACATGGAAACCAAGCACTAGAGACACATATTCATCATTTTCAACACTACATCATCACCATCAAAATGTATACAACATAGCAAATCAACCATGCATTCACAAACAAAAGCTTATCAAAGCAACACTAGAGGTTGACACCACTAACACTTACTAATGACAACAAATTATAACTAATCAAAGCATCATAATAAAATTCCAGAAATCTACCCATAGACCCATTGACATCAATACCAACAAAAAAATAAGCCTATTTACATTAATGACAACACACACTACTCATACTTGCAACAATCTCCCCCTTTGTCATTGATGGTAACACAAAATGTGAAAAACCATCAACAAAAAACAAAAAAAATCTAATAACAAATACATTGCTCCATACCAACTCTTTTCCTTTTATTCTTTCTCCCACTTTTTTCAACTAGCTTTATTCACCTTATTCTCTCCCCTTGCTACAAGTATGTGTAGTTGGTATTTTCATTGATGTCAACATGCTTTGGTGTTGTCATTGGTGTCAACTGCATGAGTAGGAGATTGTTTAAATAATGCGAGATAGATTATGCAGGTTGCATGATTGACCAAAGAATTAAAAGTCAAAGTGCATTTTTTTGGGGAGATAGATTGGTCTCATGGTTAAGTAAAACGTAGGGCTCAGTGTCTTTGTCAACAAAAAAGTAGAATATATTGTTGTAGCATCTTGATGTACTTAGGTGATTTGGATGAAGCAAACTTTGAAGGATGTGAAGGTAGTTTATTATGAACCTATTCCTATATTATGTGATAGTACAATTGTTATTAACATTTCCAAGAATACAGTAATGCATTCAAGAACAAAAAAAATTTCAATCTGATATCACTTTATGAGAGAAATTTGTAGAACATGAAGTAAGAATGGAGTATGTGCCTACCAAAGATCAGATTGCAAATATTTTCACCAAGGCACTTTCAAAGGATACTTCTGACTATCTTTGGTGGAAGTTATGGGTTATTGTTCCTCCTTGATCTAACAAGATGCATAAGATGGTGCATCTTTTCAAGGGAGAAATTCATTTCATATCCTTTTCTCTTGGATTGATGAGTGATACCTATTAGGGGGAGTTGGTAGAAAAGAGGAATCCTAAAAAACATCTATAGTTATTGTGCATGCATAGCTATTTGAAGAAGATGTGGTGTTGGTAAAAGGGGGATAATACATGCTGTTATTTCAATAGAAGATTTATTTTCCCTTTGTCCCTAAAGTCATACCAGGTGTTGTTGTTTTGTGCAGGTGTATATGGCCCTTTTTCCTTGATGTCAAAGAGGGAGAGTGAGCAATACGTGTTTCCATCAATGCCAAAGGGGGATATTGTTGGCAGTTGTTGTCATTGATGTCAACACTTGAGGATATTGTTGGTAGTTGATGTCAACACTTGATGAAAATGGTTATATGTTTGGTAGTGGTTGTCATTGATGTATACACTTGAAAAGTAAGGAAGGTTGTTAGTCCTTTGCATTGGTTATCATTGTTATATTCAATTTAGGCTAACATTGATACTAAAAAGTTCATGGTTGGATGTCATGCTTTATCTAAGAAGTGTTACTAAAGTTCATGGTTGAATGTCATGCCTTATCTAAGAAGTGTTACTGAAGTTCATGGTTGGATGTCATGCCTTATCTAAGAAGAGACGTTGTTGAAGTTCATGATTGGATGTCATTTTGTGTTCCATGTCAAGGAAAGTTGTATTATGCATTATTGTTGTCAACATAATTGATTTAATAATGATATACTCATATGAGGGTTAGAAGCATGACTGATAATCAAGAGACTTTTCTAAAGTTCTATAGTATTTCTTATGCTCTCTGTTGATGTTCTTGATGAAGCATGTGTTGTTGAAAGGAAGTTTTGGTCTCTACAAGTCACTTAAATGTTTCTAGTTCAGGAAGTTGCATTGAATTCTATCTAGGAAAATGCTTTGTATTCCTCCACTATTGAAGATTTGATATTTTGGTTTGGGATTCAATGCTAGTTCTTTTTGGATGTTTCACTCCCATATTTTCAAATCACCTATGTTGCTAAGGAGTTTTATATGAATTGTAGATGGTTGGCAGGGTTGTTGGTTGTCTAGACTAATCTAGGAAATGTTTTGCATTTCTTCGTATTGATTTCTCCACTCCTATAGCTTGGTGAATGTTCTTTCAATGTATGTGCAGTGTCTTAGTTCCAATATCAAGTGTTGAATTGGTCCACATTTTGATCTACTAATGCCATATCTTTTGGTTATGAATTTTATGCTTCCTAAATGAAGTATTTTGTTCCTATTTGATCTGTGGTGGTTGTTAATGGCATGTAAATATGAAATAAGTGTATGTAAGCATGTTTTAATATTAATGTTACATACCCATGTGATTTGCATGATGTTGATTGGCCACTTTGGTGTTGCATTTGTGTTTGGAGTTGTCTTTCTAGGTTATTTGTAGATAACTGGCCAATAGGGCTTGTTCCTTTACTTGTGGCATGCGATTGGGGGTTTGTGCTAGTAATTGAAGATGTGTTAAGTTAAATTTAGGTCTTGACCTATCTTGGTTAGAACCACCTTGAGAAAATTCAATTGGAAGAATGGTTTTGAGTCAAAATTTCATGTGATTCATGTTTCATCTACATTTTTCCCTTGATGTTGACTTAGATTGATGTGTGCTAGAGTGTGAATTGTTTTGGATAACATTGAAAGATGTAATAAGTTTTTTGGTCCTCTCTATCCTTAGGATAGGACTACATTATTTTTTAGTGGCTGACTTGTTTAATTCATTTTTTCTCCTTATTGGTTGACCTAATTAAAGTTTTGAAGAGTTGTGATGGATATAAATGTAAGATCGTTTCAAATGTACCAAGATAGAAAAGTGTACAAGTGAAAATAAGTGTGTGTGCAAATCATATTGAATATCCAACAGAGATAGTGCTAAAGTGTATGAAAGGAAAGATCAATTAAGCTTTAATGTGTTAGTCAACATAGTGAATTATTAACAAATGTTGTAATCTCTTATAAACTTTTTGTAGCCCCTACTTTGAGATAGTGAATCTCATCAAGTCCTTTGTATCTTTCTCCTAAAGTTGTGTTGGTTTTAGTTTTGAAATTCCTTCCATATCTTTCTCTAAGGCAATGAGCCTTCTTACAAGTCTTTTTGGTGGTGAGTCTTTATATTGTGAGATAACTCTCACCATGGTTTTTCTCTCATTAGGTCTTTCACATTGTAGACATGTAAAATTGACCTAACACTATCACACATACTAAATTATATTTTCACATCATCAACATCATCATCATCAAACATTGCTATATTTCACATCAAAAGCACCAAAAAACCCTAATTTCCCTTATTAATTAAATAATACAACATTATTTAATTAATTCACTTTTCCATCATTTTTGACTAATGAAATAAATTCTATTTATTTAATATAGTCCTAAAAACCTTGTTTTTGTTATTAATTGAATAATATTACATTATTTAATTAATTCATGTTTTATCATTTTGACCAATTAAATAATTACATTTATTTAATAAAGTCCTAATCTAACTTTAATTCATCTGGATTAGTTAAATAACACCAATTATTTAATTACGTCACTAAATCACTTTATTCCCCTATGTCTCGATTAAATTATTAAATCATAATAATTTAATTAACTCACTTTCCCTCCAAAATTGAATAATTAAATCAAACTATTCAAATCATCATCAAAAATCAAATCAAACTAATGCAACTTTTTTTACAAAAGTCAAACTTGATTTGCATGTTCAACTCCAAAATGAATGAATGAATTAAATCAATTAATTAATCTTTTTCAACCACTTTCTTGATTGAGTAAATTGTGATCCTCTAATTTCTGAATCCAATTAGGTGACAAATCAATCTATTCTTGATTGAGAAAATTATGAATCCTTGACTGATCAATATATTCTTGATTGATCAATCTATTCCTCAATCCCACCAATCATTCAATCTATTTCTTCAATCACACAAATTATGCAATCTATTTTGCACATATTATTAATGTCTAAATCCTCTCAACACCTTTTGGCCATCGATCTTGATTCAACATTGTTTAATCTTGATCATCCATTTCAAATCATATTTTCTGTCTAACAAACCTCTTTCCTCATAAAATGGATGGAAGAAATCAACCTATTTAGACAATGAAGTAATGCCAAAAAACCATTGATAGAGCTTCAACATATCTTCAATCAACCAACCAAGACATCACATCAAAGCTTCACACATGAACTATGGAGGCTTCACAATGATATGGGAAACTACATCCTCGTGAATATACTCCAATAGGGGATGGTAACATCTCTTTGTTTTGAATTCAATTTGGTAATAGTAGGATTTCCTTATATGTTTTTAATAGCTTAGAAAGTTATTTTGTAAGTTTAGGAATAGATCTTAAACTAGTGTTCTTGATTATAGATAAGATTCTATTTTCAATTGCATTTCTCTTGTTTAGTGCTTTAAAATGAACCATTTTAATGATTTTTAAGTTAGGAATCTTTTGTTTTGGTTCTTAAAAAGAACCTACAACAAACACATTTTTTTTAAGTGCTCTAAAATGAACAATTTCAATGCTTTCTAAGTTATGAATTTTTATTTGGTGCATAAAAAGAACAATACAAATGAAAACTTCATTTTTGGTGCTTTAAAAATTAACTATTTCAAAGTTTTCTAAGTTAGGAATATTTATTTTGGTGCATAAAAAGAATAACACAAATGACCAAAATGATTTTCTTTTGTTGATGCACGCTCACATTTGTTTTTGTTGACCAAGTAAGACTAGGATAAATTTGGAAACACTCAAAAATTTGGGGTTAAAAATGAACAAATCAGTTTTTTGTATTACACCTTTGCTATCTTAATTGATTGATGTCTCAAATACTTCATGTTGGTGCAATTAAAAAGAACCATTGTTATTCTTTTCACACATTATCTTGGGGATAAAATCGTTTGAGGTGCTTAAAAAGAATTAAATTGTTATGAATTGTATTTCGTGTATTCAATGCTTGGCAAGATAGATGGTTGTCTTCTCCCCTCACACCTTTTGGTGATCTTGGGTGAGCGAAAACATCTTGATCTTCTCACCTTTATTTTCAAAGAATACCTTTAGAGGGTCTACCTATTGAGATACATCCCGCATCAGAGAACTCATAGGTGACCTAAGTGTTACTCTCATTTTGGACTGCTATATAAATAAAAGTGGGTCTGAGGAAAGTTCTCACACGTTGATTGATGTTGTTCTATACCAATGTTAGTCTCCCCTAGTATCCGTGTGATACATTAAAACCTGAGAGGGTTGGGAGGTCTCTTAATTGAGAAAAATTCCACATGTATAGACATCTGAAACTAATAACCCCAAAACATTACTAAGAGCCAATTTTTTGTAGAAGCTACCCTTTAATCCAAAAAAATTCTTTGAAGGTGGTGCATCATAATTTACTTCTGATAAGTTACTTGCCATGTCTAACTTCAAGCCTGCGCCATAATTTTCATGTAAAATCATCCCTTCGAGGCATGAGACAATCCTACCTAAAAGGATGGTTTATATCTCTAGGGTTGTAATTCTTGTTTATGTAAAAAAATTCAAAAACATTCAAAACAAAATTTGACATCAAACATTGTGCTTGAGCTAAAAATAACATATCGAGACAAACACTAATCATGATGGTTGAATCACAAACCCTTTGAATTAGTGTATGCTTTTAAGAGAAACCCTATATTTGCACTCCTTGAAGGATCTCCTTAAAGGTTTTCACATATTCAAGCTTTAATTTTAGGCTACATTGGCTTGAAGTAAACATTGGAAACTATGGCTTGGGCATCGTGATTTCACAACCTTAAAGCCATAGACATACAGGTCAAACAAGTACATTCTTTTTGAGTTATTCAAAGTTGTATAACTTGCCACATCTAGAAGTGGATCAAAATGTCCAAAAACCACAAGAAAAACATCAACATTGTTGCCAAAATACTGAAGTTCGAAAACCAATTTACACAAAGGTCACCTTTTCTACTATTTCTAACTCACTTGATCCAAAACTACTCGCACTTGCTAGAGAAATTTCACTGATATAATTTGTGCACTTGATGCAAAACTAGCATGCTTACTCCTTTTATGCTTGCACTTGCTTCTTAGAATCTGGTGCACTTGCCTAAAAAATTCTCACAATTGCCAAGAAAGATCAGTTTTTATTGAGTAACTCACCACATTGGACAAAAAAATATAGAGGTTGCACTTGACATTTCAACTCACACTTGCTTCTCAAAAACATATGCACTTGACAACAACTTTCTTGTAGTTGAGAAACTTGGCCGCTTTTTCTCATAGGTTAGCACTTTTGCTCAAAAACCCATCGCTATTGCTGAGTCCTACAAAAAACTAGAAAAATAAATCAAAGCTACTTACAATTTCCTTGTTAGAAAAAAATAATTGGAAACCTAGATAAGTCATATAGCCCTTCATCCACGCTCAACATTCCATCCTACTTTTGGAAGTCATAATCAAAACAAACAAACCTAGATTATTCCCTCACTCGCACTTCTAAGATATCAACAATTACTTGGAACTCACAGATAGTTCAAGATTTTCTGCAACATATCCTCTAGAAGGAGAAGTGAGTAATCAATCCAAGCCTTTCAACATTTTGAGATCCAAGAATAGTGTCACCCCAAAACAACACTCAAAACTTTAGGGTCTTGAGCTTCATAAAAACCATATCAAAACACCAACACTTTCACCTTATGATCATTTGGCAACTAGTTGCTCTAGTTCAACCTTTTCCATAGTTAAGAGTCATGAAATTTTCACAAATATCTTGACACTTGCTTGTGACAACCATTCATTCACAACATAGATGAAAAATGGAACCAAACAAAAGCAGTGCTAGTATACCCCCAACAAAAACCATAAACGATGGAAGTAACCCATGGGGATATAAACCGAGTGACCTTACGACGGGGTATTGAGCATCGAGAAGTACTAAGTACATAACCATAACATCCCCAACAACATTTCAACATCAATCTATTACCTAAAAACAACATCAAAGGTTTCAAAATCACCGTCAAAATCTACAACATCAACTTGCCCTAAATGCAATTAAAAATAGAATAAGAAAAATTTATCAAAAATGATTTGGACACCATCAAAAGAGTGAGTCACAATATCAACATCTTGACAATCCTCAAAACATAGATTCATATCATCAACAACATGTTCAACATCAAGATACCTCATATGAATAACCCCCATCATATGATCCTTCATACAATGCACAATAGCAATAACGGTTACAAGAACAAAATCAAGATCCTAATGTTATGAAAAATCAATATGTATCTTCCTTCATTCAAAACCCCCAACAACAAACAAACACACATCCTAAAACATCTCAATATCCACATCAACAAAACTTCCAATATCTTAAAAACATTTATTCATATCATCAACAAAGTCTATCTCCACAAAATCAAGTGAATCAACAAAATCAACGGTCACAAAATCAAAATAAAATCCATCAACAATATCAAACTTCAAATCAAGAAATTCCATCTCAAAATCCATCCTCACCACAAACAACCTTACAATAAAACCATACTACTAAATTTGAGTACACTCCTTTAGGGGAGCCAATTGAGGGTGTGTTAAACCAAGTAGTCAATGCAAAACTTATCACAGTTCCAAAACTGCCATGAAGTGGTAACCTAGCATCAAATTACCATGGTATGATGGCAAGATCTATTGTAAATACCATGGAATAAAAGGTCATGATGCATTAGAATGTGTTAAACTCAAAAATATCATCCAAGACCTTATTGATCAAGGGAAGTAGCTATTTAAGATGGAATTCAAGGTCCATCTACCAATGACAATATCTCAACCTCAAAAGTTGAAGATGATATTCAAGAGCTATCTATCACCAATCACATTGAAAATGTCTCTACATCATCCAGTGAATAAAAGGGAATACATCAAGAATTTAATCCCAATCCTGATCAAACTCAATCAACCAAGTCTAGCAATGATCCAATCCAAGATATATTGACATCATTTAGCCTCGTGATAGTAAATATTGATGGTCAAGAGATTCTTAATCCCACACTTATACCTAATGTAGAAAATCTAAGCCAAGATCTATCACCCATATGTCCACATTTTGTGGAAATCCAAGGATCCCTTACAAGCAACCCCTTCTTTGAAATTGATCCATGTCTAGACCATGAACAAAAGCATATCAAAGATAATACCATACAAATTCAAGATCAAGAATCCCTATCATCAAAATACTACAATGAATTGGCACATATCTTCCAAGACATCCAAGGTTTTCCAAACAAAGAACAAATCCATATACCAATCACACATACATTTACCCATGAGATGCTTACTCCTAATGGACATGTAAATGATCTTCATCCAAAACAAGTCTCTCATACTCTTGATGAAATTACAAAGGAACAAGAGTCACCTACTCTTAACATATTTACACATGATCAACGTATAGCGGAATCTATAGACATATCTGAAATTGATCAACAAGAAGCATTAATATTAGAAACATCCTCCAAGAAGGTTGAAGATATCGATCATGAAAATATGGAGCACAATATCTTAAAATCAGTAAAGATAACTGACAATCCTGCTTAGCAGAGCATTGGGTATACAAAAATCAAAGAAGCACCAATATATTTTGAAGGGCCATCAAAATTTGATATTTCATAGGATCAGGTTGAAAATATCAATCAAGAAGTTATCCCACATATGAAGGATCCTATCAGTGAAGAAGCTATCACATTTGAAGATCCACAACAGAGGAGAGAAGGATTAGCACCTTGTTTCCAAGGTAAGACATATCCTATTGCAAATAAAATTTCTCAACATCGAGACACATGATTAGGCCTACATGAATAGGGTATCCTAGAACTAGTGTAGATTATTGGCAATCCTAAGCATCAAGGTCTTTGTTATTCAACAATTAATGGATCTAAACATATCAGTGATACCTCTATAATACTGTGAACAACTTTATCTAATGCAAACATCAACATAGAGAGCATGAAGAGTCCTTATGGTGAATTTTCTACCAGTGCTATAAGTAGCCATGCCATGAATCATCATCCATGCATATTTCAACCCTTTGATTGAATGAAAAAAAAGAGAGAAAAATCTATATCCAAGAGTGAAACAAGTCATTGAAGAAAAAGAATCAACAAAACAAAATGGACAACAAAATTTTAAATGGACCAAAGAAAAAGCAAGAAAATAATCTCTATCAAACTCCATTAGTCAAAGAAAATATGGGAAAAAATAAAAAAGGGAAGTTCATCCATAAAAGAAGTCCAGTAATGCAAAAGAAAGCTTCAAGAGTGACCTACAAGGTATATCAAAATGTTGGTCCCAATCAAATCTCCCTATCCAACAATCATTGCTCATCATCCCAAGTTTGGAGAGTCAAAGGTTCCAAATTGTCAATCAATCTATATAAATATCATATCTCTCAACGTATTTCACCATCCATGATATCAAACTCTCACATTGACCACATGTTGGTAGCAATTCTTTATCATAAGGATTCTAAGGGAACTCTATCACGATATGTGCATCAAGGTAAGGTTAACTTCAGTATCGATAAGGAAGATAAGAATTATCAGGGGTTACATTCAAGCACCTATATCCTAGAAAAAAAACTCCTCCAAGTAGGATACCATTGGCACATCATGACAACACCCATCTTAGCATCAAAAACATCTACATCAGCACCACTAGGTGGTTCAACATGAGAAAAAAATTGTCACCATTTGGTAAATAGGCATTTTGTGTTACATCAAAAATCAATAAAAAAATAAAAAATAAAGAAAATAATCAAGAGAAAAATCATCATCCATTCAAAACCACTATGGTGGCACTTTGGACAAGTACCATGGTAAAAACTTGGAAAATAGGTTTCATGTGTAAGAATTGAGCATCTACATGTGCCATTTCAGGTGGAAGTATCTCAACCTATCCATAATGATTCCAATCCATTTTTATCCAATCTAACTTATCTTGATCTTGATAAATGTTTGGTGTACACTTTACATTTTCTTATGGAAAAAATATTGAGACGGGTCACTATCATTGATTCTATCCTATCCAACATTATATGAGCCATGAGGCATTGTCCAAAAGGGCATACTCTATCCAAACATGTTATCCTATTACAAGATAATCTACTACCTACATTGCTAGACACAGGGGGGAAAGTACTTACATCTTGCTTTGGAATAAATCTTGATCTATGTATTCTAGCTCACATTGTGATCTAGGAATTTTTCCCAACAAAAAGGTGTACCACCAACACACTATTAGGGTAACCTTTGAAATAGTTCATCCCAACAACAAGGTGTACCACCAACACACTACTAGAGTAACCTTCAAAACAATTCATCCCAAAAACAAGGTATCCCGCCAACACATCACCAGGGTAACCTTTAAAACAATTCATCCCAACAACAAGGTGTACCACCAATGCACTACCAAGGTAACCTTCAAAAATACCAATGACATGGATTATTCCTTCACTCAAAAATTCTAAGATATCAATAGTTTCTTGAACCTCATGACTAGTTCAAGAAGATTTTTTGCAACATATCCTCTAGAAAAACAAAGTGAAATATGAATCCAAGTTTTCAATATCTTAACCCCTGGAAAAGGGTAAAAATATAAACAAATGGAAAAAAGATACAAAATACAAAAAAATCAAAAAGCAAGAAAAACACTAAAGAGAAATAAAATGTTCTCTAAGTAAAAAACAATTTGTGATGCTTCTATAATAGGTACCATAGTGAAAACTTAGCAAACATGCATTATGTTTGAATAATACTTGCATCATTATCTATTGATACTATCCACAACATCCACCCATTCATCCCATCATAAAACATGTATTCAACCATGTCTTGTTACTAATTGAGGAAAGTAGTCTTGTCTTCAACTGGGGGAAACTTCTTGAAGCTAGTCATTGATTAGATCTTGGAATGTCCTATCATGGTCATAAAGCAAAAAAAGTCAAAAACATCTAAAAAAAAACAAAATAAAAAAAAATTGAAAAACAATAAAAAATAAAACAACATTGTTAGGTTATTCCTTCACTTCAACAATCTAAGATATCAACATTTGCTTGAACCTCATAGCTAGTTCAATTAGATTTCCCAAAACATATCCTCTAGACACAAAAGTGGAATATCAATCTAGGTTAACAATGTTGTTTGAATCCCAAAAACAATTTTATGATTTGACTCAACTAGTTGAACTACATGGTCTCTACATGTACAATGTAGGCAAGGATTAACAACCCCTGAGACTGTAGTTCAGTCCCCTTAGGTTTCTATTATGCTTTATTTCAACTTACTCAAAAAATTCAAAATCCAAAAACAATAAAAAATTCAAAATCCAAAAACATTCACAAAAATAGAAAAGGTTAAAAACATTCAAGCCAAGTGAACTACAAGCCTCTGTATGTACAATGTAGGCAAGGCTCATTTTTGATGAGCCCCTAAGGCCCTAGATTAGTCCCTAGAAAACAACAAAAATATCATAAAAACTTAGAAAATAAAAAATACCCACCCATCTTCAAAATCCTTAATAAAACATCGCCATAATAAAAAAATATTGCACACACCCTTTGATAAAACAAACAAACAAAAAAAAAAGCATCAAAAGCTATATCTTTCAAGCAAAACAATCACAAGGCTTTGATTACAAAACAAAGGAAAAAATAAGCCAAAGTAGAGATATCAAGTTTCCACAATTCATCATGTTCAAATTTTGTTTTTGGTTTTGATTGTGTAGAAATTTTTTATCAACGTTTCAGATCACACTCCATGATCCATCATCAAGATGAAAAATGGCATAAGAGAGAGGGACAAATTATCACAGAGTGTGATCCAAAACATTGATAAAAAGTATTCTACACAATCAAAACCAGAAACAAAATTTGAATAAGCCAAAGTATCAACTACCTATCTTTTTGACAATTCACCAACAACATCTTGAGATATGGCTTAACGGATCCATTCTGACAATAAACATTATCAACAATGAATAATTGTCTTGAAACCTCAAACAGATATGGAAAGTGATACTGCAACTTTTTTTTTTATCTTTTTGTAGTCTTATTTTTATGATTTATTTTATTGACCCATTCCTAGGATCTCTTGAGGATGTCCATAAGGATTTAGAGAAGGAATGGGGGAAATTGATTGTCATTTTTGTTTTTTGTTTGTAAGATTATTTTGTAATACTACCATGTAAAATACTTTCTTTATTGAGTGTACGAAAGCTATGTTGAAATAATCCGTGAAGTGATTGCATGTTAGGTGTTCTATACCTCTCTGTGTGACTAGTCCAAATTTTTCTTAACACAACCTAACTATATACTTTAAACAAAGTTTTTGTATGTTTGGTATGAGCAAGAATACTCTTTTTTTGTAGAGTCAAAGACCACGCAATGGATACAAAGTCACCTTGGTCATTAATACCCTAGTGCATCATATCTATTTGCTACATCAAATAGGATTGTTCAAAAATGTGAAGCCTCCAAGCAAAGCGAAAGCAACATAATCAACTACTAGTGACATCAAATTTATATCCATCATAAAAAAATTCTTCTAACTTTAACATCCATCCTGCATAGCAATATCATTAATACCATATCTATCCTACATCCACAATGTCGTCAATGCATATCATGATGATAATAAAGAAATGAAAACATCATGTATCATGTGTTGGGCATACATCCATCATATATCATCCATACATCACATAAACACCATATACCAAAATGATATATTGATCATCCATAATAAAACAACATATGAAACAAAGTATGATTCATCCATCCATATCATATGCATACATCAGAAAAGTAAAAAAACATTCATAAACATACATCATCATACATTGTCATCCATGATCATCACATGAACATATAAATGAAGTAAAATATAGATTCTCAAAGATGCACAAACTATAACAATACTTTGGAAAATTTGAGATATATCATATGGCATGTACCTATCACCAAAATTTGGTTATGATATATGCAAAGTTATTGATTCACCTGTGGGAGAATGCGTATTTGATATCCTTTCCGAAACTTCAAAATATGATGTTGTAGTCCTATGTCTACTTTCTGTTCCTATACCTACAAATTTCATCTTTGGATTTGGACCTATAATAAATCTACAAAAGGAAATTGTTTATTTGTTTGTATGGGGTTTTTCCTTGGTCAAACCCAAATTTGATAGTTTAATCTTGATAAAAAGAATGATTTTATAAAAGATAGTGTGTGATCCCTAATCTTATGTGTGCCTAAGGTTGTTATGAGCTAAGATGCAAAGAAACCATACTCAAGTGCATTAGAGTATGATTCCTATATGATAATGATGAAACCCACTTAGGGAGAAGTCAAAACACCCTAAATAAATATGAAAATGTAGACATACCTTGCTTAGGTTGCAAATAGAGTGAAGCTTGAAGATGAGAACAATAAAAAAAATTTCATTAGGTAGAGGGAAGTGGCCAAATGCATATAGAATCCCTTATGTTCTGTTATATGCAACAACCTTCAATCATGTGATAAAGCTTGATCAAATATGAAAATTGGCTTGAAGACTTGCAATATCAAATAATTTCACTCTAAGACTATGAATTTTTCTGACTTTAATGTATTCTCTTTTATCTCTTTCACCTCTCTTCTTCATCTCTATTCTGAAATGGTGAAAATAATAGAATTTTATAGGCATTTGTCTAGTTTCTTGAAGATTAGATCTTGATAGTTGACAATTATAATTTGAATTTTAAATGTTAAAATGATGTTAAGAAGCTATTAAAATTTGGGTCTTGGCTAATCAAGGGGACCCATTTTCCCATGGGTGAATGGGTCCTGGCCCAAATTTTTAGACACTTGTTTCGGGGCAATTTAATGATAGGTTCTATTTGTTCAATGCTTGTTTCAATGTCAAAAAATGATAAAAATAGACCTTGAAATGCATAATAATGGGAATTAGGGCCTATTTAGAAAGTGTTAAAATGCATAAAGGAAAGGTCATTAAAATAGGTCCAAAATAAGTGTGAAATTGTACTATAACTTACAAGGGAGTACAATTTTCTACGCTACATTTAACCCCTACTTTAGTGGCCATATGATGCTACGTGCATATGCAAGCTAAAGTATTGAAAGTAAATCATGCACTTCATAAAAGGATACTCATATGGATATTATAATTCATTTATGAATGGTGAGAATGAAGCCACTAGTGTAGTTATCTGTAAAACCATAATCTTAGAAATCACATCTTGTTGAAACCTATAAAAATGTGTGCTTTTCTTAAAATGAGGGATTCACCAATTTTACTATAAATAGAAAGGAGAAAATGGAGTATAATGAAAATATTTTCCTTGATTTCATTAGTAAAAAGAGATCCCTTGATCCAAGGTTGACTTTCAACCCTTAGGTGAGTCAATCTCGAAGGAAATCTTGTTGTTTTCCTTATGATCTAGGATGGGGTAATCTTGCTAAAACAACACTTTTGGGAGAAAGACTAAAAGTAGTAAATTAAACAAAAAATGTAATGCAACACTTGGAATCACAAGATTAAACCTTCATCTAATAGAACCTACAAATTTTAGGTAGATTTGAGATGGTTTAGTATTTTTGCACCATTCACCAAAATGTTATTGTAGAGTGGCCACTAGGATAGATACACCCTTAGGGTGAATGGGTCTTTGTAGGGCTCTCTAAAATTTCTTTTTGGGTTCTCTGCTCATGTGTCTACACTCTCAAATTCTTTGGATTTCATAGTTGGAAAGTTAGAAATAATTTTTGAAAGTGAGTTTCTGTGGCTTGATGATAAATTTGACAACTTTTCCAATTTTGCTCCCTTGATGAATCTTCAATCCTTCTTCAACCTAAGATATGTAATACAAACACAAGGGAAAACTTGTTTGTTTTTTGGTGAATGGGGGTTTTCCTTGGTCAAAAATTGTTTTGGTAATTAAACCTTGAATTGAAATAATGAAACATGAAGGAATGATGAATGAAAAATTGCTATATTGCTATGTGAACCCCAACCTTGGTACCTGCAAAACAAAGAGAATAAACACCTCAAGTTAGATATTGCAAGCCAAAACAAGGATTCCCCATGAAATCCATTTACAAATTCAAAATAGGAAAGAAAAAAATGAAGAACACAATATAAATGACAAAATAGATTGAATCCTAATTTAAATGTGCAAACTCATGATCCCATGGGGGAATTGGTGCCAATTTGATGTGAAAATTGGCCCTTTCCCAATTCCTAAGATGGAAACTTGAAGTGTTGATGAGATTGATCCACTTTGTTGATGAAGGATGAGAGCTCCAAGCCAAAAATTTGCAAAAACATAACTAAAAACTCAATGATAATGGATGAAATTTGAGAGATATTTGAGCATAGTAACTTTGCATAAATTGTGGATGATCAAATGAGGATATGAGCTCTTTATTTATAGAATTCCAAGATGGATAAATATCCAAATTTGAGCAATGTGGGACTAACATTCATCTAATGGCATGATGCCACTTGTCAAGCTATGAGTGGATGGAGGATGTGCAAGATTTGGGGAATGTGCCAATAAATGCATAATTTTGAATTTCAAATTTGTTGAAATGACATGTAAGAGGGAAGGGAAAATGCAATAAATGCAACTTGCCTCAAGGAAAAGGACATGTAAGATGGATTTATTGCCTTGTTGGATGTACATGTTGACTTGGAATGTTTTGAATTCAAATTGAGAGAATATTCCAAAAGGATGCCTTGTGAGGAAAATAGAGATTTAATAAATGAATTAAATCTATTTTCATGTGCAACTTGCATTATCTATAGGATGGGACATGAGATGAGATTAAATTAATCAAGGATTAATTAATTTAATGAGAGAGGTTAGATGATGTGACCTATTTGACTCAAATTTATGGATATATTTAAATCAAATAAGAGATGAATATGGCAAGAGATTAATTAAATAAGTATTTTGATTTATTTAATTAAAAGAGATGGTGTTAGATTAAATAAAATAAAGTTTAAATTTATTTAATTTAATGGATAGGCTTTAGAGATTTAATCAAATAAATTGATTATTTAATTAAATAGGGATAATTAGATCTGATGGATTGATTTAATTAACAAAAGAGATTGACTTAATTAGATGAAATGATTCATTCAATTAAGAGAGGAATGTTGATGAATTTAATCATATAAGGAGATTTGATTAAATGGTCAGACTGAGGAGTGATTCAAGAAGAAACGATGTTAGTAAGTCAGGATCAGATGCATAATGTCAATCAGTATATTTTACGTGTCTACATCTTGCCCCTCTTTGAATCAATGAACTTGTTGCGTTGGTTCAAAGAATAAATGATCTTGATCGAAGCCAAAATTTTTGATATTTTAAAAATGTGCTCCACTACTGCATGGCGAGAGAAACATGCCATTATAATGCCCCCTCGAGAGATTGGACGGAAATTTTAATTTTTGGGTGATCTTGCAAAAAAAGAGGACAAAGTACTCGATAGGTCTGAAAAGGCTCTAGGAGGCTAAAAATGTGTCTAAACACAATAAAATGATATAAAATAGGCCTCAACTGGATAGAAACAATTTTGAGGGTCCGAAACCCTAACAGGATAGCTAATCAGAGTGGAAAAACCCTAATTTTTAGGCTTAAAAGGGGCCTAGGGGTCACTTTCAAGTCATTTTCAAACACTTCCAATAGTAACCTCGAGATTTGAGCTCAAACCTCTTGACAATATGGCACAACGATAGCTTCCCCTGCACATTTTGGACCAAGTTCAGACATACCAGCGACCACATGGCTTCGGGGCTGGTATGTGTTTCGTACTCTAGCTTCATTTTTTTATTTAATGCTTCAATTAATGCTTTAAAGGGTCAATCCACCTGTAGCGACACTATATAGTGCCACTCGGCAATCAAACTACACCACACGGTGCGATTTTGCATCACAGTAGTGCAGTTTGGAATTTAAAAACTGTGACACTAAGCTCAGGGCTGGTGGGGCAGTTTGACAAAGTGCAACGCGATGACACTGATTTCATGCAAACTGTGATGCCAAATGATAAAGTGCAACGCGGTAGTGCTATCTTGCTCTTTGAAGCCCTAGTGTCAAAGTTTGATTAAAATCAAATTGCAACACTATCACGAGTTGCACTACTGGGGAAGTTTTTTGAACGCTTGATAAGGAATTTTTCAAAATTTGTAACACGGTGACCTTCCTTGATGCAGGATGTGGCGAAGGAGCTCTACTCATGAGAGCATAGGTCACGGGACCTAGTTGGTTATCTATGGGACCTAAGTGACAGGGACCAGGATCGACTCTGGATTGTAGGGTTGTGGTACATTGCATGTGTGGCGCCCGTGTGCACTCACCTAGGAATGCTATCAACACTGGCTGAGAGGTGGCACAACGAGACGTGTTCTTTCATCTTCCCACTAGCGAGGCCACCGTCACCCTAGAGGACATTTGGCATATTATATGATTGTTGATTCATGGCCGATGGGTAATTTTTGATATGGATGAGGGGTGCAAGGCTTGCCATAGAGTCCTTTCCACTGACGAGATTATATTTTGCGAGGGGCAGATACAGCTGGGAGCGGATGGTCTGAGACAGACTAGTTCATTTTGCTTGGGGGCCTGTGCTTCTTGCTTCACTTTACAAAGACCTCCACAAGTACGTCTATATGGATGACAGAGCGTTGGGAGTAGAGGTGACTTTACTTCATGTCTAGGCATGGGAGCACATTTTTGTGCTATGTCCATGTTTCATTCCAATTTCGATGGGACCAGACGATCCCCTCATGTGGTGATATAGAGGCAGTGTGTCCTTCACACACACTAGTGAGCATGGGATCCCCTATTGGAGGAGGGTCTTAGACAAGATGCTAGTTTTCACCTGGTGACCATACCTTGGTCAGCCTGGATGGGCCAATGATGCTGATCAGCTATTCTACTACTACCAGGACTGATATATGTAGGGGTAGGAGCAAACTATGATTGAGAGGTACCTTCCCAAGCGCGTGCAACATCAGTTCGGAGAGCTGTAGGATCGACCTGATAATGACTACATAGCCGTCTTTGCCCGCACCATGACACAGGTGTCATGGGGGTAGTACATTCCTACTTTAGAGGTTGTGGACAGCTTCAGGTAGCTAGTGGCTAACCGTGGGCTTATGATCAAGGACTCATGGATCTAGGCATGACTCAGGCGTACAGGGATTGGTTTCAACCTCCACTTTAGTTGATGATACCAGGTGCAGTCCCAGATGTGCAGAGAGTCAGAGGTAGAGGGGGAGGATGAGGATGAAGAGCTGAGATTCGACAGGATCCACCATTCATGCCTCTAGTGCAGCCAGATTAGGGAGATGTGCACATGCAGGACCAGCAGCAGGTGCCACTAGTCCCACCACCATGAGACAAGGGTCCTCCTAGGGTACAGCCGTAGGTGTAGCCGGTAGGACATGTAGATGCTTGAGACATTTTGATTGCATAGCTACAGACCTAGGTTCAGGCTGTGACAACCAAGAGAGATTAGGCGAGGGCTGAGAGAGATCAGCTCATAGCTGAGAGGGATCAGGTTGTGTAGTAGAGACAGGCTATAGAGCTAGGCAGGAGACAACAGCTAGAGAGTATGGTAGCCTCCTCCTCCCAGGGTACAGTATCAGTTTGGTCCTATAGGGATGTCATCTGAGAGGCAGAGTAATATCAGAGGTATTATCATGAGGCTGTACCCAGAGTAGAGCGGGTTCCATAGTATTCAGAGCGAGCTAGCCACATACCAACAAAGGGTCACGGTGATAGACGCGAGGGAAACATTCACAAGGACCAAAATTGATTGAGATGATATGATACTTTTTGTGCCTTATGGGATCATTTTTGATAGCCCGATGGGCCTTTTGTACTGATTGACATATATGTACAGTGATCCGACCATTTTTTACTATGACAGTTGTGTTATTGATGATATATATGAGCCGATGATTTTTTTGATGTGATGCAATGTGTATTCTTTATTTATGCATGGATGATTTTACTTTTATATGTTATGGATGCATTTATTTCTAATGATATTAATGCAATGATTATGACTAACAAATCTATATTATTCTAACCTATGATATGATGTGCAATGATGTTTGTCTATATGATGATTTATTTTATGCAAATGTGATACTTGATATGGATTTTAATATCTAAGATGATATTATCTATGGTGTATATGATATGTGACTTATGTTTCTAAATGATTATGAATGTATATACGGTTTATATGTGATGGACAATTATTTATTCTTAATGTGGAATGAATGATTTATGATGCTATTTATGAGATGGCATGGATGATGTAATATGAATGCAATGATCGTGCAAATGAGATGGTTTTATGGGATGCTTAGAATAACAAATGTTATTATCCTAAACGTATTAAATGATGATGTGATGTATGCAATGCTATGTTGATGTAATGTAATATGAATGTAATGTGATGATATGATGTCATGATGTTATGTAAGTGCATATGCAAATGAATTGAATGCTTATATACCTATTGTTTATGATTATGTAGAAAATGATTATGAAATGCTTCTGTAAATGTTATGTGATGATTTGGATGTAATGTGATGCCTTTAATGTAATGGATGAAATGCAATGAAATGGATGCATCTATTTTTGAAAAATGCTTATGATAACATGTTTATATGATGATGGAAATGCGATGCATATGTTTCCTATATGGTATGTTTATGTAATATGCTAATGATTTATGGATGCAGGATCAATGATGATGATGATGATGATGATCAATTGTCAAAGTATCTTGTTAGTACGGTTAGCAAGGAAAGAAAGAAGAAGTGATTTCAACAAGACACAAGATGATGCAAATGATGAAGATGATGATTACTTGCCGAGGAATTGGGATTTTCAAAGGGCCACATTTTCTTATGTTTGATAACACACGTGGTACGATGCATCAAGGTATAGACAACCAGGATGGTGTTGTACCTAGTGAGATGAACTTTGACTTGACAAACAAATAGGAGTATCCTTGTTCACACTTGACATACGGAAACCTTGCTAGGATGTACTTTAGAAGTTTCAAACATCTCAGACCAAAACATGGATAGGTAAACCAATCCATGCAATAGTCAACAAGTTGTCCTAGACCTCCTCCATACATACCTAACAAAGCAAGTATTTGCCAAGGTTATATTACAAGCATGTCCAACAAGCATAGAAGACAAAAAGATAATGATTTTTTCCCCATTCCTATTTCTCTAAATCCTCTTTTCAAATATTATCGAGAGGTCCTTGGAATGAGTGTAGAAAGATAAGTTAAAGATGAAGACAAAACACACAAACAAGTTGATGTTCTTCAATACCGCTAACCAAAGGAGGATGTGTTTTCTAAGGATAAGAACCGAAACTATTGCCAAAAGATGATGCCCATTGTAGGAAGGATTCATCCTAGGACATGTTAGTGGATGGCAGCACATTATTTCATTTATCCAAAGTGTTTTTCAAATGATGATTGATATGGGACCAATTTGGATGATGAGTTATCAATACGAAGAGATGACCAACTTGCTTATGCACTGACTTAGACCTGAGACTTGACATTTTGGAGTTTTTTACTTTTGACCTGCTAGACTTGTTTTTGATTATCTTGTAAAAGATTGAGGATGAAAATCAGTTTATTATGAGTGGTGTTTATTGCAGGTACAAGCGAGATGAGGTGGATGGATTTTTTCAAATATTTGGATTTTTTTTTTATGTTTTACAATGTTTTGAGGTTGTTTTTGGTATTTTTCAAGATTTTGAGTAAGAGACTAACCTAAAGACCTATCCTAGGGGTCTTAGGGGCTAATCAATAGATTATCCTTGCCTACGTTATACACATAGAGACCACGTAGTTCGACTGATGACTTGACAAATTTACAGATGGATATATACATGATGAGATGTTAGTTTATTGTGACAAACGCCTAAAGGATTGGCCTAAGTGTCTCGGGGGACGATCAAAGATCAACCTTTCCTATGTTCAAGCTCAAAGACAATGTAGTTTGACAAGATGACCTTGTTTTTGAATTTTTGACTTTTTGACCTATTTTTGGGATTTTGATATGTTTTGATGTTTTTGGATTTTCTAATTTTTAGGACTTTAAGATCACACACGAATCCAATCCGATAAGAACATGCCCCCAGCGTGATGTAATAGACTACTCTGATAAAGGTAGGAGAAACTGACCATAAGGATGGGTTGAGTAGTACTAGGAAGGATCATGATACGAAAATAGGACCAAGCTATGGTGCGGATGTGAGTGGATGGATGATGGATGGAGACCTCAATGTGATGGATGATGGAAGTGTAATGGGTGGATGATTCCGAAGAATCCATAAAGGTCCTGGTCGATGAGAGTGCTTATTTACGCAAGGCACCTGTTTGCTAGGTTTTCACGAAGGTACTTGTCCAAAGTGCCACCGAAGTGGTTTTCACTAGAGGATGATTTTCTCTTTACTATTTTTGATCATTTTTCTAATTTTTTTTGGATTTTTCACTTTTTTGATTTTTTTGTTGTTACCAAGATGCCTGTTTGTTAGGTTTTTGCCAAAGTAACCATTTTTTTAGGATATTTTTGGATTTTTTGAATTTTTTTGTTCTATACCTTGAAAGATTTAGGCATAAATTTTTTTTTAGATGGGAGCTATTCATAGGCTCCTACAATGGTTCCCCTTTGGGTGTTGATAGCTAATATACACCTAATTTTTAGCTTGTTGCTATGACGAATGGTCCCAACCAATTAGGTTCAAACTTTCCTTTGTTGCTTGGGTTTGGGACATTCTTTTGATTCTCCTTCAATGCCAGTTCTCCAACTTGGAATGTCTTGCTTTTGATTTTCTTATTGTAGCTCCTTTTGAGTCCATTCTGATAATCTTTCGTAAGATTCAAAGCATCTATATGTTTCTCATCCAGTAGCTCTAGCTCATTTAATCTTGATACCCGACACTCTTCATCCGTGATGAGGTTTTTGTAGTGATACCTAAGGGATGGTAGCTCAATTTCAATGGGGAGTACAACTTCTGATCCATAGACCAAGGAGAAGGGGGTGGCTCCAGTGGGTGTGCGGATGCTGGTTCAATAGGTCCAAAGGATGAGATTAAGCTGTAGGTTCCAGTCATGACCTACGTCATTGACTATTTTCTTAAGGATTTTCAGAATGGTTTTGTTTGTAGCTTATGCCTGGCCATTGCCTTGGGGATAGTATGGGGTGGAGAAGCAATGTTGGATTTTGAATTTTTCACATAAGTCATGAACCTCCTAATTTTTGAATGGTGTCCCATTATTTGAGATAATGGCTTGTGGGACACCATAGCGACAAATGAGATAGTTCAAGATGAACTTCAAAATATGCTTCCCAGTTATGTACGTCATGGGTATGGCTTCCACCCACTTAGTAAAGTACTATGTTGCAGTTATGATGAATTTATGGCCATTAGATAAGTCAGAGTTATCTTTCCAATGAGATCAAAGCCCCACTGTGAAAAAGGCCATGGTGTGACAATAGGATGAAGCTCTTGAGCTGGAGCATGGATGAGGTCCCCATGCTGTTGACATTGTAGACACTTTCTAGCATAGTCATGTGCTTCTAGTTCCATTGTGGGCCAATAATACCCCATCCTTAGCAATTTCTTAGCTATGGTCATTCCGCTCAAGTGCGAACCACAAATACCGTTATGTACTTCAGTTAGAGTGGTTAATGCCTCCTCAGCATTTAGGTAGCATAGTAGGGTTCCTTCTATGCTCCTACGGTATAGAGTATCTCCTAGGATGGCAAATCTATATGCCTTTTTTACGAAGGTTCACTTTAGGTTTGAGGGTAGATTTGCGGGTATGACTCCTATGCGAAGGTATGCATAGATGTCGTGATACCAAGGATCACCAGGACCAATGATTTCACTCAAAAAATTTTGATTCGGGTACCTCGAATGTAGGTACGAGAAGCTGCTCAATCAAGAATTCATATTTTGGAGTGTTGTGAGGGATATCCAATAAGGACCCAATTGTCGCCATAGCATCTACTACTCTGTTGTTGGTTCTAGGAATTTTCTCAAATGTTTTTTCGATGAAGGACTCCTTAAGGGTCTCCACCAATTTCTTGTATAAAGTAAGCTTGTTGTTCATTGTCTGGTATTCATCATTTACTTGATTTATGATCAATTGAGAATCCCTATATACCCTGAGAGATATGATGTTCCACTGCACTGCTATTCTGAGACCTATGGTTAAGGCCTCATATTCTGCAATATTATTAGTGCAAGGAAATGCCAGTTTATAAGACCTTGGTATGAAATCCCCCTATGGAGTGATAAAGAATATGCCGGGTCCTAATCCATGTTGTGTGTATGAACCATCAAAGTATAGTTTCCAATGGTCAGTGATATTGAGATTAAAAATGGATTCATTAGGAAATTCTGAGACAAGAGGGTTCTTTGAATAGATTGGTGCCTCTGCTAGTTGATCTATAATAACTTGACCTTTGATTGCTTTCTGCTTGACATAATCAATGTCGTACTCTAACAATATCATCACCCATTTTGCCATTCTACCTATGAGCATTTCCTTTGATAGCAAATATTTGAGGGGATCAATTTTGGTGATGAGCTTTATCTTGTGTGCTAACATGTAATGTCTGAATTTTTGTGATGCAAACACTACTACGGGGCATGCTTTCTCGATGAATGAATAGTTTAGCTTATGACAAACCATTGTCCTACTGATGTAATATATAGCCCTTTCCATTACATTTTTGTCATGCTAAGCTAGGAGAGTTGAGCTAGGAGAGCTCCAAGGGTTGCTGTTGTTGCTGATATGTATAAGATCAATGGTTTCTTTGGTATGGGTGGCATTAAGACTGGTGGTGTTATTATATATTCTTTTATTTTGTTAAATGCCTCTTCACACTTAGCATCCCATTTGTATGCTACTCCCTTGTGGAGTAGGTGGGAATGTGGGTTCTGTTTATCCATCAATTGCGCTATAAATCTTCGAATGGATTGAAGTCTGCCTTGGAGGCCTCTCAATTGTTTTAATGTTTTTGGTGCTTCCATTTCGAGGATTGCTTTCAATTTTGATGGATCCACCTCAATACCCCTCATTAATACTATATATCCTAGCAATTTACATAATTGTACACCAAAGACGCACTTCTTTGGGTTTAGTCTAGCTTGTATTCCTCGAGTCGGTCAAAGATGGCACTTAAGGTGGCTATGTGATCTTTTATTTTTTTGGATTTAGCTAGGATGTCGTCGACATAGTCTTCAATCGTCTTATGAATCATTTCATCGAATATCAATGTCATGGCCCTTTGATATGTTGCTCCTAAGTTCTTTAGGCCAAATGGCATCATGTTTTAGCAGTATGTCCCCCATGGACCAGTGAAAGCTATCTTGTGTTGATCCTCTTTTGCTATCATGATTTGATTGTATCCTGAAAATTTGTCCATTAATGATAGCATCTCATGTCCTACTGTCATATCTACTATCATGTTGATATTTGGAAGTGGGAAATCATCTTTCGGACATGCTTTGTTCAAATCTCTAAAATCTGTGCAGATTCTAATGGCTCCATCAGGTTTCAAAATAGGTACCAAGTTTGACACCCATTCTGGATAATCTATTGGTCAAATGAATCCTACATCTAACAAATTTTTTAGCTCCATTTTGACCAATAGAGCGATCTGAGGGTGCATTTTTTGAAGCTTTTGTTTGATAGGCTTTCCTTTTGGAGACACTGCTAAGTGATGAACCACAGTCTCTAGATCAAGCCCTGGCATGTTATCATAACTCCATGCAAAGTTTATTTGTCTTTCCCTTAGGAATGCTGCTAGGAGCTCTTGCTCTTCTGATAGTAGTGATTCTATGTAAAATGTGATATGTGAGGTCTACTCTATTCCTAGGTTGACTGGATTTCATTTTTCTACCAAGATTGCTGACTTTTCTTGATGAATAGCTCTTAAAGGAAGATTGAATCCCACATCCTCGGGCACCTCAGAGAGGTTTTCACCATTGGATGCATCCTTGCTTTTTACTTTTTTCTTGTTAGAGAGTGCTATAGTGTGGTTTTCACTCAAAGACTTGGATATTACTCTTAATTTCTCACTTTTGCAAATGAAGGATTCAATCATTTCCCCATAATAGGCATGTGTGTCCAACTCTATTATAAACCATGCTTTGTGATCCCCATTTGGAATGTTATCCCCTAGTCCCATGAATTCTGAGAGTGCCTCATCATTTTTGAATGTATCAAGAATTGGTGGTCCTCGTTGGTCATAGTCGATCAGTTGGGGGTATACTAAGCAGATTTCATGATCTTGATGGTTTGTTTTGAAGGAGAGGGTGCTAATCATGCAAAGGGTGATATCCTCAAATAACCTAGGTAGATTGGTCATGTCATCCTTGTCATCGCTACTATTATAAATGTCAGTTATAAAGTTATGTATGTCTCTACCTGTGGATATTGGTAAGCATACTTCTGCTACAGTTGGTTGAGGAGGAATATTAACCATTCTAACTAGAGGAATTTGGCCACGTATGGTTATATTCAGAGGGGTACATCCAAGGCCAAGGTTTGTTATCAGTCGTGTCTTTGGTATGATAGGTATTATGAGCCCATTGTTGTTTTGTCCCAGTCTTTGATTTCTGTCATAGCCCATTGCGAGCATCATTTGTAGACCCTTGCTTCTTTCATCCATTGGTAAATTAGTTGTTGGTATTTCATCTTGATATAGCATATGTGATAGATCTACCTCAATAAACTCCTAGCCAAGGTCTCCCCAGCTTGTGAATTCAGGATAGTCTTTAGGAGACGTTTGTGATGTGGAAGCTTGATTTTCTTGTGGATGTCCTCGTGATCTAGGAGATTGTGGTAACTTTCCTACCACAAAAGCATTATTAGGGAGCTTGTAGCTTCCACAACCATCCTCTTGGATGATGAGCTTGATGTCAGAGATGGTGAGAATGGTGGGAGTGGCGGGTGTCTCTATCGCAGAAGTGAATGTGAGGGTGGCAGGGTCAATGTATGGTGTTGATGGGTCCTTATCATTTTTTGGTACTTGGGGGATTTTTTAGTACTTTGCTTCAAGATTTTTGCAGTATGAGAAGGGTTTGGGATCTCCATGGATGGTCACTTCTTGTCTGTCATGTGTAAATTTCACACATTGGTGGAAAGTGGATGCTACTTCCTTCATTGCATGAATCCATGGGCATCCTAGGAGGATATTATATGGTAAGTCAAAGACTAGGACCTGACAAGTGGTTTCCATGAGAGCTAGCCCTACTTGAATAGGGATTTTGATTGTGCCTTGAGACACTCTTTCTTGATCATCATATGCTCTTATTGTGATACCTTTCCCTTTGTTGATAGAATCTTTAGATATTTTCAACTACTTGATGAGGCTGAGAGAACATATGTTCAAACCCGCACCTCCATCCACCAAGACCCTTTTGATTTTTCTCTTATGTACTATGGCTTCCAAGTGAAGTGCATGATTGTGAGATGGTTGAGCGAGGAAATCTTGGTCAGAAAATGTAAGAAGATTAGGCGTAATGATATTTCTGACCATAGCTTGGAATTGCTCCGCATCAAGATCTGCGAGGATAGTGGATGAGGCTAACGCTTCTTCAAGGATTTTCCTATGGGAAGATGAGATTTTTAGCAACTCCATGATGGAGATTTGCACTGGTGTTCTCTTGAGTTGATCTAGGACATTGCAACCATTAGGAATGGATCTAGATGCAGGGACTTTGTTTGGCTGGGATGATCTTGTGATGGTTACTTTGCCACCTCTTATGGTGACTCCACAATCTTCAGCATGGGCGCCCTTGATAGTAATGACCATGCAGTTTTCATCTAGGGAGGCAACGACTGTTTCATACACATGATTTATGTTTGATTGGGTTCCTTTCCCTTTATCATTTTTATTCCCTTTGTTACCATGATTCGGCATCGGATTCGTGTATATCTTAAGATCCTGATTTCTTGTAGGTTGTTCCACATTTATGATTCTTTTGTCGATGAGATCTTGGATGATGTTTTTCAATCTCATGCAACTATTTGTGGTATGGCCTTTGATTTTATGTAATTTGCAAAGTTGATTCTCATTATACCAAGGAGCTTTGACATCTGGTTCTTGGTAATTCTCAAATGTAGGTACTTTAATGAGTTTTTTCGTCTATCAAAATTTTCATTATATCCTCAAGTGGTTCCCCCAAAGTGGTGTATTTTTTCTTGGGATAACTCTTGCATTGGGGTGGTCCGCTTTGCTCATTGAGATTATTGATTGTTGGATTGTTGTTTGGTTAGTGTGTCGTGTGATGATTGTTTTGGTGTTGGATTTGGATTTGTGGTGTGGGTGTATTTTGGCAAAGAGCACTAATGACCACCTTGGCATCAATGACACCATCATTAGTAATGTTCTTGTTCCTTGCCCATGTGTGAGGTTTATCATTATAATTGGATGGTGGGCTATTGTTTTGTTGTTCGGGGTATGATGATGATCCCATGGGTTGAGTCATGAGGGCGTTCTTGATACTGAGCGCTTTAGGGATCAATTGATCATATGTGGTGATTCCTTGAACCTTGAGGTGGAATGCCAAGAGGCTATCAAGGTTGGAAATGATGGTGCAAATTTGTTTTTCTTCAGGCATAGTCCACTTGCTTTGATTGGCCTTTGATCGCCATCATTGTAAGAATAAAGTGAATGATTCATTCTTTCCTTGCTTTAGAGCTGAGAGTTCTTCTAGACTAACATCCAACAATGTTACATGCGTAGTTTTTAATGAATCCATCTATAATATCTTGGAATGTTCTAATTCCTAAAGGTAAGTGAGAGAACCATTCCATGGTGTGGCCTTCCAAGCTCCTAGGAAATAGTCACATTAGATAAGTATCGTCGTATGCGAGTTCCATGCAATGTACCTAGAATTCCCTGATGTGATCTTCAGGGTTTCTCATCCCTCGATATTTGTCAAATTTGGGGATCTCAAATCCCTTAGGGAATGGTTTCATTACTAGGCTCCTATCAAATGGATAGGGACACAAGTTGCTTGGTGTCTTCGTTGTTTTCCCTGATTGAAGATCTAGCACTTGTTGCGAGAGCAACCTGATTTGTACCATCACATCATTTTGTGGATCAGGGGGTGGGATGAAAGTGTTTTGGGGTGTTTCAATCATGGGTTGGATGGGTGGGTTGGCTGGCATGTTGTTTAATGGTATATGTATGTTTTGTTGAGCTAGGTAGGCTTCCCCCTATTATTGTATGAACAATTCCTGTTGTTGATCTTGTTGTTGCTACGCTAAGGTTTGTGCTTGCTATTGCACTTACTGATGTTCCAAAAATGCTTGTTGTTGTGCTTATTATTGTTCCAACAACGCTTGTTGTTGGGCTGCTAATTCGGGTGCTTCTTGTTGCTCTGGATATTGCTTCATTGCTTGTTGATATGCTTGCAATTGCACTGCTTGTCTTTGTGCAAGAAGTTGTGCTTGATATTGGGCTTTTTGTGCTTGATATTGGGCATTTTCCTGAGCTTGAGCTTGTGTTTGTGATGTTTGTGCTTGGGCTTGTGCTTGTGCTGCTGGTTGTTGTAATAGAGCTTCTGCTTGAGCCGTCTTTTGTGCTTATAATTCTTGCGCAACTTGGGCAGCTTGTTGTTGTTGTTGCAATAAAGCTTGGGCTTGTTGCACTTGTAATGCGGCTTTTGCTGCTTGGGCAGCTTGCACAGCTTGAGCAGCTAGTTGTTCGGATTTTTGTTTTTGAACTTGTTGGTATCCCCTTTGAAAAGTAGCTTGCAATGCCACATTGTATTGACTTGATGTGGTGGAACTTGGTGGTGGTGGATTTGGAATGGTGTTTGTGAAGGTGGTGTTGGCGTTTTGCATGATGGATAGTGTTATTGATGTAGTTGGTCCTTGAGAGACCATGCTTTGCGATGTTAAGGGGGTGTTTGATGATGTTGCAATTGCTTGTGCATTTGTCATTTGTTGTTGCAATATCAATGACAAGTTTTGAGCATTTAGCATAATGTTTTGATTAATATTTGGGATGGTGGTTTGATTGATGTTCGGTAGAGGGGGAAGCCCTAAACCAAGGAGTGATGTGGATCTTGATGGTAATGGTGGAAGAGGTGGGAATGTGAGGGGTGCAAGTTCTTGTGAAAATGTTGTGGTGTCAAAGTTGCCCCCTAGTCCGAACATGTCTCCTTCCTCTTGTGAATTTTTGAGGAGAGGAATTTGAGGTGTTGCACAAAAAAATGTTGATGATGGGTCACGATGGAAAGTGAGAGGAACATTCTTATGTAATGGGTTTTCAAGTATGTTTTGTTCCACGGTGGTGTTTGCATCCAAGTTTTGATTATTAACAAGAGGGTGTGCTTGAATAGCTTTGATAAGTGCATTTCCCTTATTAACGTTAGGTTGGGTTGGAGAAAAAGATGTCATGATTTGCGAAATGTTTTGCATGATGTTTTGGGATGGGGGTGTAGATGAGATGGGAATGGTGGATGATATTAGAGGAAATGATGTCTCCACTATGGTACTCACGTCAAAATCCAAAGGTAGTTTGGCCCCTTGTTTTTTCTAATTCAAGCATGTATAACGAAGGGTTAAGTCTCATCATGATGTTGATGATTCTATGGTTGTCCGAATTTTGGAGCATTTCAGTTGTTTCTTCGTGAGACATTCCAAAGGTAAGATCTTCTCCTTGGTTTTCCTCTTGCCGATTTTGTGATGACGAGATGGTCAAAGGATTTTTTTGATTCAGCAGGATTCATTTCAACATTTGTTTGGCTAAGATCACTTGAAGCGGGTGTTTCTTTGTTGGCTTCCATGCTCTTCTTGTATTGAGATCTAGTTTGAACCATAAATGAGGATCAATTTTCAAGAATGGGAGATATGAATCTCTTGAATCTTTGGATTGATCTTTACTTTATGTCCAAAGTAGAAAAAAATAGGATATCTTAAGGATCAAGAGGTGATATGGTGATGATGCAAGGAATGGATGATGTGGATGTTATGATCTTTTGGTCAATCTTGAAGGAGATACTAGGCTTTTAGGACTTTTGGATATGTTTCAAATTTTGATTTTGATTTTATTTTGGGTTTGGGATTGTCCTTGATTTTGATTGATTTTGATTGCTTTTGAATAAACCCTAATATGTTGGATGATTTATCTAAATAGTAGATTTGTTCAAAAGGATGATAAAGTTGAATATGTGTGGGGAGAAGGATGCATCTACCCACACCTATCCAAACAAGATGATAGTTTTACTAAGCATATAAAGAAGGATTCATCTACACATACCAAGCTAAACAAGATGATTTGGATAACTTTGACTAAGCATATGAAAAAGGATGCATCTACACATACCTAACCAAAGGTGATTTGGATAAAGTTTTCAAGGATTTAGTCTCAATGATTTTGATGTTTTTGATTTTTCCAAAAAGCCTAGTATTTGGGATGATTTCAAGATTTTCCAAAAGGTGATGGTGAGATGACTTTTGATGTTTAAAGGATGGATAAAAAATATTTTGATTTTCCTTTGATCCTAAGATGAATCTAAAAAAGACACTTTGTTTGCCTAGACCTAGGTATTGAAGAACATGCAAATGCTTCCTAGAGACCTTTATAACCAAAGAACGATTCAATTTGGACATACACTTTTGGATTTCCAACCAATGACCTTTGCTTTGGAATTTTTCAAGAATCGTGAGGCTTCAACACACATGAAAGTTCATTTTTTTTAGCTTTGCTTAATGGCTTAATTTTACCAAAAACACTTTCTTTGATTAAGTTTTCAAACTAAGATGTCCAATGTCTTAATTTCTTCAAACCCCACAAAGTATGTTATGTGGAAATTTGATGAACTCAAGGAAAGGGTTTACCTATTGTTTACTTAAGTAGACAAATCAAGATGTAATCCAATGTTTAGAAACCTCTAAGGATGTGAATCCCAAGGGAAAGAAATAACATATGGATTGAGTCAATTGTATTTGTCTCCAAAAGGGTTTGAAATTTGGATGATGATGTTAAGTGTTTATTTTCAAGGTGGTTTCGTACAAGCAAAGTATTTTGAAACCAATTACAACCCTATGGATGTGTAAGACAATATTTGTTGGATTCCCACTTGGACAAGTCCAGCTACTCTTATCTTTAGCAAATGGTTAGATGCTTGACCCCACTAGTTCCCCTCCATGACACTCACTTATACATGGCAGCCAAGCATCAACACCCATAAAACTCCCATGGCATGTTTTCCATTTCTACTAAAAGACCGTAAAAGTGTGGGGCAGCTTCAGAATGACCGTTCTTGCACCAAAAAATAGATTAAAGGATTTTGGAAAATTCTAGCACATGGGTTTTAGTAAAGACTTTTAGTTCATGGAGATTGACCCATATGACAAGAGTCCCCTTTCGGATCCATCTTGTCAAAATCAACCACTTGATATTGTCATTTACTCCAATACTCGCATTTATATACTGATTGGAAATACTCTTGGCTTTAGAGTGTTACCGGTTGATTCATTCCCTTGGGTGAGTACTTTTTCCCCAAGGAAGGCCCTCTAGGATAAACCAAAGCGAGTAAAGACAAAATTTGTAACTCGATCAATATTTGATGGCAACAAAGAGAGATAATATACACGATAATGCCCCCACTCACACTCGCACAAGATCTTGTTCAATTTTAAGCCCAAATCGAAGTGTGGAGGTGATTGCTTTATCTCTCCCTAAATTCATGAAAAAGGCATTTTGATTCTCAAGATCGCTATAAAGCGCAAGAGAAGTGCATATGTCCTTTTTCAATGCCTTTAGTTTAAGTAAGCCTCCACGAAAAATAGAGTTGCACTTGTTCTTTTTAAATCCACAAAGCAAAATGTGAGTTCTTTTTAAGCACCAATAGACAAGTGAGAGATACTTTGTTCAATTTGTTAACCAAATAAACAAACTCTAGTAAGTTTCATTCCTAATGTTCATTTTAACTTTTGCAAGAAGAAATTGAAAGATTCTTTTTAAACCCAAACGACATTAGTGTTCTAAGGAGGAAGTGATAACAATTTCTTAGAAGTGTTAACCAAACACTAAAGTGTTTAAAAACACTTTGATTTGATGAAACATCCTCTTCATGGATTCTCCTTTCTTTGTTTTCAATTTCCAACCTACAAGGGAAAAAACTAGTCAGATTCTAAAAAATACAGAGATCAAAAAGCAGAATACAAGAGACAAATTAATCATTAATCAAAAAGCATGTGCTAAAATTAAATTTCCCCTTCTTACTCCCTTCCAGTGTCGCAACTCATAACTACATTGCAATTTTATTTCTCAGTGGTGCCCTCATAGCGCCACTTTCCAGTCAGCATCACTCTGTGTTGGGATAGAGAGCTCAACTACATCGCACTTTTCTTCCAGCGTCACAGTTTTCTTCAGCATCGTAGTTTGATACTTTTTTTTGAAAATTCCTGTGAGTCAATGAGTCCAGCGGTAGAGTTATAAATTCAAATATTTTGGTGGGATGAGTCCAACATCCTGGTTTTAATTTCAAGCAGTGCCATAAAGCGACGTTGAGGACTCAGCAGTACCAAAACAGTGATGTTGAGCTCCTAGCATTGGAATTTTCTGTGTGAGTAAAAATATGGAAATTTTGAGAAAAGATGAGAAAGAATGATATCCGGCCCTCCTTCTAGTGCCAAATGTGTGAACCCCAACCTTGGTACCTACAAAACAAAGAGAATAAACACCTCAAGTTAGATATTGCAAGCCAAAACAAGGATTCCCCATGAAATCCATTTACAAATTCAAAATAGGAAAGAAAAAAATGAAGAACACAATATAAATGACAAAATAGATTGAATCCTAAATTAAATGTGCAAACTCATGATCCCATGGGGGAATTGGTGCTAATTTTATGTGAACATTGGCCCTTTCCCAATTCCTAAGATGGAAACTTGATGTGTTGATGAGATTGATCCACTTTGTTGATGAAGGATGAGAGCTCCAAGCCAAAAATTTGCAAAAACCTAACTAAGAACTCAATGATAATGGATGAAATTTGAGAGATATTTGAGCATGGTAACTTTGCATAAATTGTGGATGATCAAATGAGGATATGAGCTCTTTATTTATAGAATTCCAAGATGGATGAATGTCCAAATTTGAGCAATGTGGGACTAAAATTCATCCAATGGCATGATGCCACTTGTCAAGTTATGAGTGGATGGACGATGTGCAAGATTTGGGGAATGTGCCAATAAATGAATAATTTTGAATTTCAATTTTTTTGAAATGACATGTAAGAGGGAAGGGAAAATGCAATAAATGCCACTTGGCTCAAGGCAAAGGACATGTAAGATGGATTTATTTCCTTGTTGGATGTACATGTTGACTTGGAATTTTTTGAATTTAAATTGAGAGAATATTCCAAAAGGATGCCTTGTGAGGAAAATAGAGATTTAATAAATTAATTAAATCTATTTTCATGTTCAACTTGCATTATCTAGAGGATGGAACATGAGATGAGATTAAATTAATCAAGGATTAATTAATTTAATGAGAGAGGTTAGATGATGTGACCTATTTGACTCAAATTTATGGATATATATAAATCAAATAAGAGAAGAATATGGTAAGAGATTAATTAAATAAGGATTTTGATTTTTTTAATTAAAAGAGATGGTATTAGATTAAATCAAATAAGGTTTTAATTTATTTATTTTAATGGATAGGCTTTAGAGATTTAGTCAAATAAGTTGATTATTTAATTAAATAGGGATAATTAGATCATATGGATTGATTTAATTAACAAAAGAGATTGACTTAATTAGATGAAATGATTCATTCAATTAAGAGAGGAATGTTGATAAATTTAATCAAATAAAAAGATTTGATTAAATGGTTAGACCGAGTGATTCAGGAAGAAACAATGTTAGTAAGTCAGGATCAGATGCATAATGTCAATCAGTATATTTTACGTGTCTACAATTGCAACTCACCAAATCCTTGATTTGAACACCTTGAAGGATTGTAACTTACTAGATCTCTCAAAGGTCTAGATATTTCATGAATGGATTGATTGGTGATCTGATCTTGATGCTTGAAGTTTGACTTGAATGCTTGAAACATACATCACAAGGTTATCTCCAAAAACATGCATGATGCTTGACAACTTTGACATCATGCTTGAGATCTTGAATGTTGCAACAAATTCTAGAGAAATATTCTCTTGAACTCCTTTGAAAATAATATTATCTCTTTTGAAACTTGAATGAATTCTCTCATGAATTCTTAGGATTTGAATTGATCGAATAACCTTGGTTTTTGATGGGCAAGGTCGATGTCACTTCTTGTATTATTTAATATTTAAATTATAAAACCGGGTGTGTCTTACAACTATATGTGATACCGATGTTTCCATGAATTGGGGGGTTTTGCACTATAAATAGTGACTTTTGGTTTCGGTTTTAGCTATTTTGGGAGATTTTAGGAGCTCTCGAGAGTGGATCTTAGCAACTAATTTCTAGAAAATTCTAAGGATTTAATCCTAACTTATCTCTTAACTAACGATTGTTTAGACTCCAATAACCTAGTTCAGACCTCACCTGACTTATTTGAAATTGATTCATGGAAGAATTTAGCTAAAAAATAAATTTACTCTTTATCTAGAATTCATAATTGAAGTGTACTTGAAAAGGAAATCTATTTACGTTTGCAAAAGAGAATCTATTTACGTTTGTAGAAAATAAATAGTAACCCAAAAAATAGTAAAACTAAATTCTATGAATGAATTCCAAACAAGCTTCAGTTTTGTCTTCCCATAAGTCATCATTATCTCCTTCATTAAAACTACATGCATTTGAAAATAACTATTGAATCCAATTCCTATGAACAACAATTAAATTTATAGTAAATGAATGAATATTAATCTACAGTAAATGAATGAACTCTTTTTCAGAATACAATGAACTTGATGTAAGAGTGTAAATAAATGTAGACACTTAACAATGATTAAACAAAGATCAACATTCTTAAGTTTCCAATTGACACAAATTACACAAAAATCAACTAAATCAAAGAACATAACACAAGGTCACATCCTTCAGTTGAGTGGGCCTTGCTCTTCCTTTGGTGGGACCTAAACACCAAGATTCAAATCAACTCCTTATTTACATTCCAATTGGCCAAAATAGGTGAATAGAACAAAAGTTCAAATTACAAACATTACAATGCTAAAACGAAAGATTAACTAACTCCAGACTAAATCTAAGGATAGATATTTATAGGAATATCCACTTATTTGAATACAAAAACTGGCATTGCTTGCTAAGATGCAAAGGGGAAAAACTAAAAATAAATAAAATTGAAAGTATCATAAAGAAATCTGCCACATAATAATAGTTGAACAGGAAGTCCCCAAACTGACTGAAGAAGTCAATTTGGAATTGATAAATCAGGATCCAACTGGAGCAATTAGGAGCGAGACAGATTTCAAGTTTGTTAAATAGAGAGTTTAACACATGCACCTCATGAAGTTAGAATTTAATCAACCCAATAGAATCCTCAAAGATAGGATGCTATTATGACAACAAAAGATCTCAAATTGCATAATCATTTCATCATTAATCATCATTTAAATGTAATTTCTAATATATCCTCAAATTAGTTAAATATAAGATTAAAAAAAGAAAATATATAAGTATATAATCTACTACCAGTATAGTTAATTAACAACATAATAAAGTCTTTGCATACATAAAAGGATCAATTAAAGTGTCATTTTAAGCACTCATCATTTATCCCCCTCCTATTGTCAACCATGTCCTCATGGTTGAGGGTTTGGAAAATCTCTATTTCTTCCTACCAACCAAATAACCAGATCACCACATTGTTGTACATATTCTAGGAATGTTCTACGATGAGAAAACCCATTTAGTTCTTCAATTCTTCTCATCCAATCTCTCAAATTTTCTCCTACAAACTATGGAGGTGCATTCAATTCAAGTGTAGGTGCTATGAGTAAGGGTGGTTTGAATCTCATTCCAACCCAACTGGAATTCTGATCTTCCATGACCTCAATCAAAGATCTCACTCTTGTGAGACTCCAAGCAATGTTTCGTGGAGAGATTGGTTCCCTCCTTTTCAATGATGCTAGAATACTACAATATTTGTCTCTTGCTGCAACCAAAGCTCTATGTGGAAGGTGATCCTAAATATTTCTAAAAACTTGAATACTTTTAGACAAATTTCACCTATAAGTAGGTACTACATTCTCTCCTAGTGCAAAGTACCTAAATGTGGCTCTGAAAGCTATTGACCATGGAGTTTCATCCCTCATAGGCATGCTCAATTTTATCTGTGCATCATTATATTGATCCATCTAATTTTCCCACTCAACTTGATTCTACAATAATGAAGCAAAAGATCTAATTTTCAATTCTCCAACAAAAACATTTAAAATTACCATGGAAAATTCCTAAGAAGAAAACCATGTTGTAAGTATTCACACATTTGGTTCTGAATTGTGGGATGACTGTAATAAAACCCTCTTTGAAAATCACTATCATCATCATAATAATTTTTCCTTTTTGAAAATAATTGGTTGATTTTTCACTATAGAAATCTTTCTCTTAGAAATAGTGCATATAAATCTGAAGGTTTTCACATTGACAACATTGCTGAAGAAAATTCTACCACTTGCTAAAATCTCTTATTTGCTTCATCCCTTTCCCTCTCTAACTGTTGATTTTGGCTTCTCAATTGATTATTCTCATGTTTAAGCTTTATATTTATTAGAGATAGATATCTCCTTAAATTAGATGAGGTGGAAGCCTCATGGGAATGTAATATACTCAATTTTTGTTTCAACTATTCCTCTTTTTGTTGTAATTCTACCTTCATTCTTCCTATTTCCACTGCATTGAACCTTATATCTCTTCTGCTTGGGCTACTACTTGTAAGGATTTTTCTATTTGGTTCAATTTTCCTTGAAAAACTCTTTCTTTTTCTATCATTTCTTTTTCCATTTGCTTTGCTTTATTTGTAGATTATTGCAATTCCTTTTCTTTCATTTTAAACTTATCTTCAAGAAATTGAATTCTTCTTTTCTCCTCTTCTAATTTTTCTTGTATTCTAGATATTTCCATGACCTTATCTATCTCTTCTTCTTCCTCCATTTCCTCTCCTTCCTACATTTAAGGATATTTTCTTGTTCAGTTATTGGTTCTTTACCTTTTCTCCTTTTAAAAACTAGCAAATGTGGAGAAGAAGACTCAGTCTCTTCATCTTCAGATTTATTAGGAGTTTCATTTTCCTTTGTTTAATGATCATATTTTTCAACAGAGCCATCCCTTATTGAAACATGAGGATATTATATGGCATGAGGTGAGCTATGGTGGTGCAGGAGCACCTGGCAAAGGACTATTGTTGAAATTTTGTTTGAAGTTCTTAATTTTTTTGTGCTATCATAAGGTCATGTTGACCATTATTTTAGGTGCTTAGGGTGTTCTTGAACTTTGGGAAAGAAGGTGACAAGTATTAAATAATTTTACAACATCATATTGCTAGGTTGGCAAAAATTGTTAAATGTCTGAAAACACAGTGGGTTTTACAAAATTTCTTTTTAGGTCATTTAGAAGCACGACCCAAGCATCTAAATTGCTTTGGAATCCTATTTAAGGTATGCCTCAACTTTGTAAAGAGGTTATATGTTTTATTTTTGAAGTGGCATTTTGTGAAGCTAGTGAAAAGCGTTCAAAAAAATAGTTTTCCTGTTCTTTGCATTCTTGTTGAGCTTCAATGGATTGAATCTTACCATTTCTTTGTGGTAGAATGTAGTGGTAGTATTATACAAGCTTAGTGTACCATTCTTTTGTTTTGGTAGATTTTTTCCATCTATAGTTTGTAAATACTTTGTTTTTCTGTCATTTTCAGTCCTATAGCAGGCTATTTTTAATAATGGAGTCCTAGGGTGTCTTCCCATTGTACAAATTGTACGAAATTTTTGAAAATGTGCCTAAGATCCATACTTGTAAATATGGTAGGTGTAAATATGGCAGGTGTTAGGTTTTCTTTGGTTGCAGGAGTTTAGAACCCTAGCTGCTTGACAAATTTGGTGTTTGGACAGAACACAGCCTAAGCAAGACTAAAACCCTAGAAATATTGAAGGTGTAGATAGGGGAAACACATTACCTAAGTCAAGAACCTAAGTCCTTTGGTGGGTTTAGGAGGGAAAAGCAATTTACTTCTGTTCAGAGGCTCAATGGCTACTAGCCTTTCAAACCCTAGAAAAGCATCTTGTGAAAGCGATGGAAAGATAGAAATTTGTGGTTGTCTAAGAACTCTAGACAAGCCATTTTGAATTCTTTGTAACCTTTTCTAACCCCTACAAGAACCTAGAAAAATGTTGAGTTTATTTGGTGTTTAGGGCAGATTAAGGGCCAAAGGAGAATGAAGCGTTGAACCAAGGAATGGTTGGGTTATTCAAAATTTGTCAAGATAGTGAGGTTGGCAGGAGAACTGGGGGAACTTAGACAAGGTAGAGTTCCTATAGGTTAAGGTGGAACAGCAATTTCACCAAGGAGGTCTAAGACAAGGCCTAGTGTAGAAATCTGTGATTGCTTCCTGCAGCTTCCAAAAATAGTGTGATTTTGTTCCTGCAGCCTCCCTATCATATGGGCTTCAAATACCTGGGTTATTTTAAGAGCTAAAAGGGAAAATTCATACGGACTTACAACATGTTCAAGAGTATGAATAGGGCTCTAGAATTTTTCATGACCTCCTAAGGTGTTTTGAGGGGAGTCAGTAGGTTTCTCGAGTAAACTTTCAGGAGGGTATCAGAAACACTAGGGTTTTCTTCCCTTGACTCATGATTTTTCCTTTTCCTATGGGTTTCTCTAATGGGTTCTTGTAGCTTCCTTTTTTTCTTTCTAACCTTTTTTTAGAAGATTCTCCCTTTTCCATTTTTATTCTTTTTGCCGTGGGCCCCTTCTTGGGTTTTCTTTCATGTTTAGTGGGAGCCAACAAAAATTTTAGTCATTCTTCCCTACGAGACTCTTTTTCATAAAATGGTGTTTGATAATTGTTTTCTTCCCTTGACTCATGATTTTTCCTTTTCCTATGGGTTTCTCTAATGGGTTCTTGTAGCTTCCTTTTTTTCTTTCTAACCTTTTTTTAGAAGATTCTCCCTTTTCCATTTTTATTCTTTTTGCCGTGGGCCCTTCTTGGGTTTTCTTTCATGTTTAGTGGGAGCCAACAAAAATTTTAGTCATTCTTCCCTACGAGACTCTTTTTCATAAAATGGTGTTTGATAATTAAATGTATCAAACTATGAAACCTAATAGATGATACACCCCTAGATTTTACCCTAGATACGAGAGAATAAAAAGGAAGGTTATTTTTGCATAGGGTCTAGTGTTTCCATACCTCAAATTTGTTAGCATTCACATTCCTAGCACTAATATTGTGTCGTATTTCCCCTCACAAGTGAATAATTTCATTAGCCACATCACAACTATTTTCTAGGGATCGTCTAGGCTGTTATGAGAAATCCCTCTCTTATTTCCTTTATGCCATTGAATCTTAGGCCATCTTTTTTTTTTTCATGAAATGCTACAACTAGTTCCTCAAACTTAACATGCCCTTTATTGATAGGTTCTCCTTTAGCTGGAATGCCAGTTAGTTCACTTATGATAATAGGGCTAACTTCAATCACTTTATCTCCAACCTTTGTGACATCGACATGAAAATTCTTGAAAAATTCCTTAACTAATTCAATCTCAAAACCTTCGTACATTTGGATAAAATAAAGCCACCCAACTTCTCTAGTAGTTTCTTCATTTCAGGATCCAAACTAAAATTTTTAGGCTCCAAATTTATGTTATTCCCCATTTTTCTCATTTCTACAACATAATAGGAAAAATGGTGAATGTAAACTGTTTAAATGAAATGCAGTATGAGTCTTTCTTTCACTAGCCACACACTTTTCAAAAATGCATGTCATGTCAAGATGTTGGGAATTAATTTATCCTCATTTCCTATGGACATTTTGCATGCATCACCTTGTACTTTGAATTATGGTTCGCAAGGTTGGTGACAATGCTAACATAAGCAAACTTATTTTGAATTGATATAAAATCTCCAGTATTACTTATATTTATTGCAGCAGTCACTTCAATATCAAATCATTATCACTCCACCATCTTTGAAATCATTAACTCAAATTTATTACAACATTAATAACTACCTATCAAATATTTATATACTTACAACATTTACTCAATTTCATATCATAATAACTAAGTTAGAAAATAATACTTAGGAAATGATACTCACAATTAATGTGTACCTTTTATTTAATGCAAGAGTCATTAGAGCATGTGAATTAACTCAGTTGGAAAAGATTCCAATAAGTAAATCAGAGAGAGCTCAGAATTAACAAGAACATTTATTATAGAGAACCTTGGAGACATCAGTAGTCATCAAGAGTTGTTAGGAGTCATCAGGAGTCATTAGGAGACTGCCATTTCTGGTTTTCAATATATCTCCTTTATTTAGAAGGTGAACTACCATTTCTAGTTTTCAATCTACCTCCTTTATTCATACCTTTTAAAAAGATTATCCAAGTGCACATTCTCCTATGGAAGAAATATCTTCCATCAAAAAATGTTCAATTCTATTATGCAATTATGATACAAATTCTTTTTTTGATGTAGGTTTGTGATATATCTTTAAACGATGATAGTTAACCATCATACTCCTTCTTTCTCCATCTATTGGCATTAGTTGAACAACTCCATTTTGAAAAACTTGATCAATTTCATAGGGTCCCAACCATCTTGTATGAAATTTTCCTCTAAACACTTGGAATTTGGAGTCAAACAATAGTGCCCAATCTCCTTTCTTCAATTTCCTAGTCACAATATTTTTATCATGCCATTCTTTCCTCTACTTTTGGATTATTTATGTGTGTTGAAGAGCTTCCATTCTCATTTCATCCAATTAGTTCAATTCTAGAATCCTATTCTTTTCTGCTTTAGGAAAGTCAATACCAACCTCCAGTGTTGTTTAAATGTCTATAATTCAAACTCAATAGGCATGATTGGAGTTTTCCCATATACTAACTCATATGGAGAGAATCTAGTAGTTGTCTTCTTGGTTGTATTGTAAGCCTATACTTCTTCATCTAACCTTTCTACCATTCTATTTTTCTCAATGAAATAGTCTTTTTCAAAATATTTTCTAATCCCTGTTTAGTAACTTCTACTTGTTTATTTTCCCAAGGATGGTATGGTGTAGATTTTTTGTTCGTCATATGATATCTTTGTAGAAAATATTTCATCATAGTAGACACAAACTGAGGTCCTTGATCTGATACTATCTCTCTTGGTACATCGAATCTCTGAAGAATATGCTTGTACAAAAAATCAGCTACTTTATCTTCCCTTGTTGTTGGCAAAGCTTTCACTTCGGCCCACTTTGTGACATAGTCTATGCAAACTAGAATATATTGTTATCCTTTGGAAGGGAGATCAATAGTCCCATAGAATCAATTCCCCATTTCTCAAATGGTTCCAGAGCTATTTGAGGTTGTAACAATGTCTCCATTGTTGGTGTAGGTCTTCCCATGGGCTAACATTCATCAAAATACTTAACAAAGAATGAAACATCCTTTGTCATAGATGGCCAAAAATAACCAGCTCCTAAGATCTTATGAACAGTTCTAACTACTGAATAATGTCATCCTTCTAAATCATGATGGAAAGCATGTATGACATCATAAACATCTATTTCAGCAACACACCTACAAAGAACATGATCAGGATAGATTTTAAATAAAATTCCATTTATCCATTGGAAGCTAGAACTTTCACAAATTAATCTCCTTTTCTTCTTAGGATTGAAATGATTTTGACACTCCCATGTTACAAGGTAATTTGCAAGATCAACAAACCACGATGGATGAATTGATATTGCAAACAAGAACTCATCTGAAAATGTGTCATTTATTGTCTCTTGATCACCCTGCAAAACAATGCTAGAAAGGAAATCAACAACAAAATTATCTTTGCCAGGCTTATCTATAATTGTTACATCAAAATCTTGTAACAATAATAACCATCTTATAATTTGTCCACCCACTACAACTTTATTCAGCAAATATTTAATAGCAGCATGGTTTGTGTGAATGAATACCTTGTAACTAGTTATATAATGCTTAAATTTATTGATTGCATATATTACTACTAAGAATGAGCTTTTTCAGTTGTTGTGTAATTCCTTTTTGTAGGATTTATATTTTTACTGATATAGTAGATAGCATCCATTGATTCATTCTCATCTTTTTGTCCTAAGACTACACCAATAGAAAAGTTAGACGCATCAACATGTATATGAAATGGAACTCCCCAAACAAGTCCTTTGATAATTGGAACAATAGTTAAGGTATGTTTAATTATTTCAAAAAAAATTTGACAATCACTTCTCCAAACAAACTCCACATCTTTCTTTAGCAATGTAAACAAAGGTTCAAAAATTTTACTAAACCCTTCAATATATCTTTTGTAGTAACCAGCATGCCTAAGAAAATTACAAACTTCAAATTGAATTTTAGGGATCTCAATCTTTTGAATTATTTCTATTTTCTTGGGTTCAACTTTTATCCCCTCTTTCGAAATGTGATGTCCTACAACAACCCCTTCTGTCATCATGAGGGAACTCTTTTCATGATTCAAAGATAACCTAGTATCTTTACATGTTTGAAAAAATTTATTCAAACTCTCAAGTGCTTCTTCAAATTTTTGTACATGAACTGTGAAGTCATCCATATACACTTCCACACATGAAGTAGTTAAATCTGCAAAAATTACCAAGACAACTCTTTGAAAAGTGGTTGGTGCATTGCACAGTCCAAATGGTAAAATTGTATAAGAATATGTTCCCCAAGGACATGAAAGGTAGTTTTATCCTAGTCTTTAGGAGCCACTTGGATCTAATTATAACCACTGAATCCATCTAGGAAAGAGAAATAACTACTACCAACTAGGTTATCCAATACTTGATCAATAAATGGAAAAGGAAAATGATCTTTTTTAGTGGATTTATTTAATTATTTGTAGTCAACACATACATGCCATTTTCCATTTTTTTGGGAACAATAACCAATGGAGAAACCCATTGACTATCAAATATTGGATAAATAAACCCTACTTTCAACAACTTTTCTATTTCTTGTTTTACAATATCTCATAGAGCAGGATTGATTCTTCTTTGACCTTACCTTACTGGTTTAACATCTTTAGTATAAATATGATGAGTACAAATAGAAGGGTGAATTCCTCTCATGTCTTTGTATTCCCAAGAAAATTCTTTAGAATGATTTTCCAAGATCTGCTTCAATTCCTTTTCTTGGGAAGAATATAAGGATGAATTAATGAAAAGAGGCTTAACCCCTACCACTATTATTTCTTTGGTCTTATTCTTAGAATCAAGTGGATCTCCAACAAGTGTGTTTAAGAGACATATGTGTGAATTTTTCTGATGTAATATTTCTTGACAATTCTTCTCTTTTTATTGATCGATCCCCTCAAAATTAAGATCTTGTTCTTCATATCCCTCAGTATGTTCTGCCAAAGTAACCATAAATAATTTTGTAACTCCATCTTCTTCTGAATTGATATCCTCATCAACCCAAATTTGAGTGTTAGGTTGAAATGATGGTTGAGCTAGAGGAAAAAGTGACAACTCTTTCTATTTATGACCATTAGAAATGATCATACTCCATGATCTGTAGTCTATCAATGTTGTTGTAGTAGCCAACCATGGTCTACCTAAGATAATTGGATAACCAAAATTCTTCTTTCTAGCTTTAAGAACTAAAAATCCGACTTGGTAATCCCATGTATCAATAGTAACCATGATGTCTTCAATAACACCTTCAGGTTTAGTAGTAGATTGATCTACCAACTGTAAAATAGTTTTTGTGGGTTGAATAGTTGTTATACCCAACAATTCAATAGTTTCTGATGTGATAACATTGATAGTTGCTCCTAAATCAATTAGTACATTGTTTATCTCAATCCCCCCAATACTTAAAGTTATCACAAAACTGCCAGGATCATTATATTTTTGAATTAGTAATCTTCCTAATAAAACATTAGTGAGTTTAGTCCCTATTTGTATTGTAGAAGGTAATTTTTTCTTCCTACCTAGAATTTTCATACAAATAGATTTAAACAACTGATTTATTTATGGTATTCCTTTAATGGCCTATAATAATGGTATCTCAATATTGATCTTTTTTAGTTCATGGAGCAGTTGAGAATCTACCACATTCATATAATTTGGTTGATATTTTTTAGGAGCTACTTGTTTTGTTTTTAAATGTTTAGGATAAGGTGCTTTCTTAACATTTTGTTCATCATTAGATTTTTGGTTTTCTTTTGAATGCTCTTTTTCTTTCTCACTTTCCTGATCTTTAACATTTGGTATAGATGGGACATTTTGGTTCCTTAACTAAATATCATCGAAATCTATCACATTCAAAGTAGGAGGATTGGCATCATTACAATTTTTTTTCAAATTTGAAATAGGTTGTGTTGGCAACTGAGGCTGGTGTACTTGTTCATTAGCAAGATTAGGACCAGTGATTAATGGAGGTGACTGTCCCCAAGGATGCATTGGTCCCTTATTTTTCCATGGTTGAAATTGTGTTTGATTTTTCTGCCACTATGGTTGGTTAGACTGCCACTATGGTTGGTTAGGTTGCCACTATGATTGATTTGGTTGCCACTGTGGTTGATTCCACTAAGGATTCATCCATTTAGGTTGACCCCAAAATGTAGGTGGTGGTTGTGCTTGGTAAGGAGGAGTCCATTAGTTTGCATTTGGCCAAGGATTTTGATTCCAATTAGCTCTAGGACCATATTTCCCTTGATTAGCATTATATCATGTATTTTGGGGTCTCTATCCAACATAGTTAAGTTCTTCCTCTACTTCAATTTTTTTTCTTCAAATGATTCTTAATTCCAAGTAAGAGGCTACAAGAACTTGTTGCATGATGTTTCTCACAAATTTCACAGAGATCAATTTGATTTAATGGACACTCTCTCAAAAGATGTTTACCTCTACATTTGGAACAATAAATGGATAAAGGCCCAGTAGTCTTCTTATCTCCTTGTATGTTGAGATGGAGTAAATCAGTTTTCAAATTTGTAATTTCTTCCATTACCTGAGATACATTAGGAGTGAGAACTTTGTTTCTTTAGGAGTTTCTAGTCCCTACTCTAGTCCTTGAGTAGTTTCTACATATCTCAATCATTTCTTCCAAAGAAAGCTTATTGATGTGTCCTTTCCCCATAAGATTCAAATATTATCTAGATTCATCAACAATTCCTTTCAGAAAAATTGTCTTACTAATCTCATTATCCAAACCATTACCATACCTCTTATGCATAAACAAAAATCTATCAGCATAATCTTCTAGGCTTTCATCCTCCAATTGTCTCATTTGAAACAACTCCTCTTTCTTATCTCTTACCCAAAAATAATATTGATATTTATCCAATAAATCAGTTTCCATTTCCTCCCAAGTAGAGATTGTTCCTATGCCTAAACCCATGAACCAGTGTAAGGATAGCTCTTTCAATGTATAAGGAAATAGTTTTAACTTCTAGTTATTAGTTGTATAGTCATAGGTCTGACATAAAACCTTAAACTCAAAGAGAAATTGGTCAAGATCCTCAGAAGTTTTTACCCTAAAGGTAGGTAATACAGAAGGTGAAATGTTTTTCATAGGAGGCTCATCATTTTGTACATTCAGATTAATAGGATAGGAAAAGTCCTATTATTTGGTGGAAGATCATTTCTTGGTTGGTCACCCATTTCTTCTTGATATTTTTCATGATTCACTTGTTGATTTTCATTTTGATAATGCTAAACTTCTTCTTTATCAAAATTAATATTTCATGGAAGAAATCTTCCTAAAGGGTCTCTAGCTCATCTCATCCACAATCTAAACTATCTTCCTTATCAACACTAAGGATTCAAACTTAAATAGCCATATCTTTTAATCCCCGAAAATGATGCCAAAAATGATGGGCAAGGTCATTGATGTCACTTCTTGCATCATTTAATATTTCAATTATCCAACCAAGTGTGTCTTAGATCTTTATGCAATAAGGATGTTTCCATGAATTGGGGGTTTTTGCATTGTAAACATTGACTTTTGGTTTCAGTTTTAGCTCCTTCAGGAGCTTTTAGGAGCTTTTGAGAGCTCTTGGGAGTGGATATTAACAACTAATTTCTAGCTAATTCTAAGGATTTAATCGTAACTTATCTCTTGACTATTGATTGTTCGGACTCTAATAACCTAGTTCAGACTTCACCTGACTTATCTGTAATTGTTTCATGGAAAAATTTAGCTAAAAACTAAATTTACTGTTAATATAAAATTTAGAATTGAAATGTACTTGAAAAGGAAATCTATTTACTTTTGCAAAATAGAATCTATTTATGTTTGTAGAAAATAAATATTAACCTAGAAAATGGTAACACTAAATTCCATGAATGAATTCCAAACAAGCTTCAATTTTTTCTTCCCATAAGTCATCATTATCTCCTTAATTAAAACTACATGCATTTGAAAATAACTATTGAATCCAATTCCTATGAACAGTAATTAAATTTATAGTAAATGAATGAATATTAACCTATAGTAAATGAATGAACTCTTTTCAGAATACAATGAACTTAATCTAAGTGTGTAAATAAATGCAATCACTTAACAATGATTAAACAAACATCAACATTCTTAACTTTCCAATTGACACAAATTACACAAAAATCAACTGAATCAAAGAACATAACACAAGGTCACCTCCTTCGGTTGAGCGAGCCCTGCTCTTCCTCTAGTGGGACCTAAACACTGAGATTCAAATCAACTCCTTATTTGCATTCCAATTGGCCAAAATAGGTGAGTAGAACAAAAGTGCAAATTAAAAACATTACAATGCTAAAGAAAAAGATTAACTAACTCCAGACTAAATCTAAGGATAGATATTTATAGGAATATCCACTTATTTGAATACAAAAACTGGCACTGCCCACCGAGACGCAAAGGGGAAAAACTAAAACTAAATAGAATTGAAAATATCATAAAGAAATATGCCACATAATAATAGCTAAACAAGAAGTTCCCAAACTGACTGAAGAAGTCAATTCAAAATTGATAAATTAGGATCCAACTAGAGCAATCAGGAGCAAGACAAATTTCAAGTTTAATAAACAGAGAGTTTAACACGTCCACCTCATGAATCCAACATTTAATCAACTAAACAAAATCCTCAAAGATAGGATGCTATAATGACAACAAAATATCTCTAATTGCATAATCATTTCATCATTAATCGTGATTAAAAGTAACACATTTAATGCAAAATATCATTTCTAATATATCCTCAAATTAGTTAAACATAAGATAAAACAAGAAAACATATAAGTATATAATCTACCACTAGTATAGCTAATTAAAAACATAATAAAGTCTTTGCAAACATAAAATGATCAATTAAAGTACCATTTTAAGCACTCATCACTTTTATAGACAATTTTCTAATTTCTCAAAAATTAAACATTACAAGCCGACACTTGAATATGAATTTGGGATCATGAAAATACCACCAAAAAATATTTAAAATTTGAATTTTCAACTTAAAGGGGACCCATTCTCGCAAGGGTGAATGGGTCCTAACCTAAATTATCAGGATCCATTCATTTCAAGATGTTAATAATGATAAATACATTAATTAAATTACACTTCCCTTTCAAAAATTGCAATTAATTAGGCTTGTAAATGTAAAATTTAGGAAATTAGAGGCTTAATTAATTCCATTTAAATTAGGGGGCCCAAACATAGTGTGAAATATAAATGAGTACTTTTTTTGACACTACACCTATAAAATTGATTCAATAGTTGTTCAAAATCATCTTATTTTTTAGAATAGACATGTCAAACTTCTACAGAGAATCAAATTTGAGGGTAGATGTATGCCCCCTCGATTTTTCTTGCTTTATGGAGGAGTCGGGGTAGCAATCTAACCACATCAATTTTCTAGGTTTTTTTATGGAAGATACTTATGATATGGTCATGTTATCACAACACCATCTACTGGTAACCATTGGATAAGATCAAAGATAAAACTATGAATCCAACACAACATATGGCATCAAAGATATAGTTCTCTAGCCCCCATTATGGTGATTTGAGTGAAATATACTATTTAAGAAAATTTACTATATGTTAGTGCAAAATCACATTTTGACTATCATTTTGATATTTTCCATTGAGAGAGATACCTAGTTGCAGAGGAGTGAAGATGTCGAGCTAAAAACCATACTGGCCCCTACAACTTGAGCATCTTCAAGCATATCACATGTATTAGTCCAATTAGTTTCCACACTATAACAACCCTTGTCTATCCATGAGTCTATAGTTGTACTTTGAGATGAGCTTGGAAGTGTGGAGATCTATTACACTATAGAGTTAGATTCAATTATCTTGAGGAGAATGACATAGTATGGAGACTATACAAGACTCTACCATAGTGTTCATACCTTACATGAAATCTGACTAAGATGAAAAAGGATAGATTTATTTTTGGATGATATGAATACATTATGATGCCATTCTATTATGATCAGGTCATGTATAGATTTAGAGAGAAGCTAGCCCATGACCTACATTATTGAGAATCACATGTAGTGGTGTAAGGCCAAGATACATTCATCATCCTACCATCAACAAAATAATTTATAGTGACTCAAACAATGAGGACTAGGATGTACCCCAAACATCTAACATAGATGATGAAGGAACGACTATAGGCTGTGAGTGATGATGGATGAGAGCACATTCTCCACACTACTTCCCTAATGATCATCCTATAGGTGAAAATGGACCTCTACCATATCGAGGAGATGAGAGAGAGGATAGGAACATGGATGGAGATAAAACTGACAACAATGATATAGTGGAGGAGACGTAGGATGATGAGGACCAGTAGCCTATAGGAGAGGAGCTTGAGGAGCTAGGAAAGGCCATAGATACAATCAAGGAAAGATCAAAATATCATCCTCATGTCACCCAAGAACATGAAATGACTAAAAAATGCATCTCATCTCATGAGCATGGAGAGTGCAACCATATTGCACCTACTAGCCTTCCTATCCATGAGAGGAGTCTCGATAGGGCACCTATTATATCTTATTGAGACCTCAATTGACTAGTTTGCAATCTAGGTGATGATATACTATTTAATTTTTATATTTTAGTTATGCATTACTAGTTATATCTTGTTCTAACTTATGTTTTCCTTCTTTGTAGTTGGGACACAAGAGTGGCTAGAATTCTTTAGTCGAGACATCATAGAGTGGCTCCCACAATGGGCAATGTGAGTGGAGCATAGGCCACCACTTAGAGTATGGTGCCACACTAACCTATTTGATCCCTTACCTAAATGCAAGACATGTATGATGATTCCATGAGGACCATTGACTTGTGTAGAGCCAAGATTGAGGAGGTCAAAGCTAGGGCGGAGAAGTCTAGAGCCACACACAAGGAGCTTATGACTACCTACAAGGAGCTTAGGACTGCATATGAGGAGCTTAGAGCCACTTAGGTTCCTTTTGAGAACATGTCATAGGCTTTCATGTGGTTGAAACTCAACAGGTTACAGTCAAAGATCACTATATTGTGACTGGATAGGGATTGAATAGATTAGGAGAGCATTGTAACACTTGTATGTGAGGGGATTTATAGAGGTGAAGTATGAGGCCTTCAAGATTGGATGAGTTATATGAGTTGCTCCCACATCGGTGTCTCTTGACATGCACCATCACTAGGTCCTGAGGAGTCTGGTAGCCATAGGCCTCCCTAGGTGTACTATGTTATATTACACCACATTTTGTTACTGTGGTGATCATGTATATAAACTTTACGATATTCTATATATATGACATGTTTTATTTGTATGAGTTCTTAGTTTGATTAGATGTCGATGATGTTGATGTGATCTATTAAACAATCTTGGTAAGATTATTTAATAAATGTCTCCATGATCTAATTTTTATGTTTTATTAAGTGTGACATATTAAACTAGATGCCTTTATGATCTAATTTGGAAATTAAATGCATGTAATGATCTAATTTAACATAACACACATGTGATTGAATAACATGTAAAAGAAAGTAACAATTCAAGCAAATGAATGATTACTCTACATAATTCAAGACACACAATTTTTTTTGTCAAGAATAAAGCAATGCAAGATTAAATAGAAGACCATCTACCTAATCTAACAACATGCTTTAACATACACAATATTCAAAAATATTGTTAAGTGTAACATCTATGCAAATGTGTAGAATTGATAGGTTCTTTGATAGGCGTTCCATCCATTATTTTTAGTGAATATGCTCCAAACCCATAACTTTATTCAATGATATAAGGGCCTAACCAATTCAAACTAAATTTTCCTTTTTCTTCATGAGTGGCATTAACAATCTGTTTATTTTCATATAACACTAAATTCCCTTTGTTAAATGAATGAGGGATAACACTATTGTTGTAATTATGTTTCATTCTTTTGGAATAAGATTGGAGATTTTTGAGGGTGTTTATAGGTTGTTCATTGAGAATTTCAAATTGGTATAGCCATTTCTCTTTACAGGTGTTATCATCAATAATACCCTTGAGAAAGATTCATAAAGAGGGGATTTCTAGCTCTAAGGGAATTATTGCATCAACACCATAAACTAGATTATAAAGTGTATTTGCTATGGATGTTCTAATACTTGTGTGATAAGCCCATAATGTATAAGATAACTGGGTATGCCAATCCTTGTTATGTTTATTTATCATTTTTCACAAGATTTTCTCAGGTGTTTTGTTTGTTTCTTTCACTTGACCATTGGATTATGGGTAATAAGGTGTTGAAAAGTGATGTTGAATGTGAAAGGTCTCCAAAATATTCACTTCATTATTTTTGAATGGTGTGCCATTATTTGAAACTAACGCAGAAAAAAGACCAAACAAGAAATAATATTTTCCAAGATGAAAGGCCATATTACAACAACAATTATGGAATGAAGAGGAATTTCCTCTACCTAGTTCATGAAATAGTCTATGGTAGTAATTATAAATGTGTGTCTTGTAGAAGGAGGGAGAATTTTTCCAATGAGATCCAAACCCCATACCAAAACCACCCAAATAGGAACTTGGGCATGGAGTTTGGAAGTAGGAACATGAATCAAATTGTCATTCTATTGACATTTATGTCATTTTTTTACATGATAAAAAAAGTATTTTTCCATATTTCACCAATATTATCCTATGTGGATCAACTGTTGAACTAACCATATTCCCCAAAAATTCCACCCACAAGCACCTACATGAGCTTCTTCAAGTGCTATGGTAATTTTAGATTGTTTGAGGCATCTAATAAAAAGACCATCGAAGGATCACCTATATAGGACCTCTGCTAAGATTATATCTAGCTGCAAGTTTCCAAATATGAGTTTTAGTTTTCTTAGTAGTTGGTTTAGGAAAGGTACCTTCTTTTAAATAATTAAATACAGATATGTGCCATTCATTAGAAACTTCAATATTGGAAACAATACTTCTTTCATTGGTTCATCTATTGATGGTTTTGTGACCATGTGGATTACAAATGTAAAATTCATGGAAGGATCCTTGAGAAAAAAATGGATGCAACACCTTCCATTGCATTTGCATGTCGATTATCCCTTCATGGAACATTGTCAGTGGTATAATATTCAAAATGTTTTAGCAATTTCATTGTGATATTTTTGTATTGTGATAACTTGTCATGTTTTTCTTGATAGAATCCATTAATTTTTTTAATGACTAATTGGGAATCATCAAATATATGAATGTGTTGAACATCTAAGGATAAGGTCATGTGTACCCTAGCAATAAGAGCCTCATATTTTGTAGTGTTATTTGTACATAGGAAATTTAGACAATAGGATAAGGGAATTGGATTTCCTGAAGGAGGAATCAATATAAGCCTTGCTCTAGAGCCAATTTGACACTTAGAACCATCAAAATATAGTTCCCATGTTTCATTATCAATTATATTCAACACGTTGTCATTGGGAAAGGAGTCATGATTGGAAAATGCTAATGGTGAAGGAGTTTTAGCAAAATGGTCATTCAATGCCTAATCTCTTATTGCTTTTTGAGGAACAAACTTACACTCAAATTCAGTTAATAACAGAAACCATTTAGCTAGGTGTCTTAATAAAAAAATTTTAGCAAAAAGGTGTTTTAAGGGATCAAATTTTATGATAACACACACCTTTACATTCAAAAAATAATGTATCAGTTTATTGGTAGCAAACACAAGAGCTAAACATTATTTTTCTATTGTTGTATATCAAGTTTCATAACCAATCAATGCTTGACTAATGCAATTTTGAGGGCTACACGCCCAAACCCGCAAAAACAAAAAAATAGATACCAACACAAAAGATACAAAACAAAAATTAACCCACTTTCAATTATTTTCAGAAAATGAAATTACAATTTCAAACTTACATGCTACAACCTCACGGGCTTGATTCATTACAACATCAACTCTGAAGAAAAAACTATTATTTAGAGCTACAATTTGCATTAATGGAGCCAAGAATGTGCAACTTTCTCTTTTTTTTTGGCACAAAAAGTCCTGCCATTTGATTTCTAGCCTAGGAAGAAATTTTAGTGAAATTCACTTTTTAGAGGGGCAACTTCACAGGGACAAATTTTTATCCGGGTGTCTGATTTTCTATTATTGCATATCGTTGGAAAGCTCTCGAAAATATCTACAACATGTGAACCACTGTAGGTTGGTTCATCCACTTTTCAAGCTATTTTGGGGCCTACAAAGTTTTTTATTTGAATTTGAAGTTGCATTGGAGAAATTTCTTGAGACTGAAGCTTTAATTTCTCCCAAACTATTTAGGGTATTGAGGTGATTCTTGTAATGCCCCGTCGTGCGAACCCCAAAGGACAAAATCACAGCACAATTTTTTTTTTTTTTAAAAGGTAAACATAACATACATGTAATACACATATGACATAAATTTCATGTAAATAAATTCACTAACACATACATCCCTTGGGGTACACAAGGAGTCATTACAATACTGAGATCCACACAACAACAATAAAGAATAAAATCCAAAGATATAATCCATAACAAGATAAACATTAACAAATGTAACACATACATGATAATCATTGATAAGAAACCATCTATATAAATACAACATATACATAATTAACTTAACACATTGAATATCAACTACAAATAGCCACATAAGGTTTAATGTTACATTACAATACAATATTCAAGAAGTACAATGATACAAAAGTGTTTCCAACATGTACGAAAACCATACACAAGAATCATGATACAATGAATAGATGAATACAAAGCATCATAACTGGCTCCAAAACAAGTACAACTCTGGAGTCACTACAACAGCACCAATCCGCACCTCTCAATCCTCGACTGGGGACCCAATGGGGTACATAGCACGTTCCACCCGACCATGTGAGTCCGAAGACCCACCCCCCGTGCTAGGAGCTAACAAGAAAGAGTCCTCAACCAAGGACATCCCAACACGGAATCACAAGATTCACAATATACAAAAGTATCATAAACTTCAAGAATTGCAACAACATCCAAGAGTCAACATAATAAATTAAGATCACAAATCCCATCACGTAAATCAAAGCAATGACCAATAAATAAGCAACCAAAGGATGATCATGAAACACTTCCAACCAAACTAAATTGATAAACATAATACATTTCCAATTTACAATATATCACAGTATCAAAAGAGTACAAGGTCATAAGTCAATGAGATCATACAAATCCTCAAATTACACCAAAGATGTATCAAGGCAAAATTATTAATCAAGATAAATCCAAAAATCAACAATCTATACCAACTCCCACAACCTACTTCCAAAGGAACACAATAAAGTAAAACACATGGGCAACTAGGGGAGAGTGTCATCGCATAGCCCACATGGGTTCTCCTGGCCCTTCCTCCCAAACTGAGGCACCGGCCCCCATCTATGGATCTCCTGTGCTCTTCCTCCCAACTAGAGGCGCCGGCACCATAGGGTAGCTCATGCGGAGCTGTAGACCTCTCATGAAGACAAGATCACGACCTTGCCAACCACGGCCTTCTCAGCCTTCCATTAGTCTGCGGAAGCACTAATGAAGACGAGGCATCCATTTTTTTAAATCTTGTAATGATATTACTATCCAACCCTCCTAAGTTAATTATTAGGTTTTCACTTGATTACCAACTCACTCATGGGTTCTCCTGTGCTCTTCCCCTGACGCGGGGCACCGGCCCCCACGAGGAGCCACTCTCCCTAGAGACCCAACAACATAAAAACCAAGGAACCAAGAACAATTAAGGGTTGTACCATCATAATTAGAACAAAGAATCACATCATAGAAGCATGCGAGGCATTACCCATCTCGCTAACAAGTACAAAAATAGAGTCTCAACAAAGTCTCGTACAACCCTTTTCAAAATAATGATACCAATATCTTGCCATGCCAAGAGTACATAAAGAGAGAACATCAACTGACAATCATCTCAAGCCTCTGGAAGCCAAAAGAATGAAAACCCACAAACAGGGGATAAAATGAAGCAATACAGTTTCAACACAAAAAAACTTATCATACGGAAGTCTCCTCAACCCAAAAGGACTCAAGCGGGCGACCAAAATAATAAGGATCCATCAAGCTCATTCATTGATCAAATGTGAACTCAGTAAATAAAATCACCTATGAAAACCAAACAACTCAAGAGATACATCGAAATAAATTCATCATAACAACCATTAAACACGGGGATACACTTAATGAACAACAATAACCAACAAACACTTTCTATCCTTCCGCAAGGACCAAAAATCTAATCACAACCTTATGACACAAAAGAGCTCCCTCCTTAAACAAAACTCAAATAAAATAAAATAAAATACAAAATCAACTTGATACAAAGCAATTGGCTCAAACCATCAAATCAACCATGAAACAAGTAAGCATCCTTATAGAGAATTTACGAGAAAGGGAATAAGGAATAGTCTTCATTTAGAAAATCATCTATTTTACATAAACCCTACAATTATCCAATTATACACAATCAACTCTTACAACTATCAATTCTCCTTATTACCAAAATAACACTATGCTAACCAAGAATTTTTCATATCTTCAACATATCCCTATCTACTGCATAAACTTATAATTATAAAGCAATCACACTAATATTCACGCCACACAATTACATGAATGAATATTTATACAAAAATGTTCATTTCGCATAACAATTCCTAGGTCTCAGAAATAAATATAAAAGATTCCATTACCTATTTGCCAAGAGTATCTAGTAGCCAATCATAATAAAAAAATATGTTTATGACATTATACTTTCTTCCTATTTCAAATTAATTCTTCTAATTGAATTAATATTTCAATTTCATTATTTTCCATAATCATCTAATTTAACATCCTATAACTTACTAGCAATAACTACCTATTCAACAATTGAATTACTCAATACCTTATTACTAATATTATCCTTTCTTACAAAACTTAAGATGCTAAAAAGGAACTCGGTCAACAATTCTATTCTATCAATTGCAACTTACACTTTTCCAAATATACATTATTTTTTGCATCCCCTTTTTCTGATCTAAATCAATGAAACTACTCTTCGTTTTATTTATTTATTATTTCCAAATTCACTAACTAAATTCTCTAATGAATACAAGACAAAAAGGTCTTCTTTCTTGAATCATGATATTTATATACCAAAATTACATATATCTCTATATAGCACACATAAATAAACATCTTTATTTATTTCTCTATTCCCATATTTCCTGATTCTCAATCTAAGGATTTGTTTACCAAAGATAGATTAACAAGCCTATCAACCCATGAGGTACAGAGAATAAATAAGTAAAATTTTAAAACATACAGCGAGCTAAATACGATATAAGAAATATAAACCAGAGAGAGGCCATCACTATCAGTCCAAAATATTAAATGCTACAACTGAGACTAGATGAAAATGAGATCAGAGAGATTGCATAAATCTATACACCCTACCATGACCAAATGCGCCACTGACAGATTAACTATGAAATCAGAGAGGTTAATAAGTTTACTACACCTTTGCTAGTCTAAAGTTGCAGCTATGAAAGGTGGTCAATGATTTCAGGGGAACTATTTAATTCTGTACAACGCCTCAACTCTAAATGCAGAAACTGTGACAGGATGACGAGTATAACAGAAAGATAAGATTGTAAATTGGAAATATCACTGTCTACTTGCATTATTTATCAAATTCCAAATGTTACAGTTGCATAGATTAACAGGAGAATCAAGCACGTGATTTAAAACTTTAAACTTCCTACATGTTCAGGCGCGCGGCTGTGACAAACTGCCAAAGAAATCATAAAGTTAATTTAATTTACTACATCTTTGAAAATCTAGGATATGCAGCTAAGATAGGTTGCCAATGGTTTCAGGGAGGTTATTTAAATTTGTACACTCTCCTAAGTATAAATGCTGCAGCGGTGATAGGTGGCCAAAGGTATCAGGGAGATTAAATAAATTTAGATTACCATACTATGTGAAGAAGCTCATCTAAACGCTGAATCCAATAAGATCAATTTCTCTCAGCTTCGACTGAACGGAGGTAATTGGCAAAGGCTTGAAACATTGCGCAGACCAAGAGAATTAAATAATCTGCTCATTGGTCCTCAATTTCTTCACTTGAACAATCTGCTCATTGACGGCATCAGAGAAGACACACGCACCAAGCTTCCATCAAGTTTGAGATGGTTACGGTTGCAAAAAAAAATGTGAGAAGACATTGCGGATAACATTTGATTCTATACAAAGCCTCAACGCTAAGTGACAGGTTGCCAAGTATTTTAGAAAGTGAATATTGGAATTTGGAAATATCGCCATCTACTTGCATTATTATCAAATCTCAAATGTTATCCATACAACGGCAAAGAAGGAGAAAGGCGAGGTGCAAATACGTGACTTCAGAGCAGGAGGAGCCAGGTGTAAAGTCGAATTTTATGGCATTAATCAGCAGGCAGGTATGCAAGATGAACAACATAGGAGGCACGTGAACTGTTTGATAAAATGTCTCTAAGAAATGTAATCTCATGGAATGCAATGGTCGCAGGATAGAAAGGAATAACATAAAATAAAATGGTTTTAGAACCATTCAAGCAAATACAACTGACAGACATGAAAACGAACTCCGAAGTCTTTACTTATGCTACAACAGAGAAAGAAACAAAGGCAAATAAACATCGAACTTGAAACTACCCTCGTTTTCTAATCTAATGAAATCATTATCTCCAGGAAAAGAATTAAATCTTTAATGGCTAGAACCTATAAAATCATTACCAACTAAATGAACTCTATATGTAAATATGAGCTTTGTGGAATACTTACAAGATAAAGCGGCATACAAAGTAAGATACCCCATGTTCTGCGCATGTGAAGATGGCATCCCTGGATCAGCCTTCAAACCCAGAGCAGAAGGAGGGCGCTGCTATTTTAAAGACGTGTTTCAAAAGTTTTGAATTACTTATATTAAGAACACTACCTGCTACGACCCATATGACTCCAAATCACTACAACAGCAAGGATCCCTGAAATTCCTTCCCCGCCTCTACCTCTTCCTAATTAATTTCCCCACCTCCCATTGATCTATTTACTTCTTGCTTTTATAAGGGAGAGATCAATAAAAAAATTATAGGACAATCCATCCGACGGAGTGGTGATAGAATAGTGCCAGCCCCAAAAAAACTCCCTTCAATTCTAATTTATGAGTTTCAATAATTGAAATCTTTGCCTGGAAGGTGATGAGACAAAGGAAGATAAAACATATACCATCTTTTTCTAGCTTCTCTTGCCTTTTACACTTCTCAAAAAAAATCTTATCACGATTTATTTAATTAATAAACTATTCACTTTCCATTTTCCAATTGCCTTCTTTTTTATTATTTTCTTTTCCAGATTATTTTGTTCATTATCATTATTAAATCAATTTATCTAATAATATCACTTGTGTTTTTAACAAATTAGTTTAATTTGATCATTTGATCTGAATCATTTGATTTAATTTAATGGATTATTATTTTAATTTCTAATTATATTTTAAATAACCTCGCAGATTCACTTATGATTTAAATTAATTATTTAAACATGACTACTAACATTTGATATTTTTCACACAATCAAATAACATAGTGATAAATGAAGCATGCACATATACTTACACACAAGACTAGAACAATCGACACGGAGGGGTATTACAATTCTTTTGTGATTGGAATTTTTTTTAATCTCTACTCCATGTAAATTTTTAGGTCCATACGAGCTCATTTAGGTTAATTTACTAAAAATAGTGACTTTTTTTCAATATTTTTGACTTCTGACTGCCTTATACCCATTAAGTGTCATTATGTGACTCAAAAAAACTAAATAAAACATTTTTTTTGGGTGATGCAAGATTTCCCTACACCATTGGATGCTCCTGCATCAGATAGCCAAGGTAATTTGAAAAGTGACCCTGTCATTTCTCAGGAGTTAGAGGAAAACAAAGACGATTAACCTCAGCCTTAGACAACCATGATGAATCTTCAATAGGCCTTCCTTTCCATTTAATCAAATATTCTTCATACTACCTGTTCCTTGTACTTCTACCCACATGACTATCCAATATTTCTTCTATCTCTTCCTTTTCTAAAGTAGGTGTTGGGATATTCCACTGTGCTTCTATTATTTATTCATCAATTCCTCCTTTATGGTATTCTATTAAATCTTAAATGTTAAACATAGGTGAAATATGAATTTCATTAGACAACTCTACCTCATATGCATTTCCTAAATAATGCTTCTTTGGGATACTTCTTCATCCTTAACTTGTTACATGTACCAACTAGAAACCTCTCCTTTTGTAAATGAACCATGACTTCATCTTCTACCTGAAACTACGTATACCTCCTTTTCTAATCTTCCTTAGCCTTATATTGTGAGTTCATCTTATTGGTATGTTTCCTCACCTCTTCATGCAAATTCTTCAAGTGCTCAGCAAAATCTTTAGCCTCAACACTAATCTTCACCCCCTTATCCATCTTCCTCAGTTCATAAGTAGTTATTGGACTACTCCCATAAATAATCTAGAATGGTGATTTTTGAGTGCTCCTATTGACAAAATTGTTGTAAGAAAATTCCACTTGTGGTATAATCAAATCCCATCCCTTGGGCTTATCGCCTACTAAGCATCTTAACAGGTTACCCAAAATCCTATTCACCACCTCTATTTTTCCATTAGTCTATGGATGGTGTGTAGAACTAAACATCAAATATGTCTGGGTGATCCCACAATACTGGTTTACAATTTTTGGCCAAATTGGACACTGAACTGATTTTTTCTAACTAAATCTTCACTTTTGAACACCTATAGCAGCTAAATTGTGAGGAATTTGAAGATAATGTAAACTAGTGATTTGTGACATTTTGTTTGTAGATTATAAATATATTTTTTTCAATTTTTTTGGAATAATATTGCACTTCTTTTTCCGTCTCCTTTGAAAACTAGTTTTTTTTCAGTAAACACCATTTTTAAGGAGTGACACTCACTGTATAACACAACTTTTTTTTCCATGAAGGATAAAATTCTAATTTTTCAAATTTTGATTTGTGACTATGATATCTAGTGCTTCCAATTGGTTTCATAGTGTTTTATTGAATATTTTTTCCTTAATCAAGTTTCGAAGTCAAACCAATTACAATTCAAACATAGATGAACTATATAATACAACTTTTTTTGTATGTATCGAAATTCAATTTTTTTTGTTGGATCAAGGACTTCAATATCTGGTGCACACATATTTTTTAATTTTTTTTTATAATATTCTATTTTTTCACATGTGTAGAACAAAGAGCTTGATTTTAAGTGAAAAATCTATATTCACAAGAAATAAAAAATAATATAATAATAAAATTAAATTTATTTAAAATTATACTTTTTGGGAAGCTTATAATAATTACTACATACTTAAAAAAATAATTTAAAAAAAAATCATTTAATCCCTAAAAAGGTAAATCAAAAGTGGTTTTTAATCAACATTTTGATAGGTGTAAAGGAGACTGTGTTATAGGTATGGTTTAAAACTAGTGGGGTTCTATCCAAGGGTGTTTGATCTAAGGTAGTTTGGTCAAACACTCTTCAATTGGAATGATTTAAACATAGCTTTTTAAGGATTAAGTCATTATATTTTCTAAAAATATGTGATTTAAAAAAAAATTAGAATCTCTCAAAAATTGTAAACCGGCTTTGTGGGATCACCCTGTCTTCAACTTCTTACATAATGTCCTCCATAAATAACAAACAAATTTGGTATCTTTGTTTGAAACTATACTCTTCGATAGACCATGTAGTAACACCACCTCTCTGAAAAAAAACTTTGCAATATGAACAAGATCACTGGTCTTATGACATGGAATGAAATGTGCCATCTTTGAAAATCTATCCACCACCACAAATATGGAATCATGCCCACTATGTGTCCTTGGCAAGCCAAGAAAAAAATCCATGCTAATATCCTCCCATGGCCTCTCAGGTATAGGTAATGGATGATACAATCTATTATTTTTACTTGCTCCTTTCGCCATCTGACATACTCTACAACTTCGTACAAACTTATTCACATCTTTCTATAATTGTGGCTAATAATAATTCTCACTAACTAGAGCAATGGTCTTATCTCGATTGAAATGTCCAACCAATCCTCCTCTATGCTTCTCCTTGATTAGGTTCTCTCTCATTGAACTCCATGGAATATAGAATTGGCTTCCTCTAAACAACATCCCATACTGGATTAAGAAATTCAACCATCTTGTCCTATCAAATGTAACACGTTCCAAACAAGCCTTCAAAGCTTTTGCATAGTCTGTATCTTTGAGATACAAAATCTTGAGTTCATTGAACCCAACAACCTTTATATTCATCTCTATCAACAAATTTTTCCTTCTACTTAAGGCATTTTCAACTCTATTTAACCTTCCACTCCTATGCTTCTAAACAAAAGTATAACTCTATAAAAACTCAACTCATTTTAAGTGCCTTTTATTTAACTTTCCTTGATTATTGTGATACTACAAAGCCTAGTGATCAGTATATAAAACAAATTCTTTTTTCAAGTGTTTCCATTTCTTCAAAGCCTGAACTATATCATAAAACTCTTTATCATAGATAAAATATTTCTTCTTAGCATCATTCAACTTCTCACTAAAATAGGCAACACACTTACCTTCTTGACGCAAAACAACTCCTATAATAGTGCCACTAGCATCACAATCTACCTAAAAGACCTTATTGAAATCTGGAAGTGCCAAAATAGGTTGCTCTATAACTTTCTTCTTCAACATATAAAAAATTTTGGCTGCTCTTGTAGTCCACTTAAACTCTTTTCTATCCCCTCTCATTGCTTTAGTTAAAGGTGCACAAATGCTACTAAAATTATTAATAAAATTCTATAAAAGCTTGCTAGACCATGAAATGATCTTACCTTTGTAACACTCCTTGGAGTAGGCCATTCAATGATAGCTCTCACCTTCTCCATATCCATTTTAAGACCCTCTACTAAGACAAAAAATCCAAGATGTACACCAACTCTCTCTTCACAAAACTACATTTCTTGAAATTAACCAACAACTCCTCCCTTAGCTTCTCAAAAACTCTTTGGATATGCATCAAGTGCTCTTCGAATTTATTTCTGAAAATTAAAATATCATCCAAATAAACAATAAAAAAATTTACTAAAAATTCTTTCAATACCTCATTCATAAGTAGCATAAATGTGTTTGGTGCATTGGTTAGCCCAAAAGGCATAAATAACTAATCGTACAAGCCCTCCTTGGTTTTAAAGGTTGTCTTCCATTCATCTCCTTCTCTAATCTGGATATGGTGATATTTTCTCTTCAAATATATCTTTGTGAAGTACTTAGCTCCACTCAAACAATCCATAATGTCATCCATTCTCGACAAGAGAAATCTATACTTGATGGTGATCTTGTTGATGGCTCTAGAATCTATACATATTTTCCATTCCCCATCCTTCTTTGGTGCTAGTACTACAGGTACTACACATGGAATCAAAATCTCTCTAATCAATCCCTTCTGTAATAACTCTTGGACTTTTCTATTTAAATATTCACTCTTTGCAGGAGACATATAATGAGTTGCTTTATTTGGCAAACTAGCTCTAGGAATTAGGTCCATCTGATGACTAATATTTCTTACTAGAGGCAAACCTTTAGGTATGTTAGTAGAAATAATAGCCTAAAACTCATTCAAAAAATCTAAAACCCTTATAGGTTCCTCATTAGTATCTTATTTATCAACTCTAGGTATCAATGAAAAACACATATGCTCATGCCTCATACCTTCTAGGAACTTTCTTCCATCAACCAAATATATTATTGCATTACTGCATACCTTTTACTCTAACTCTTTCAAGGGCTTCAACTTATGACGAAATCCATCCTTTTTCAAGGAATAGGTGTTGGCATGTCCTATTAGCATATGGCTTCTAGTGTTGTCATTGATGGCAACCTAAGTCATTATTCTGGTCTGTAGATCAGAATTTGTTCATACTAACAGGTAGAGTAAAGAACAAAGTTTTACCAAAAGTGAAAATGAAGAATAGGGTATCTAATTAGTATGTCAATATGTATGCTTCACTGGATTATCATTTTGAATTGTGGATCTTGAGGAAAGTTGATAAGTATCTATTTTATCTTATTGTTAAGTTTTGTGATGTTACATCAATCGGTGGTTAAGTTAGGAGATCTAACAAAATGATTTTTTGTTTATTAGCTCACGGTGGCTGAATTAGTGAATATGGCATGTCATAGATGTATGAGTAATTGTTTAAATATTTCTATTTTTGACCATTTTTATTTGGGGCCACAACATAGCATTAGCTAACGTTGATGGGTACGCATCAAATATTTAATGTGGATTGAGCCAACTATTGGGAAATATTTTTTTATTAAAGCCGACATGAAGTGATTGAATTCTAGCTAGTGGATATATAGAAGAGATTAATTAATTCATTTTGAAGTGTGAGTTGGTGCATGTTTGAAATGTGTGAATAGCAAAAGGGTTGTTGAGCGATTTGGCATAGTTTCACTTGTGTAGAAAAGGATTTTTTTGAAGTGAATTAAGATAGAGCAAAGTGAAGTGCAGAATTAGAATTTGATCTATGAGCCTCACCAAAACTGATACCCAACATTTATAGATGCTACTTTCTCAGTACAACTCTTTTTTGTAATCCAAACATTTTGTAAGGTAGTGAGCCTTCCTAATTTTGAGCAGTGAGCTCTAGGCAGTGTGCCTGAATGCATGTGCATTCCCCTTTTCTTCATACTTTTAACAGAGTATAAATTTTGGATTGACCTCCATTGTGGTTTTTCCCCTAATAGGGTTTCCACATAAAAATATTGGTGTTATGATGTTTTTATTGTTTCCTTCTTGTGCTTGCATCTTTATTTATGTTGAAATGCTACAAATGGTTTAAGATCTTAATTGAAATTTAAATATTGTTGAATACTAATTCACCCCACCTCTTAGTGTTCCTTGAGTCCAACAATTGGTATTAGAGAAAGGTTCATTTGTAGAAGCTTAACAGCTTGAGGTGGATCTTGGAATGCAATAGACTCTAGTGGTCTTCAACAGTAGTTTTTGGTGGCACTTGATGATCTTGATTAGTCTAAAGTAGAAGTCCTAGAATTAAAAGTAAATCTTGAGTATGCTGAAAAATTCATTGAATCATTGAAGGATAAAATCAATGAGTCAAGAGAAAAGAGGAAGGAACTATGTGATTGGCTAAAGTAGAAAGAAATTAAAAGCTTGGAAGATGTTCACCTGAATTAGACCTTAAAAGAAATAACTAAAAAATGTGAAAAGCTTACTAGAGACAATGTTTCCCTAAAGCTTGAGATGGAATCTATGGTGATGAGGAAAACTAAGGAGATTGAAGAAAGAAGGAAGAATGAGTAGAATCTAGTCCTATCATTAAAAGAAAGATCTTAAGAATACAATAGAGTTAATAGTGGATTCATTCAACTCGAGATTGAACTACAACAATCCATAAATAATGAACAAGAACTTGAAAGATAGATAGTTATTCTCAGTGATGAACTCACTATTGCGGATGAATACAATGAGAGGTTTAAGATCAATTCTGCTAAGATTGATGAACTAACTAAAGGATAAAATGATGCAAATGACAAGTGAGGTCTTGGATATGAAAAGGGAGAAAGCTCTAGATCTAAACATGAGGATTACATACAAAGAAATCAAATGAACAAAGGCAGAAGGTATCCAGTAAGACAACCAAATGCTCAAAAGTTTAATGGTCACTGCTTTGCTTGTAATAAATTTGGTCATATGGCTTCTCAGTGTAGAAGTAAAATGAATTCAAGTAGTCCATTATTTCCCAGTTAGTGTTTCAATTGTAATAAATTTGGTCATAAGTCAATTGAATGCAAAAGTATGCCTATTAGTGTAAGGAATGTTAAATGCTACACCTATGGAAGATTTGGGCATGCTTCTAATCAATGTAGATCAAGAGGAAATCAATGGAATGAGTGGTCTAGACAAAAAAAAATCTTGTGTTACAACTACAATAGATTTGGTCAAATTGCAAGATTCTACAAGAACAAAAACATGGATAGAAGAGATCTGGTATACAAAGGAAAATTTTCATAGAAATATGATAAAGGAAAAGGGAAAGTGGTTGTGGAAGAGATAAGGGATCAGATGAAGAAAAAATGGGTAAGGAAGAGTGAATCTGATGAAGGAAATAAGCTCGCACCTGAAATAGTTTCTGGTAATTCCTTCAAAAATTGATCTTAGGCCATTGGCCTAGGGGGAGTTTTTCAAGAAAATCCTTTGTCGGTAGTTGCACCGGAATGAAAGAAGTTTTTAGTAGTTTTGCTAATAGTTTACAAATGTATCAATGATCACTTGTGCAAAAATTTGAGAAGTAGAAGGTTTGCAAATGAATTCTTCTTTTGTTGTCTGAGAAAACAGAGTATTTGGAACACCTAGGGAAAAATATTTAATGCAATAAAAAGGTTAGGTGTGTGAGTTATAAAAGGGTATTTGGAACCCTCATTTTTCACCTTGCATTGAAAAAGAACAGAAGGAGAGCATCTGCAATAGAATTTCAAAGGAGTAAAGGAAATTCAATGGCGAAGTCATCAGGTATTTCAGTTGCTTGTAGAATTCTCACTTAATTTGGTGTTCGGTACATAAAGGAAAATGAAGCAAGTCAAAGGAATAGTGAATTTAGATGAATACAACACTGAAAAGATTAGGGATGTGAGAAATATGTTGCTAGCCGATGAATTGAAATGTCTTGAAGGTGTGAAACACAAAATTTTGGACATTTGGAGTGAATTTCCCTATTTTGATAACCCAAAAGTCGTTAGGTTTATCCTAAACAAATTGAATGATGACATTCTAACTCTAGATAAACCCTATCTCATTTCGAAAGATGTGATTAAGAATCTAATTGGATTATGTAATGTTGGGGATAGTAAAAAAAGAAGTCAATTCAGAACAAGGAAGTTGAAACCCTAACTAGAGTAACTAGAGATCAGAGGGGTTTGATAATTTTGATGATCAAAGATCCGATAACAAGGTACATTGCACATGGAATCTCATACAAAATATTTTTTAGAAACAAGGAAGGTACAACTTCAATAGGTGCAATTTACATCTCTCATAAAATGATAATGGAGGATCATGATTTTAACCTATGTGGATTGCTAAAAGATCAATTGATGGAAAATGTTCAACTAACAAAGGAGGTAGATTACCCCATCAGGTTTGGTACCTTGGTCATATGTCTTGTGATGTATTTTTTGAATTTCTTGCCATAGATCGATAATGTTGTATGGAAAGAGAATGAACCAGTTTGTAAATAGATTTGTGAACATTTTAATACTTTGGAAAACTTTAAGCATGAGTATGCAAATTTCTTTAAAGAATTGCTTGGGAAATTTGGAGCAATTAGCATTACCATTCTAGTAAGAGCACTTGAAGTTGGATACTCTTCTACTGAGATGGAGAGGAAGAAGAAAAGGGCTCAAGAGATTTTTGATTACACTCCTTTGGCATACAAAACTCAAAAAATTGAAGGAAAGGGTAAAGATCTAGTGATTGTGGATGTACCAGATGAAGAATCTGATGAGTTCACTCCAAGGGAAGAATTGAAATCAGTTGAACCAGATGTAGTTATAGCAGGATAGAGCGAAGAAGAAGGTGTTTTATCCAAAGTAAGGATACTGTAGCTTGTTAATTCAGAGAAAGATGGGATGCAAAAAATTGCTGACATATGGTCTAATAGACCCTCATATGAGCAGGACCTGATCAAGAGCACACTAAGTACTTATTTTGTGCACAATAACATTGGTTTGGAGAGTTTGCAAAATGTGTTTCCTGAAGAGATGATTGAGTGCATTAAGGAAGCCATGGTCTCTGAGTTCGAGGACATTAAAGAGGAAGAAATAATTCTACATCTGAAGGAGCAGTTTAGGCTATCTCTTACCAAATTAAAAAGGAAAATGAATGTGTTGAGGCAATGCATAAATATAGCCAATAAAATCTACAACTATTTTCTTCATTGGCCTTATGCGGTTGGGAAATACAAAGATAAGCTAGAGCAGATTGAATCTAAGTTGAATAAGATTGGCTAGGATTATAACATGTTTCAAGATCATGATGGCATAGTAAAGAAAAGGATTCAAGAATTGCAATCTGAGCATACACAAGTTCTTTTCACCAAAAACAACCTTGTGGACACCTTTTGGAAAGTGAAGGATTTAATCGAATGCAGATTGGAGTAGTTGATTGAGGTTCTAAGGAAAGGAGAAAAATTAGAAGAGGCAATCACAATTCTAGAATCTCTCATTTGGATTATCAATGAGACATCTGAGAACAATAACTTGATCTTAATCATTGGGATTTCAGTAGAAGCTTGGAGAAAATTTCTTCCAGAAATGAAAGATAAGTACAAGATAATTTTCTGACTCGAGTAGGGTGTATTTCTTCAAATTTTGATCCAATTTTGAATTAGCAAAGGGAGAGATCCAAAGTATGTTTTTCATTGATGTCAAAGGGGGAGAGAGGTAGTGAATAATTCCTTATCATTCTAAGGGGTAGTTGTGTTTTGAAAATTTGAAATTTTAAACTCTGGCAACATAATCATATAGGTTCCAACACTTAGTCATTTTTCACTAAGTGTTGCCATAAATTCCAAAGGGGTATATTGTTGGCATATGGCTTCTAGTGTTTTCATTTATGGCAACCTAAGTCATTATTCTAGTCTATAGATCATAATTTATTCATACCAATAGGCAGAGTAAAGAACAAATTTTTACTAGAAGTGAAAATGAATAAAAGGGTATCTGATTAGTATGTCGATTTGTATGCTTCACTGGATTATCATTTTGAGTTGTGGATCTCAAGGAAAGTTGTTAAGTATCTATTTTATCTTATTGTTAAGTTGTGTGATGTTGCATCAATCAATGGTTAAGTTAGGAGATCCGACAAAATGATTTTATGTTTATTAGCTCATGGTGGCTGACTCAGTGAATATGGCATGTCGCAAATGTATAAGGAGTAATTATTTAAATATTTTTGTCTTTGAGCATTTTGATTTGGGGCCACAACATAGCATTAGCCAACCTTGATGGGTATGCATCAAATATTTAATGTGGATTGAGTCGACTATTGGAAAATATTTTTTTATTTATTTTTATTAAAGCCGACATGAAGCGATTGAATTCTTGCTAGCAGATATATAGAAGAGATCGATTAATTAATTGTGAAGTGCAAGTTGGTGCATGTTTGAAATGTGTGAATAGCAGAAGGGTTGTTGAGTGATTTGGAATAGTTTCACTTGTGCAAAAGAGGATTTGTGTGAAGCGAATTAAGGTAGAGTAGAGCAAAGTGTAGAATCAGACAGAAGGTCCACAATCTAATCTATGAGCCTCACTAGAACTAATACCAAGAATTTGTAGATGCTACTTTCTCAGTTCAACTCTTTGTTGTAATCCAAACATTTTGTAAAGTAGTAAGCCTTCCTAATTTTGAGCAGTGAGCTCTAGGAAGTGTGCCTGAATACATGTGCATTCCCATTTTCTTCATACTTTTAACAAAGTATAAATTATGGATTGACCTCCACTGTGGTTTTTCCCCTAACATAGTTTCCATGTAAAAATATTGGTGTTATGGTGTTGTGATTGTTTCCTTCTTGTGCTTGCATCTTTACTTTTGTTGAAATGTTGCAAATGGTTTAAGATTTGAATTAAAATTTAAACATTACTGAACATTGATTCACCCCCCCTCTTAGTGTTCCTTAAGTCCAACATGTCCATCATGTACTACTCGTCAATCAAACTACCATGGTCTACCTAACAACATATGAAAAAAATCCATAGGCATAATATCACATAATACCTCATCATAGTAATTTCCAATCTTGAACCTTACCAGACATTTTTCATTTACCAAAGCTTTGTGGTCCTTTTGCAACCAAACAATTTGGTATGGATTCAGATGTCTTCTTCTCTCCAACTGCAACTTACTAACCATCTCTTTTGAAACAAGGTCATTAGTACTACCTCCATCAATAATAAAATTGCAAACTTTACCTTCACACTTACATCTGGTGTGAAACAAATTCTTCCTTTGAGTTGGCTCCTTCTCCTCATTTAGCAAGGTTCTTCTAGCAACAAGAACCTCTCCTCTTTCTACATCCTCAAAATGTGAATACTCAAAATCTTCATCTACATGTGCAACTCGTGCATTACCCTCAGGTCTTCTATTTGTCCTTCCTTGATGTTGAGGACACTCATATTCCCTATTCCCTTCTTCTCCACACTAGAAATAGGTTCCATGAAAGCCTCCTCTACCTAGTCCTCATCCAGATCTTCCTCTTCCTCTTTGGTATCTATTATTCTTATCACAAGGACAATAGGTGTTATCTCCTTTCTAGTTCTGGCTACTGCTGGATCCTTCGCCCTTCTTTTGATCTTCATTTCCACATCCATATGACCATCAACTAGGCTTTCTACCACAACCTCCACCTCTATGCTTTCTTTCAAATATTCTATTCAACTTTTCTTCTACCTTTAAAGCAAAATAATATGCATCTTCAATGGTAGACATTCTTACCAAACTTGGCTCTTCTTGAATGCTCAGTTTCAACCCATTAATGTTATGGCCAACTTTCTCCTTGTTGGCCTTAGAATGACCTATTTTGATCAAGACTTGGTAGAATTCTTTTGTATACTCCTTCAAATTTTACTACTTTTTTCAACCCTTGCATCTTCTTCAGCAAATCCAACTTATAGTCCCCAAGAATGAATTGTCTCTTCAATTTTTCCACCATCTAATCCCATCTTGTTATTTTCTCTTTTCCTCTTCTAATTCTTTCCAACTAGACTTCGTTCCACCATATGCTAGCATGGTATTTCAATTTGGACTTTGCAAATTTGAACCTATTTGGGTCTTCTATTTCCCCATACTCAAAATACTCTTCCGTGTCATTGATCCAATCAATCAACTCCTCTAGATTTAGGTTTCTAGAAAAAATTAGAAACTTCTATCTTCAGCCTCTTTCCAATCTTGGAAATAGCCCTAATCAGTTTGACTTCTCTAGGATCCATTACGTCATGTGCTTCCTCTTTGAATGGATCCTCATCTTTAGCCTCATCCTCACTTTCATCTCTTCTTCTAACACTAGCTCCTCTACATAAATCCTCCTATAGTGCTTGAACTTGTCTTTGGAGGACTCTAAAACCCTCTTCTATTATCCCAATATTTCTTCCACCATGATTTCTTCGTGGAGGCATCTTTTCTCATATGTGCACAACCACAAGTCTTGGTGTAAACTACCTCACATTCAGCCATCTATCTACATACTCAAGAACTCTTTCTCTAATACCACTTGATGGAGGCTACACATGCAAACTCGCAAAACCCAACAATAGATACCAACACAAAAGATGCAAAAAAAAAACCCACTTTCAATTATTTTTGGAAAATGAAATTGTAGATTCAAACTTACATGCTACAACCTCATGGGCTTGATTCATTACAACAAAATCAACTCTAAAGAAAAAACTATTATTCAAAGCCACAATCTACACTAATGGAGCCACCTTCTACAACCCCCTCATATCCCTTTTTATTTTACCCAATAACTACCCTAGAATGTTATAGAAAGTGAAACTTGTTACAAGTACAAGCTAGTTTGGTGGTGTTGTTGTTAATGTTGTCATTGATTTCAACATAATTTAGTATGTCGTATATTGTACATGTATAGCTGAGATGCTACTAAGACATTGTGAGTACATGGAGCTATCTTTATGGTGTTGCAAATGTGTTGTTTTGATGAGTTTCCAAGTGCTTTTGAGAAAATTAATAAAGAAGAGAAGTCAAAGTGATGAATGTGTTCAGAATGTGCTCTAGTATGTGCTCCATGTTTCTCTTGTGTTGATCCTATGCTTGTTCAGATCTGAAGATTTGATGATGGTGATCTTGTGGTGATATATCCTGATTTTTAGCTTCTAGCTTGATGGTATGTGGAAGCTACGTTCATTGGTATGTGAATTGTTCTAGCAAAGTTGATCTTCTATGGACTGAGAGAAATGTTTTTGCTTTGCGATCCTCCATTATTATTTTTTAGATCTTCATATTTTGGATATGTCTTGAGATGGTTTTCTCCGAGTTTTGGAAAAGAAGGTTAAAGTTTGGTGATTCGGAAGTCATGTTTCTATTTTTTAGTATGAGTTTACAGAGTCTAGATGAACTGGTGAAATGTGTTCAGAGTTTGAAGTATATTGCATTTTTTGTGGATGTATCTGAAGAAATATGAGATGTATTCTCATGCATTATGAAGCATGTTGTGGAGTTCACGTGTCATCTTCTTGTTGGGAAGCATGCACATCAATGATCATTTGTGTTTTCATTAGGTTTGGTAGACCTGGTGTTTACACTTCATTCAAAGAATATTTAATTAAGGAAGCATGTGTTTGATTTGAGATATTATTTTTGATCTTGAAAAATTCCTTTATTGGTCCACTTTCATTTCTTTCCACTGTGGGAATGTTGAGTTTCCAACCTAATTTGAATGTATGAAATGAGGTATTCGTGGCTGACCTTGGAGAAAGTTTCTAAGGTTGAGGATGGTATAAAAGCAAGTCAAATTGTGAAGAATTGTATGATAGTGTGATGCAAAGTGATGAAAGTGAGCCACAAATCATAAGAGAAGAGGTGTGTGTGTGAGTGAGTTGAGACAATAGTATTTTATTGTGTTGGATTCCTGAAGATAGTGAGCTAAAGGTTTCTACAATCCTTATTCAAAGTTGTGGATGTGTGTTAACTGTTGAGGTGGATATTTTGTTCTCTTTTGTATCTATAGGAAGTGATCCTCCCTATTGTATAGTGAGTCCTTTTTGTAGGAAGTGAGCCTTTGTACTTGGATAGTGAGTCCTCTTCTGGGCAGTGAGCCTCTATATTCAGTTTTATAATTTCTTTATATTGTGATTTAACCCTCACCGTGGTTTTTCCCTCATTGGGTTTTCCACATAAAAATATGGTGTTCATTGTGTTGATTTATTTTCTGTTATTTGTGTTCCATGCTCTTACTTAATAACATAATATTGTGTTTGTGGAATTGATAAGTGTTGAAGTCTTAAATTTGAATTTTGTGACAACTGTTTCACCCCCCCTCTCAGTTGTCCTACACTTGTTTAACAATTGGTATCAGAGCTTTGGTTCCTTGGTGTAGAGCTTAACCACTCAAGGAAGATCTGATGGTGCATAAGTTGGTGATACCTATGTTCGATAGAACTAACTACAATGATTGGAAGGGAGATATGAAAGGATATATTATCTCTCTTGGTTTCAAGATCTACAAGGCTATTGAGACAATGTATACACCCCATCTAGTGGTCTTACTACTGTAGATGAGATTTCTGCTTATGAAGAAAATGAGAAGGAAAAGTATGCTATTTGTAGTGGCTTATCTAAAAATGAGCGAGCTAAGGTTCTTTCTTTAGATATTGCATATGAAGTCTAGAAGAAGTTGGAAGACATGTATGAAGGAAATGAAAGAGTGAAATTGACAAAGAAGGTTGCAAAAAAGTGTAGATTTGTAAATCTGAAAATGGAAGAAGGTGAATAATTTGAAAGCTTCTTTCAGAGGGTTGAACTGATTGCAAATGAATTTAGAAATCAAGGAGGAAAACTATCAGAGGAAGATATAATTGAGAAGATCCTGATCACCCTACCAAATTGCTACAATGATAAGATCTCAGTTATTGAAGAAATGTATGGTCCTAAGAAGTACACTTTAGAACAGTTGTTTGACACCTTGCAAGAATTTGAGATCAGAAAGTTCTAGAAAGAAGAAAAGATAGAAGAAAAGAAAGAAATGACATTTAAGGTGATGAAGATTAAAGATGAATCAAATAGTGATGTTGATGATGACTTGGAAGCAAACTTCACTAGGAAGTTGAAGAAAGGCACTAGAAAGTATAAAGGTATGTTTCCCTTTAAATGTATCAGCTGTGGTAATATTGGTCATTATGCTTCAAGATATCTGAATAGAGCTATACATAAGAAAAACAAGGATTATAAGGATAAGGATGGAAAGGATAATAAATATAAGAAAAAACAAGGATTATAAGGATAAGGATGGAAAGGATAATAAATATAAGAAGTTGTACTATGTTAAAGAAGAAGCAGGAATTTCCAATGATGAATCTAAGAATGAGGTTGATGATAGTGAATGCTTATTCTTAGCTTTGGAAAGTAAATTTGTATCCACTAACCCTGGAAAATGTGTAAGCAAGAAGGATCCAAAGAATAAGAGGAATAGGATGGAAGGTACTTTGGTTACCATTTTTCATCCAAGATAGGATGAAGACTACTAGGTAATTGATAGTGGATGTTCTAATCACATGAGCGGAGATAAGAGTAAGTTCACTAGACTTTAGAAATATGATGGTGGTTTAGTTATGTTTGGTGATATTCAAGAGCTAAGTTTTGTGGGAAAGGTTCAATTAGTTTTGATGGAGTGCACAATACTGATGATGTATATTATGTGAAGGGTTTGAGGCATAACCTTCTAAGTGTTGGTAAGATGTGTAGCAATGGTTTTAAACTTGTGTTTTAGAATAATACCTGTGAAACTAGAAAAGGATCTAGAAATGGAGATATGGTTGATGTTGGAAGAACTCATGGAAACATTTATCAACTTAAAGGATTTGATGGTCAATGCCTTGTATCTCAAATCAGTGAAATTTGGTTATGGCACTGGAGAATGGGACATGTAAAGTTTGATAACCTGGTCAAAATTAGTTCAAATGACATTGTTTAAGGGCTGCCCAGAATCACAAGACCTGCTAATGCCATTTGTAGAAGTTGTCAATTGGGGAAACAGACAAGATACAACTTTAAGGGAAAAGAGCACTCTACTACCAAAATGCTAGAGTTAGTTCATACTAATCTTTGTAGTCTGAGTAGAACTAGAAGCCTGAATGGTGATAGGCATGTTGCTTATTGATGATTATACTCGAATGGCATGGGTTGCTTTTCTTAGAGAAAAGACTCAAGCTTTGGATAGGTTCAAGGTATTCAAAGTAAAAGTGGAAAATGAAGTAAATTTGAAAATCAAATGTTTGAGATCTGATAGAGGTGGAGAATTCACTTTTGGTGAATTTAATGCATTTTGTGAACAACATGGCATAAAAAGATAGTTTTCTACTCCAAGAACCTCTTGATAGAATGGATTAGTTGAAAGGAAAAACTTGATAGTATAGGAAGCTACTAGAACCATGATGAAAGAATCAAATTTACCAGATGTGTACTGAAAAAGATGCAATACACACTATTGTTTATGTTCTTAATAGAGTTTAGATCAAATACAACAACACAAAGACTCCTTTTGAGTTTTGGACTGGTAAGACTCCTACTGTGAAGTATTTCAAAGTATTTGGAAGCAGATGTTACATTAAAAGAGATGATGAAAATCTTGGAAAGTTTGATGCTAGGTGTGATGAAGGAATATTTCTTGGATACTCTAATACTAGCAAAGCATATAGATGCTTTAATAAAAGATTAAGAAAGATTGTTGAAAGTGATAATGTGAAAGTTGATGAAGACATACACAAACCTATTGAGATAAGTGAAGCTAAACTTGATGATCCTATCTATGGAGATGTACCTAAGGAGAATAAGGAGAAGGAAGAAGGAGAGAAAGAAGAAGAAATGAAAGAAGAAGAAGAAGAAGAAGAAGAAGAGAATAACCCAGAACTTGTTGTCAAGACTCCTAAGTATATATAGAAGAATCATCCAAAGGAAAAAATAATTGAAGATAAGAATGAAGGTGTGAAGACAAGAAGTAGAGTAGCAGTTGAGGTAAATCTATGTTTACTTTCTAAAATTGAACCTAAGTCTGTGAGTGAGGCATGTGAAGATGAGAGTTGGATGAAAGCTATGAAAAAAGAGTTTCAACAAATAGAGAAGAATCAGACATGGGAATTAGTCTGTAGACCTATGAATAAGAATGTAATTCACTCAAAATGGGTATTCTGGAATAAGCTAAATGAAAGTGGGGAAGTTGTAAGGAATAAAGCAATACTTATATGCAAGGGATATTCACAAGTTGAAGGTATAGATTTTGAAGAGACATTTGCCCCTATGGCTAGAATGGAAGCTATTAGGATGTTTTTGGAATTTTCTGCCCACAAGGACTTCAAAGTGTATCAGATGGATGTTAAGTCAACATTTATGAATGGTGAATTGGAGAAAGAATTATAAATGGAACAACCTGAAGGGTTTCAGTTATTGAACAAACTGGACATGGTTTGTAAGTTGAAGAAAGTGTTGTATGGACTAAAGGAAGCTCCCAGAGCTTGGTATGCAAGATTGGACAAATACCTGACAAAGCAAGGATTCAACAAAGGATTTGTTGACAAAAATATTTACATCAAAGTGCAAGGTAACAAAATGTTGATAGTAGTTGTATATGTTGATGATAACATTTTTGGTGGAAATGAAGGCATGTGTAAAAGTTTGTTGAAGAGATGCAGAAATAATTTTAGATGTCTATGATTGGTGAATTGAATTTTTTCCTTGGTCTACAAGTGAATCAAACTAATAAAGGGATATTCATTTCACAATCTATGTATGTAAAAGAGTTGTTGAAGAATTTTGGGATGGATGATTCCAAACTAGTTTGTACTCCTATGGTAACCAAATGTAAACTGAGCAAAGATGATGAATCTGCTAAGACTGATTAGAGTAAATACAAAGCTATGATTGGAAGACTATTGTATCTTATGACTACTAGACTGGATATTATGCATGCAGTATGTTTAGTTACTAGATTCCAAGTAGATCCTAAAGAAGCACTATTACAACTATAAATAGGATATTTAGATATCTTAAAGGTACACTGGATTATGGATTATGGTATCCTAAGAGTGATGATTTCACCCTGAGTGCTTATACCGATGTTGATTGGACCAGATGTGTAGATGACCAAAAGAGTACTAGTGGTGGCGATTTCTTTCTTAGCGAAAGATTGGTTTCATGGTTGAGTAAAAAGCAAGACTTAGTTTCTTTATCCACTACAGAGGTAGAATATATTGTTGCAACATCCTACTGCACACAAGTTTTGTGGATGAATCAAACTCTAAAAGACATTGAAGTGATATTTGATGAGCCTATTTCCATTTTCTATGACAACACAAGTGTAATAAAAATTTCAAAGAACCTGGTTATGCATTCAAGAACAAAACACATATCTATCAAATATCATTTCCAAAGAGAAAAAGTACTAGACAATGAAGTCAGATTAGAGTATGTGACAATAAAGGATCAAGTTGCAAAAATATTTACAAAGTCTCTTTTGAAGGATACTTTTGAGCATCTTAGGGAGAGGTTTTGGGTCATTGGCCCTCCAAACTAAGTGCACACGAAGGTGCATTAGTCTAGTGAATTCAAGACTCTTTATTTATCTGGACTAATAAATGGGTCTACTCTATAGGGGGAGTAGAAAAGGATTTCATTGTTGCAGTATGAGTGTAATCCTAAGGGGGAGTAATCAAAGTTGTTGGTCTCTGCCATTGATGTCAAAGGGGGAGAGGAATTCGTGTAAAAAATAGTTGCAGAGGAAGAGAAGGTGTTCTCCCAATATATTTTGAAGGATGTTTTTGATGGTTTTTCACATCATGTGTTGCCATCAATGACAAAGGAGGAGATTGTTGCAAGTATGAGCTAGTCTGGTGGTGTTGTCATTAATGTTGTCATTGATGTCAAAATAGTTTAGTATGTTGCAGATTGTACATGTATAGCTAAGATGTTGCTAAGACATGAGTACATGGAGCTATTTTTATGGTGTTGTGGATGTGTTGGTTTCATGAGTTTCCAAGTTCTTTTGAGAAAATTTATAATGAAAAGAAGTCAAAGTGATGAATGTGTTCAAAATGTGCTCTGGTATGTGCTCCATGTTACTCCTATGTTGATCCTATGCTTGTGTGGATTTGAAGATTTGATAATGGTGATCTTGTGGTGATATATCCTAAGTTTTAGCTTTTGGTTTGATGGTATGTGGAAGCTACATTCATCGGTGTGTGAATTGTTATAGTAGAGTTGATCTTCTATGGAATGAGAGACGTTTCTACTCTTTGGTCCTTCGCTATTTTGTTTCAGTTCTTGCAGATCTGGGATATGTCTTGAGATGGTGTTCTCTAGGTTTTGGCAAAGAAGGTTGAAGTTTGGTGATTTGAGAGTCATGTTTCAGTGTTTTAATATGAGTTTGCACAGTTTGGATGAACTAGTGAAAAGTGTTCATAGTTTGAAGCATATTGCATTTGTTATGGATGTATCTAAAGAAATCTGAGATGTATTCTCGTCCATAATGAAGCATGTTGTGGATTTCATGTGTCATCTTCTTGTTGGGAAGAGTGCACATCAATGATCATTTGTGTTTTCATTAGGTTTGACCGACCTGGTGTTTACACTTCATTTGAAGAATAAAATTTAATTAAGGAAGCATGTGGTTGATTTGAGATATTATTTTTGATCTTGAAAAATTTCTTTATTGGTCCACTCTCATTCCTTTCCACCACGAGAATGTTGATTTTTTCACCTAATTTGAATTTATGAAATCAGGTATTTGTGGCCGACCTTGGAGAAAGTTTCTAAGGTTGAGGATGGTATAAAAGCAAGTTGAATTGTGAATAATTGTATGACAGTGTGATGCAAAGTGACGAAAGTGATCCACAAATCATAAGAGCAAAGGTGTGTGTGTGAGTGAGTTGAGATAGCAGTACTTTATTGTGTTGGATTCTTGAAGGCAGTGAGCTAAAGGTTTTTGCAATCCTTATTCAAAGTTGTAGATGTGTGCTAATTATTGTGGTGGATCTTATGTTCTTTTTTATATCTGTAGGCAATGAGCCTCCCTGTTGGATAGTGAGTCCTTTCTGTAGGCAGTGAGCCTTTGTACTTGGACAGTGAGTCCTCTTTTGGGCAGTGAACCCTTGGTAGTGAACCTTTATATTCAGTTTTATAATCTCTTTATATTGTGAGTTAACCATCACTATGGTTTTTTCCTTATTGGGTTTTCCACGTAAAAATCTAGTGTTCATTGTGTTGATTTACTTTTTGTTATTTGTGTTTCATGCTCTTACTTAATAACATAATAGTGTGGTATGATAAGTGTTGAAGTCTTAATTTTGAATTTTGTGGCAACTAATTCACCCCCCCTCTTGGTTGTCCTATGCTTGTTTAACAAAACTTTCCCTTTTGTTTTGGTGCCAAAATTCTTACCATCTGATTTCTGGCCTAGGAAGAAATTTTAGTGAAATTCGCTTTTTAGAGGGGCAACTTTGCGGGACCATAACTTTTGATCCAAGTGTCTGATTTCCTATTATTGCATATTGTTGGAAATCTCTCGAAGAGATCTACAACATGTGAATCCACCATAGGTTAGTTCATCCACTTTTCAAGTTGTTTTAGGGCCTCTAAAGTTTTATATTTGAATTTGAAGCTACATTGGAGAAATTTCTTGAGACAGAAACTTTAATTTCTCCCAAACTGTTTAAGGTATTGAGGCGATTCTCTTGTGATCATAAATATTTTTCAGCTTTGTTCCTTTAGGTAAATTTTTAGATCCATACGAGTTTGTTTAGGTTGACTTACTAAAAATAGTAAGTGGTCATTTTTTGGTATTTTTGACCTTTGATTGTCTTATACCCCTTAAGTGCTATTATGGGACTCAAAAAAACTAAAAAAATAAACAAAACAATTTTTTTGGGGTGATGGAAGATTTCCCTACACTATTGGATGTTGCTGTATCAGTAATAAACAAGACACTCTTTTCCATTGTCATCTTGTTGCACCAATAATGTAGCTAGAGCATGTCTGGATGTTGATATATATAAGATAAAAGGTTTTCCTTGGACAATAGGTTGCAGGATAAGAGGATTAGTTAGATATTGTTTCATAATTTCAAAATATTTTTGACAATCCTCATTCCATCTAAATTTTGATTCCTTCTTAAGGAGCTTGGTAAGAGGAAGATTTTGATCCACCAATGATGCCACAACTAATGAATAGCTTGAATCTTTCCTTGCAAGCTACATAATTAAGAAATGTTCCTAGGATGTGTCATGTTTATTATAGCATCAATCTTCTTTGTTTCCACCTCAATTCCTCTTTGTGACACTATAAACCAAAAATCTTTCCACTATCCACATCAACATCACATTTCTTTGGATTTAACCTCATGTTGTATTTACAAATTATTTCAAAGATTTGCTAAAGAATTTTAACATGGTATTGAAAAGTTATAGATTTGGCCAAAATATAATCAACATAGTCTTCCAAAACATTGTGTATGAAATTGTGAAAGATTAATTTCATATCTCTTTGATATGTTTCTCAAGTATTTGCAATCCAAAAGGAATAACAACTTAAAAAATCTTCCCCAAGGTGTAGTGAAAGTTGTCTTATATTGATCTTGGGGGTTAATAAAGATTTGATTATATCCTTAAAAACCATCCATGAATGATAATAAGGCAAGTCTTGTGATTGAATCCACCATCATATCAATATTAGGAAGGAGAGAATCACCTTTTAAATATACTTTATTAAGATCATGAAAATTTATACACATCATAATACGATTATAGAGTTTTTCCACTGCTACAATGTTGGATATCCAAGGTGAATTATCAATAGGATGGATGAAACACCAGTCTAAGAGCTTTTTGATTTTAGTCTTAACTAGTAAAGTTATCTTACGGTTCATCTTGTGTATCTTTTTTCTTACTGGTTTGGCATCATTCTCAAGAGCAATGTTGTGTAGAACTATCTTAGGATAAATACCTAACATATCTAAATAAGTCCAAGAAAAAATCTTAGGAAATTCATGTAATTTAATATTGCATGATATTCTTGTTCATCATCATCAAGTAATTTTCCTACTTGAATCACCTTATCTTCATTAAATGTATCAATTGGTATGTTTATAGTGTCCCCCACAAGTAATGTACTTTGATCTAGAATCTCAAAGATTTGTTGATTTTCATCTTGTTTGGTATCAATTGATTTGATTTATTATCCAAAGTATCCCTTAGTGTTTAAACAATAGGTGGATCTTTTATTGTGATTGTCATCATCAACTCCCAAAAATTCTACCAGAGATTCATCACTTTGAAAATTATCAATTAACATATCATTACTTATGACATCTATTAATTTAGGATGCATCAATTTGAGGGATGTATTAGGAGAATCTTGTGTGATAACATTGGTATTAAATGAATGCCTTTTTTATGCTTTCGTTATCTTTGAAGGGAAATATTTGAGACCTCTTATTGTTTCTTGTATGTTGGGTTCTACAGGAACTCTAATTTCTTGTGCTTTTACTCCACATCCTTTTCCATTATAGCCAAATTGTTTCAATATTTTGTATCCTTTTCCATAAAGAGCTTCCATTTTTTTGAAGATGGTTCTCATGATCTATCTCATCATAGGTAGATGTGTAAGATGTATCTTCTTCTTTACTATAAATTATGGATTTAAATGCTTTTGATGACTTTGAAGTAGATTTTTTTGATATTACTCTTGTTTCTTTTTATTTTTTAGATGTTATTGTTGTGATTTAATATTTTCCCATAAAAGTAGGTGTGAAATTCAATGAACCCCAATAATCTTCTAACAATTTTGATATTGATGAAATAAATTCATCTTTATCTTCTTCTTGCAAAGGTTCCACTTCTTAAGTTGGTATAAATGTATTCAAAGGACTTCCCATTCCTTTGCCAATTTGTAAACAATTTTTTGATTTTAGATCAACTTTTATTGTGTAAACCTTGTTGTAGTAAGTGTATTTCAATATATGATATAATGTTGAAGGTATTGCATTCATTTCATGAATCCATGGTCTACCCAATAGAATATTATATGATAGATCATTGGGCATGAAATGGATGGTAGTTTGTAACATAACCTTACCAAATTTTACAAGAAATATTATTACACCAAGTAGTTTCTTTCCCACATAAAAACCATGAATAAGCATAGAATTTGGTTGGATTTTAGTCTCATCTGCTTCAAATTTATCCAAAATATTTACACTACAAACATTAAGTGTTGAGCCATTATCAACAAGAGTACACCTAATCCAAAACTTGTTAATGATAACCACTATCATCAAAACATCATTTCATTTTCATGCTTCTAATGGGGGCAATTTAGTTTGATGAAACACGATATCAATATTGACTAAATTCATACCTTGAATTAGGGTTACCACATCATTTGGTTATACACTAGGAGGAACCAAAAAAAATTGTGAAGAATTTTGAAGCATTCCATGATAATTGGATGATATTTGAATGAAATCCCATAAAGAAATCTTAGTAGGAGTATTGTGGAGTTGTTCTAAGAGATCATACTCTTTTCCACTATGTGAAGGTAAGTGAGGGGCACTAAGAAAGATTGTTTGTGGAAGCGGTATTGATGTGGGGATGGATTGAGTTTGTCTTGGTTGATTATTATTCCTTGTGTTACATGTATGAGCAACGGTATTATAACTTTGTTTCTATGGCACATGGTTGCTAATGATTTTTTTTGCAAAAATTAAGATATGACCTTGAAGTTTGGTTTATTTTGAAGTGGCCCTATGATAAGCATAAGTTTCATTTGGACTTTGGGTTGTTTTGAAGGTGGGTAATTTATGAGTTGATGCGTAATTGTATTGACTATTCTTTGTTATGTTGTGTTATTACAATCCTTAGTGGATGAAATTGATGAGATGAAATCCTCAAGGGCTTCATCTGTTGGTGTAGGTTTTTTACTTTCCTAGTCCTAGGTTTTTTCCTACATTTAATTAAAATTGCTTAGGATAATAAAGTGAGTTAATAACTTGGAGATAAGTGATGTGTTGTCCCCTTCCTTAAAGGGTGGAACACTTTCCACTTTTGGTGGCCATCTCCATTTTTGGTGGTCTATATCCACTTTTGGTGGTTAATTCCTATTGGTTGGATTTTTCACCTCCATCATCTCCTTAATATATATAAACTCACTACCTAGCTTGTATTTTCATTCATTCTCTTGCATTGTTGCATACTTTCACATGCATGCACCTTGATGGATGTAGTCATTATTTGAAAGATTTTTTGTGAGCTCCTAATGTAATCTTGTCAGATCTTGACATTTGTACATCTATGGGAATCTTGGGTCCGTAATTGAATTATTTCAATTATAGTTTTATAGCTTCTCATAGAAGATCTTGGTTATTCAATCTATTTCATATTTCTAACATGGTATCAGATCTTATATTTTGAGAGTTTTGAGTACTTGGATTCTTGATTAAGAGATTGGTATTTATTTAATTATATTGTAAATTCTTGTATTCTCTTCTCTTGTGTTTCAATATGATCTAGAGAATTAGAAAGTATTTATGAAGATCTATTAATCTTATATTTGCATGTGTGTTTTTGGTGAGATTTAATGATTGTAGCTATTCAAACTATAGTGGGAGTATTTTTTATAGTCCCATTGCATTTGAGAGGCTTGAAAAATTCATATTTTTCTTTTTTTCAACTTAATTTAGCCACCATATGACACAACAACAAACAAGGATTTGAAGCTAAGATCTGGGGAACAACTTTTTGCAAGAGCTTTTTTGGCCAAAATAGACCTTTCCATTACATTCAAGAGGTTGAGGAGATGAATTTTGACATAAAATTTTCCTATATTCTATGTCAGGATCTTTGGAGGAAAAATAAATTTTGCAAGGGATGTCATTTGGCCCCCCTTGCGCAAGTTTGTACCATCCAATTTCGAAAAAAATTAAAAAAATATATATATTCTTATCAGCATTTTATTTTCGTTGTGTTAAAAGTTTTTTTAAAAATATATAATAAAATTTGAAGTGCTTACATAGCACTAAGTTGTAGGGCCATAAACTTTGTGGAATAAATAAGCATCGGGTTTTACTTTTTAATGACTAGTCATAGTGGTTAGTACCGCTAACCATTGGTGGTTTATGAAACTATGATCATCACATGTGAACAAAATGCTTGGTAACCGCTAGTTGTCTACCAATTAACTTTCATAGCTCCACTAAACACACCCCATTCATTTCCAAACCACAGCCTAGTGGCCACCATCGCTGGCACTGCCACCCAAGGGCTGCCAGGGGACCACTAAGGCCCTCAAATAAGCCAAATTGGGCCTACTTTTCAATTTTGCATAACCTTTTTCCACGTGTAGTATCAAATCTTCAAAAACAAGATATCGTTAGAAATATAGAGATGAGAACTTTCCAACCATAGATTTTTTGGAAAGAATTTTTATCATTTTTTCCAAATATTGTAGGTTGAAGCCATGTGTTTCTTTTTATTCAACAAGCCACAACTTTCACCCAATTGCTTCATTTTTTAGAAATAAATAGGTGTTGGAAAGGTATTAAAGAGCACTACACAGGTACAAGACTAATTTTTCATATTTTTCTTTGGTTCATTTTTTATTAGGATTTTCAATTTTTGCAATTGGGAGCCTATTGAACATTGTATCTTAGAAAAGGATTTCTAAATGCACTAATCATAAAGTGCCAACATTGTAATATCTTGGGGGTGAGTTCTGATACTAGTGGAAAGAGGGGGTATCTCTTGGTGTCTCTTTTGTAATTTTCTTTCTCTTTTCATGTGATATAGTAGGGGAATTCCTACAAACTCACCAAACACAATTCCCAACAATGACAACAAATTTGAATTCACAAATTACTTGAATTACACCATTCAACAACTTAACATTGTCTCCTTGTAGCATAAAAAAACCACTAAATTAGGTGTCATTTCTCAAACATTCCCTTTTAGATCAAAACTTAATCACTTTTAGGAACCCATATTGATGCTTTACAACATATCAATGTTTCACCTAAGACTTCTTTGAAACAAAACACTCAAATTAGGTTTTCAACGCTTTTAAGGGCTCAAATTAGCCCAAATTTACAAAGGGAACACCCTTTAAACATGGAAAAAATCCATGAAACTTTGGGGCATAAAATAATGTCTCAAAACCCCTAATTCCTCAGTTAGACCTCAGAGATTCAACCTCCTAATGGCCAAACCACAAAACCCTCTCTAGGAGCCTAGAAACCCTAGGGTTTAATGAAACTCCAACTTCCCAAACTCTCCAAACCTTAAAAACTCTACAAAAAAACTCAAAATTTCCTTCTCATGCTTATTTCAACATAAAATAACACTTGGTAGCAGAAAAACTCAACTTGACTCACAAAAACCTCTATTTTCATAAGGAAATACATGGGTTTCCACCTTGGGCTTCACACCAACCCTTACTCAGACCTTCCCCACTCAAAATTATTCATTATCTCACCCTAACCTAATGAAAAAAACTATCCATCCCACCAAGTAATAGGTTGTATAAAAAGGTGGGATGGTTTATATCATGCTTTTTGTCCCCTCAAAACCAAGAAAAGCTTATTCAGGCCGGTTGAAGAAAACTTGAGTTTAAATGAAAAAATTTCAATATGAGAACCTCCAAATAGATTCAAAAGAAATTAGAAACACTATAACATAGAATCCAAAACAAAATTGTGGCCAAAAGGTCTTGTACGGACTGGTAAAGTTGTTATTACAATAGAGAATTCTAAAAAAAATGGAGAAATCAACCTTTATTTCAATCTTCAAACTTCAATAATGTATTCAACAACCACATTTCAATTTTTTCTTGCCTTTTATAATGTTTCCAACCCAAGAATACCTCCTCAACTTCCAAAACCAACTTTTAAAAGGCCTTGACCATTGGCCTTCCAAATTTGTCTTATTACAACTATGTCAACTTGTATTATTCCAAATGAACACTTAACATTGTGTTAAAACTAAAACCCCCCCTGGACACCTAATACAACTCAAATATGCTCATTTACATTGAAAAATGGTTTCATATACCTTTTTTAAACATAGTCCAACCAAAACCTACAACCTAGATCTCATATACCTAAATGGATCAATACCCTTGAATGGTGCTCCTGCACCATCATGCACTCATAAAGAATCTTCTTTTCTGCCTAAAATGGATCAATCAATAGTTCCTATATTAACACCTTACAACTATTTTCATTGGAAAATTAAAATGTCCCTATACTTGAAAAAGTATGGATTTTATAGGGTAACAATGGGACTAGAAACTAAACCAATAATTGAAAGATAAAATGGTTTAGTAAGTGTGATGAAGCATTTGGAACCTTATATATATATGTGTATATCTCTATAATTTCTCTTTCATGTTAAATATTTGTCTACACCAAATGAATTTTGAAGAACATTAGAAAAACTCTTTGGTGCACAAGATGAATTAAGGGGTCATCAATTGGAGAATAATCTAATAGGTTTAAGTCCTTCAAGTTTTGATACAATATAGGACTTCTTCACCAAACTAAAGGCCATAAGATTGCAATTGAAACAATGTGGAATTGAGAAAGATGATAAAAATTTGATATTAAGTATTCTCTCTAAATTTGATCTAGATTATTCAATCTTTGTTTCTACATTCTATGCCACTAAAAGTTCCTTAGGAGCTTCCTACACAATGCCTTCTCTTGATGTGTTTGTTAATGAATTCACAAAAAAAATGACTAGTTGGTTCAAATGGGCACTATCAAATCTTCTAAGTGTCATGCTTTAGTTGCAAATCAAGGCACTAAAGATTAGAAAGATAATGGAAAACAAAGTAAGAAACAAAAGAATCAAGGAGAGAATGCTTTAGATGTGTCTTTTCCTACTTCTAATGTAGACACTCAATCTTCTTAAAATCAAGAAAAATCTAAGAATGAGAAGGTAAAATGCACTTATTGTAAGAAACTTGGTCATGATGAACATAAATGTATGAAGAAATAGATTGATCACCTAACATATTTTCTTGAGAAGAGTAATAAAGGGGTCATTGAATCTCCATCTTCATCAAACCAAGAACCTAGAAAGAAAAAGGAAAAATTCATGCTATTTATGCTTCTACATCAAACAAACATAAAGGAAAATCTCTTTGTGCTTCTACGAGTATTGGATCAAGGAGATGGCTTCTAGATTCAGGAGCTTCTCATCATATGGATTCTTCATACTCCATGTTATCTTCTTTTGAGCCTTGTGTTATGCCACCTATCTTGATAGGTAAAAATACATGCATGAATGTAATTGGGAAGGGATTTTTTGATATAGGGGATGGCACTTTCAATGATGTATTATGTGTATCTCATTTTTCTAAGAATCTTCTTTCCATCTATCAAGTTACTTATAGTGGAGTAGGGAAGACTATGGAATTTACTCCTAATTTAGTTCTTATCAAATATTTGGAAAGCAAAGAGATAATTGCTATTGGGGTAATTGACCATGCATCTCAATTGTATTCCTTTTCAGATTTTGTTCTTAATGATGGATTTGATCCTTTGGATGATGATCACATTTCTAGTGTGGATTTTTATTTTGAGGAGAATTTTGGTTACTTGAACTTGGGTATTCTCATAAGTGATCCAGTTCTTGAACCTTGCATTACATCTCCTCCATCTACTATTACTACTTTAGATTCCAATGTTCCTTCTTCGAAAGCTTCCAATGATTCTTTGCAACATGGCATTCATTTTCTTTCAGATTGAGTTTTGTGGGATCTCTTGATAGGTATTTTAGACTTGTTTATGGAGACACATATTGTAGATTTGGGAGACACTTTTGATGATATTCATCTTCTCTTTGTTGATGTTGATTCTTATTCAATTGTTGTGAGGGAAAACTTTGACCCTCTTATTCAATCTCAACATTATCATTCCTCATAGTTTGACATGAGTGTGGATACTTTGGATCAACATTTGGAGGAGACATCTTTAGAGGAGATACTTGAACCTTTGCATGGTGTTCTACATCAATCTCTAGAAGATTTTGAGTTTTTCATTTTTAGCTCTATGGCCTAGAATGTATGATTTGATTGTGGGAGCCTTACACATCAATATGAGGACACTTGAGCCGAGTTCAGAGACTCCATACATCATGATTTTTCTTCCTATACATTCCTTTCAATATTGGAGAGATAACTCACATACACCTTTGGTTTTGTTTCTTCCTAAAGGGAGGAACGTTGTTTGACAATCATGGACCATTTCCCACATTCAATTTTGGGCATCTACTATTGGATATCTTTGGGGGGGCTTCTTTGTCCTTCCACTTCATTTATCTCTCTATTATGGGGGGTTTACTTTTCTGTGGGATGGGGATTCTTCTTCTTTGGGGTAGAATTTTATATGTGCATGGGTACCTAACATGGCTTTATTTGTTAGGACCCATCATCTTTTGCATCCTCCTAAACTACGATTAAGGAGGGTGTTCGTGTAGGTTTTTATTTTCCTAGTCCTAGGTTTTTACTACACTTAATTAAGCTTGCTTAGGATAATAAAGTGAGTTAATAACTATGAGATAAGTTATGTGGTGTCCCCTTCCTTAAAGGGTGGAACACTTTCCACTTTTGGTGGTTAATTCTTGTTATTTGGATTTGTCACCTCCATCATATCCTTAGTTCTATATAAACTCACTACCTAGCTTGTATTTTCATTCATTCTCTTGCATTGTTGCATACTTTGGCATACATGCACCTTGATGCATGCAGTCATTATTCTACAAATTTTCTTTGAGCTCCTAATGCAATCTTGTCATCTTGACATTTTCACATCTCTTGGAATCTTGGGTCTATAGTTGTGTTATTTAATCTATAGTTTTATATCTTATCTCTCTAATAGAATATCTTGGTTATTCAACATATTTCAGATTTATAACACATCCAACATGTCGAAGTCATCACTACTAAAGGGCTTGAGAGATATATGAACTTGTAGAAAGAGATTGATGCAGAAGCATCCAGTGGTGTGAGGGAAATCTTGCATCACCCAAAAATATACTTTCCATTTATGTTCCTGTTGTTTGATTTTTGTAGATGTTTTTGCATTTATGCATACCATTTTCGTCGAATAAGAGTTTCCAACTTTCAGAACTGCTTTTCTGCTTTTTCTGCTCAACCGCTATTTTTAGCAGGTGTGAATTTGAAGGCATGGGAAGACAAAAAAATTATGGGAAGGTTCAAGATAGAAAAATAAGCACTTTGACGAAAGAATCAGGTCAAGATCATTCATGGTTTGAAAGTTATTCAAGTTCGAGTTTCTGCTTTTTGCCCTAAAAAACCTTCCGAGTCCAGTTTGAGGCACTAAACAGTTCTGGAAGTTGGTGCATATTTTAGAAATGTGCTAATTTTTGAATGTGAATTTAAATTTGAATTTCAAATTGTAATTTTGGTGCCAAACTACCAAAACTCATAACTCGAATGTTGTTTTTGGCTCCAAACTGAAAAGGGGCTATTTATGGGCTAATTTCTGATTTTTGGGTAACCTTTTGGGGAAAGAGTTTGCATGCTACAAAAAGGGGATTTTTGGTAATTCTGTAAATTTTCATGAAACTTTTGTAGCTTGCATGTATCACAGAGCTCGAGGATTTGAGATCCTCTACATGTAAGAAGTTCCATATTTTTGAATAAAATATTATTCTCTATTCTGTGAGTGTCGTTTTGTGTCTCGAGTTTCCTCCCTCGTCAGATTTGACATGATCAGATGAATATGCTTTCTCCAAGGTTAATCATTATTTTATTATGAAATGTGTTGGGATATTCTAAGGTCTTGAATGTTTGCAAAAATGAACACTATTCTACCCAAGCTATGCAATGATTCATAAAATTTAAATAGTGATTCTACAAATCTAAAACTTTGAAATGATAAAAAGGAAAATATTTTTAGTCTAAACCAAAGAAAAAATTTCTTTAACATGCAAAGATATTGTCTAATAATTCAAAAATAGATATTTACTAGTAGAAAAAGAGTTCACATATAGAGACAAAACTATGTGCAAAAGTATGTTTGAACACCTGTACAAGGATAGGGTCACTCAAGGGTGAATGATTCTTTGTATAGGGCTCTAAAAAATTAAAACTTGAGTCCCTGAGTTACTATTTATTATTACTATTTCTAGTTTCAAAATGATTTTATAGTGATTGTTTTGTCCAAGTTTTTTGATGAAATGCAAGTGCAAATGTATGACGTGTAAACAAAAGTGACAATTTTTAGTACAATTTTGAATGAAATTCTTATCTAAATGACTGAAACACAAACTAATCCAAGATATGATGCTAAATGTATGCAATATTTTTGGATTTTTATGAGTTTTTAATGATGCAAAAATGAAATATTTAACCCTAAATGAAGAATGCAAAACACAATGATGCAAAACCTAGATCTATGGTTTGAAAGAATTCCAAATCAAAAAGAAATGATGTCAAATGTTAGGTTTTCCAAAATGAAATAGGTGAAAAGGTGTCCTAGGTCCTCAATACAAAGAACCTAGGGTTTAAGGGTCCTCTTCCCAATTTTCATTCAGAATCACCAACCACAAAGCTAAGAGATTGACTTTCAACCTCAATGGTGAGTCAATCAGACTTGGGTTGGTGGGATTATTTAGGGGCTTATAATGATTAGGAATGATTTGTAATGATGAAACTAATGAAACTATATGACCTAATGTGAAAAATGTAGATTCTCGAAGATGCACAAAATGTAAGAATACTTTGCAGGTACATCTAGGAGATATCAAAGGGCATGTACATGTCACCAAAATTTGGTTCTAATATGTGTAGAGAGACTAGTTTCCCCCTAGGAGAATGAGTCTTTGAAATCATTTTTAGAACTTCAAAATATGATGTTGTAGTCCTATGTATGCTCTTTATTTTTGTACCTGCAAATCTTCATCTTCAAATTTGGACCTACAATATATCTACAAAAAAAATATTTGTTTGTTTGTATGGGGGTTTTCCTTGATCAAACCTTGATTTGGTAATTAAATCTTGATAAAAATATAATGATTTGATAAAATACAATTTGTGATCCCTAACCTTATGTGTGTCTAAGGTTATTATGAGCTAAGATGCAAAGAAAATATAGTCAAGTGCATAAGATTATGATTCCTATATGATAATGATGAGATCCACTTAGGGAGAATTCAAAACAACCTAAATAAATTTGAAAATGTAAAGATACCTAGCTTAGGCTACAAATAGAGTGAAACTTGAAGATGAGAATAGTCGAAAACAAGTCATTAGGTAGAGGGAAGTGGCCAAATAAATATCCCAATCCTAGAATTCATCATGTGGCTTGATCAAATATGAATATGGGATTGAAGACTTGCAATATCAAATAATGTTGCTCCAATACTTTGAATTTTTGTTTACTTGAATGTATTCTCTTTTCTCTCTTTCACCTTTATTATTCATCTCTAGTCTGAAATGGTGAAAAGACTAAGCTTTTATGGGAATTTCTATAATTTCTCGAAGATTAGATCCTAGCCGACAATTACAATTTGAATTTTGAATTTTAAAATACCACCAAGAAGCTATTAAAATTTGGGTCTTGGTTAATGAAAGGGGACCCATTTTCCCATGGGTGAATGGGTCGTGGCCCAAATTTCTAAGACACACTTGTTTTGAGGAAATTTATTGATAGGTTGCAATTGTTCAATGCTTGTTTCAGTGTCAGAAAATGATAAAAATAGGCCTTGGGATGCATAATAAAGGGAATTGGGGCCTATTTAGAAAGGGTTAAAATTCATAAATGCAAGGTCACTAAAATAGGCACAAACTAAGTGTGAGATTGTACTATCACTTACAAGGGAGCACAATTTTCTACAATGAAAAAAGAAGCAAACCAAATAGAATGAGATAGATAATGTATTGACTAAACAGATTCTCCTTGCTCTTGAGAAGTTGAGGAAGGTGCATGTGCAGTATGTGCAATGCAAAAATGGAAATGAAAAACAAGAGGCAACAAGTTGTAGAATGTATGAAATGAAAAAGGAATTAGTTGTAAAAAAAACTTGAAAAGAAGTAGACCAAAGTGAATGAGATAGACAATGTATTGACTAAAGAGATTATTCTTGCTCTTGAGAATTTGAGGAATTTGCATTGGTAGTATGTACGATGGGAAAATGGTAATGTAGAAGTGGATAAACTCAAGAGGTTTTGTATTGCACATGAATTTGTGAGGGAAAAGAAAGTGAGAGATGGTGCTTTAAGTGCAGTTGAACAAATGAATTCAAAGATTCTTGAACTTAAGAATTTCATGGAACAAATACAAATAGAAATAGATGATAAGGAAAAAGTAATATCAAATGTAAGAGGAGAAAAAGAGAATTAGTTGGATGGAGACAGGAAAGTCTTACCTAAAAAGGTAGATAAGTTTTGTAAAGAAGTTAAAAGAAACATCTGCATTCTCTAATCATGAAGACACTCTCAAAGCTAAGAAAAAAATGGTTGTAAAGCTACATAAAAGTATTCAAGACATTTAAAACTCTATCCAATTCAGTATTTACATGTAGATGGTTTTACAATAGTATGTGGGTTGCGGGTTTTGTAACACCCAATGTTTTCAAACATGCAATTATACATAGACAGTATGATTGTAATGAAAACCTTTTGTTTTGTAGATAGTAAAAATGTACTAAACTTCACCTTCAAAATTTATAGCAACTCTTAGAGTAAAAATTTCATTTCAATTTCTTCGCATGATTGAAAAATAAATGAAGAATATAATTTGAGGTTAAAAAACATAATGTGGGTTGTCATTTATTTCATTTTGTATTTTTAAAGCTAAGTAGTGGAGAGCACGATGAGGAGTTGTAGGTGGGGGATACATAAAACTAACCAAATTCACATGAGGGGTGACTAACCAATTGGGTTGTTATGTGTTTAGGGTTTTACAATAGCATATGGGTTGCAAATTATAACACCTAGTGTTTTCCAAATTTGTTACATTCTTGCTATCTACAAAATAAAAGGTTCTCAAGACAATCATAAAACATAAAAAATTAAGGTGAGGAGTGACTAACCAATTGGCTTGTTGCATGTTCAATATTTTTAAACAATATGCAGGTTGCAAGTTTTATAACAGCCAATGTTTTCTAGCCCACAATTTTATTCACAGTATGAATGTCTTGAAAATAGTTTATTATTTAGAGAGTACGAATGTGATGAAAGACACATTCAAAATTTATAACAAGTCTTAGGTAGAGTAAAATTGCATTTCAATTTCTTCATATGATCCAAATATACATGCACAGTGTAATTGTAGGTTGGAAAAAATAGTGGGTTGTGAGTAGATGATTTATGAAACCTCCAACCCACAATGTTGTGAAACCATCTACACACTAAAACCAAATGGAAACCATTTCTCGCAAGGAAAACCATTGGAAACTTGTCAATGAATACCCCTTTTCTCAATGAATACTCGTTCAATTCTTCATAGTCCCAAGGTAGGGCAGAAAAATGGCATATATGTTGCAAGGTGTGTGCCCTTGGTCTCTTTGTGTTGTGTAATGTAATGCTTGGGTTTGTGACATGTATTAAGCACCTCCCATGGATTCACTAACTTTGGCAATTGCATCATCCATTAATAGGTCAATCTTTTGGTGCAACAACAACTGTCTTTGCAACAATATATTTATGACAGATATAAATACCTGTTAGCTATCTACCCATGCTTGTCACATGCATTTTGATAGGGATAATGGTTTTTCTACTTCGGCCTCTAAACACTTACAACTCCTTTCTGAGCTCCCCAAAAAACATCAAAATGTGAATGTCGAAATGGCAATGTTAAGGGATTTTTGTAACTTTCAAAACATATAATTTAATTGTAGAACCCACATTGTGTTTTCCAACCTATGATTATATTCTATCATTTCTAGTTTCTCTAAACGTTATCCTAGAACTATTTCAATTGCAAAAAATAAATGAAGTTTGGATTTCCATAGTGGGACGTTGTGAGTTATTTCATTCCGCTTCATCAAAAATTTCTTGTGTGAACATTAAAATTGTAAAATTAAAAAACCCTCAATAAAAAATCACATAAACAACTTTGTATATCAAATGAAAACTCCCTTTTGCAAGGAAAACCCTTGGAAACCCCTCAATGAATATAGCTTTTAGCAACAAATACTCATTCAATTCTTCACAGTCCTTAGGCAGAATGGAAAAACAACATATATTTCTAGTAGATATACATATCTACCAACTAGCTTCCCACACCTGTCACATGCATTTTCATGGGGAGAATGGTTGCTTTAATTTAGCCTTTGAACACCTACAACTCCCTTCCAAGCTCCCCAACAACCTCCAAAATGGCAATGTCAAAAATGGCAAAGTTTTGGGCCTTTTTGGATTTCAAAATAGATAATTTTAAAACCTCTTGGTGTGCCATGTTTTTTCCGATGACGAGATAGGTGATGGCACTTGAAATGACATGCATCTAGATGTTCATCAGCATCCATCCATTAGTCTTATCTCATAATGATGCATTTTATGAGAGATGGGGTATTATTTTGTCACATTCCACACACCAACCCCTTCCATGGTGGTTAACTAAGGAATAAATGAACTAAAATAAAGAAGTGACTTATAAAGGGAGACAATGTGCATTAAAGAAGAGAGAGTGTAGGTAAGCAAGTGGATGTGGGTCAAGGGAGGGGTGTCCATGCCATTAAGAGGCATGGCATCCCAGTCCCAAGGGCCTTCTAGATGGCATGATATGTGGGAAAAGAGCAGAAAGCATACATTAAATCAAGACAACCCCATTCTCTTCTCTCAACCTTGGTTTTTAAATAAATAAAAAATGTGTGGAGAGGGAATGCAGAGCACTTAGGAGGAAAAAAGTCGAGAGTAACATAGGGTTTTCTTGGAGGATGCTAGCATAAAATTCCAAAGGAAGAAGAATCATCTAGGGAATGACACATAGAAAGGATAAATGCAGAGGAAAGGAAGAGACATCATGAGGGAGAGAGAATGGAGAGGAAAATGTGGTCTCGTGAATGGAAAGGGTTGTAGAAAATGCATGAAAATGATATGTTGGAAAAGGCCTTAGAATCTCTCAAGCAAAATAAATTGGTAAGTGTGAACCCATATTTGGAAACTATTGCTTGTATTACCCTTGCCTGTGTCACCTGGAGAATTTTAGATAGGCTATGGATATCCTATGAAGTATAGAGAATAGAATCTTTCTTTTTGGGAACAGAGAGAGGGAAAATGGTGCAAGGATGGAAAGGATAATGATGTGTAGGGAGAAGAAGTCAACTAAGGATTTGGTAAGGCATGGGAAGGGAAGCACACAAGAGAAGAGGGGTAGGAAGCCAATGTGAGGAGGAGAAATGAGAGCTTAGATTCACTAATGTAAGGGTAGAGGCAACCACACATCATTTACATATGAGTTATTTCTTTCTTCCTATACTTAGTATTTTCTGAATACTATTTCCTTAATGTTTCTCACTAAAACATCATACTTCAAAAATAAATGACATGTCAAATAAACATAAGTTGAATTGTGAAATTTGGGTTTGAAAAAGGCTAGTAAAAGGATTATTGGGTAGTCATCAATTAAATTTCTATCTTTTATGTTTTGTAAGCATAGGCAAAAGTTGTTAATATATTATAACATATATTTAGGATATTTTTGTTATTGACAATCAAGGACTTTAGTTGATATTCTATTCTTAGAAAATGACTATGATTATTATTGAACTTCAAATAATAAGATACCCTTTAATAGTCAAAGAAATTGGTAATTTATCCATTGTTGTAGTTAAAAATTATTAACTCAAGGTTATTCATGTATGAGAAAAAGTTGAATAATCAATAAATTAATAGTATCTTCTTATTTTTAATTATGATGTAATTGTATTACCAAGTGCAAGAATGATGCGAATTTTGGTAACCTTGTTTGTATACATATAGCTCATAATATTAAATGATTTAAATAAAGAAAAAATGTTCCTTATAAATATTGGGAAAACCAAGATCTACTGGTAACTAATATCTTATAGGGTGCCCAAGATCTCAAATGCTAGAATACTTGAGGTGTGAAGGTTTGGATTATTAAGAATTCATAAACAAGGAATTTTCTATAGCCAAAGGAGGATTATTTGAATATCCAAAAGTGGAAATTTTGAGTAGACAATGGTGGGAGACCAAATACAATCTCACCATTGAGTTCATTAAACCACTATATTCATACTCCAAGTGAATCAATATGGAAAGGAAGTCTAGGTTAAATATCAAGCGATAAGAACACCTTATAATATTATCCAAAAATATAATACATCTAATACAAGATCTGGCATACAATCACTTAATAATGTAGGTGGTAAGGACTTCATGAATGAAACTAAAACTATACTTGTACCAAATTATTTTATGATTAAATAGAATGAAACTATCATTTACTTCAATGATATATGATATGGAGTTGTTTAATAATTCTAAGTAGAAGGTTAGTGGATGAGTTTTTAAACTTGATTTTTCAATATTTAGTAAACATATCAAAGAACATATTATGATATGGTCAACATCATAGCATATTGGTATACACAATTATAAGAAGTATTTAGCTATAAGTGAAAACTGCTAATATTATCTAGTCCATAAACTAAACTATTATAAGAATATAGGATTGCATTGGAAGGAAAATGAAATTTGGGGGTTAAGGACATTATTAAGATTATTGAGTGTATGTATTCATATGATGACCTTAAGGATATGGTATTTCCATTTTTTCTATAGTATGACTCAAATGTCGACCATGTTTAGAGAAGATTTGTAATTATTGCCAATAAAGTGGCAAGGACAATCATAACAATTCATTTTGATTAATTCTAGTAACATCTTGTTACTCTATAAGAGAAACAAATTACCAAAGTTTGAATATTATGTTGAAAACAAATATAGAACTAAATAGTTAAACTAGTTTGAGAGGTTGAAATTCATTTATTTTATAATTGATACTCCAATAGGATGGAATAATCTTGGGTTTCATCCTCAACCTTAGAGATTAACATGAATAAATCCTCAAAAATATTTAATCATGGTAAAGTAACTTAACACCAATCTCCTTGTGGGCGGTAATTTCATGTCAGAGTGCCCTAGAGAACCCTATCTACTATGGATTTTGTAAAGGTAATTTACCATTGAGGCTCATGGTAGTCATTAACCCAATTAGAATTTTGGGGGTTTTGCATGGTTGTTGTGTAATGAATAATAACTGAAGTGAGATTTGATTTGAGGCCTTGTCTTACATGGATGGAAGTGTCGTGGTAAAATTTCTCACTAAATTGGGAACTAGTGTGTAGGTATCCTTAAGAGACCATGTAAGGAGAACTACATGTAACTTTGATTCATTTGGAAGAAAGTACGTAGGCAGTCTTTGGGTCAAGGATATCCTTGTGACCTCAAATCCTTAGGGGGAGGGTTTAGGGGATAAATCCAAGGGTTGGGGTTGTTCCTAAATGGTTTAACGTTCTCTCATTAGTAAGCTTCAAATTAAGGTTGAATAGGTACCAAATGGGTATGAATGAGTTGTGGAAATCTAACACTGTGTATTTAATACATAATATTCTCTTATGTAGTAAGTAAAGATGACTACTTTATAATTGGTAATTGAATATATGTATATTATGGGTAAAGTCCATCTCATGTTGGTTACATATAACCTTTATGTGTTATGAAAACTAACTCATGTTGTGACATTTTCACACATCGCCCTATTCAAAATGGGGACCCCCTAATTTTTGCTCCATTCTGGTCTTTTGGCTTGGGTTTTTCTCTCTCTCTCTCTCTGTCTCTATCTCTTTTCTGATGTCTGCCTTTTTTAGAATTGTGCCTGTCACTAAGCTTAAGCGTAAAATTGACCAAGTCTAGAAATTAGGGTTTCATCTTTCCTGGTCAGTCCAAGGTTGAATAAAGTGAGTAAATTGAAAACAGAGCTTAACATTGTTGTCAGTATGCTTCCAGCAGGCTCTCAGCAAATTTTCATCAGATTCTGAGGTACTTACTATTTTTAGTAAGTGTACAATTGCAAGGCAATCTATCAGCATTTTTGAGATTCTGATAGTCACATTGCATTTGAAGCACACCAGGCTGCTCACGTGCAAAATTTGAGCAAAAACATACAACTTTCTATTTTTAGCATTCCAACTTCCGAGACAAATTTCAGGGCCTAAATGCAGAGTTTTTATTTGCATGTCTGGATATTCCTTCTGGGTTTTTTGAGACCTTCGTAATAGTATAACCTGCAAAGTGAGACGACAACTTTCAGAATTTAGTCTTTTGAGGCTATTTTTAGGGTTTGCATGTCAAGGTTTCTTTTGCATGTCAGATGATTCCTAGTGGGTTTTTCGAGAGCTTCGCAGTGGTATGACATGCAAATGGAGATAATCACTCAGTAAGGAAATTACTATTTTTAGCAGGTGTGTCCCGGCAGCCACCTCCCAGCAGTTCAGAATCACAAGCTGATCACAATGCAGTAGAAACAGAGACAAACAGAGGTCATTTGATATGCATGTAGAGAAAATTAGGGTTTCCAGCTTTGGGGCCTGAAAAGAAGGGTAAAAAGTTAGAATTTTCAAAAACTAGTGTAAACCACCGTGATCAACATCCTTCAAACTATCTGCTGGTAAAATTTTGAGTCAAACGGAGCACTTACTATTTATAGTAAGTCAGTTTGAAAATAGGCTAAAAATAGCAAATCAGTTGCATGCGCTGATGTCAGCAGAAAGGTCACGTGGTGAGAAGCGCCTCATTCAAATTTCAAGTCAATTGGAGCAATGGAACTATCAGAAGCAAGTAGTTACTATTTATAGTAAATCATCTTTAGAAATGGGCTAAAAATAGAAGGTCGACTAAAAATAGCAGTGTCAACACGATAACAGGGTTGTGAGGATGCAGTGTTTAAAATTTCAAATCATTCTGAGCTTCAGAGATGCAAAAATCAGAAGGCTTACTATAAATAGCAGGGCATGGATAAACTGGCGAAAACGAGGAAAAAGTGGCTAAGTCTGGAACTTCATCCTGCAGCTAGGGAAAAATACGCCCAAGTTGATGAAGACGTGATAAAAATTTCTAAGTATGGAAGCTCGTCCTGCTCACCAGGTGAAATGTGCCAAAGTTCAGGAAAGTCAAAGAAAGTCAACACCTTTCATCCTCCTACCTAGCTCAAATGCGCCCAAGAGAAACTGGAGAAAGCATGAAAATATTCTAAGGCAAAATTTCATCCTGCTCAAGAGGTAAAATGCACCCATCCTTCATCAAGGCCTAAATGTGCCCAAAATGCAAAAGGTCAAAGAAAGTCAACAATTTTCATCCAGTAGCTAGGCCAAAATGTGCCCACCTTGAAGCATGAAAGTTGAAAAATATTCTAAGTGTTGAGTTCGTCCTCCTCACCCCCCTAAATGGGCCCATCCTTCAAGCATGGCAAAATGCGCCCAAAAGAGAAGTAAGTCAAAGTGGTCAATGTTTTTCATCCTCCTCCCAGGTGGAAATGTGCCCAAAACAAGCCATGTCAAGACAAAAACAAGGAAGATGAAGGGTCACTCCAAGGCATGGGAAGTTTCATCCATCACATAGGCTAAAATGTGCCCAAGTTCAAAAGGGGTCAACAAGTCAACAATTTGTATCCTTCATGCATGCCTAAATGCGCCCAAATGAGGTCAAGTGAAGACAAAAAAAGGGAATTTGAAGAGTCATCCTCCTTGCATGCCTAAATGCGCCCAAGTTGAAGTTGTAAAAGTGAATGAAGGGTGGTAAATGAGGTAAAAAGTGTTGAAAATATTTCCCAAGGCGTGGTTTTTTATATTCCTCTTCAAGTGCTACATGCACCCAAGGTGGTAGGTGTTAGAAAAATTTTCCCAAGGCGTGTGGGGTGGTGAAACCAAAGTGCTAGGCATAGTTTTAATTTTCTTCATGTATGCTATGCGCCTAGAATGTGAAGTGAGATAAAAGATGTTGTGATGAATTTTTTTTTTCCTAAGGCATTGGACCTTTAAATAAAAATGCCTTTCAAGTGTGAAGTAAAATGCAAAGTGGTGAGTGAGAAATAAAATGTGCTAGGTGCCTTCATGAATAAAATCTTTTCTAAGTGAAGTTGATGAAATTTCCACCACTGGCGAACTAATAAAAAAGTCTAAGGAAAATTTTCAAAGTGCAAGGTGATTTAAAATTTTCTCTAAGGAAAAGTATTTTCTTCCTTAGAAAATATGCCTAGAGATCAAGGTGATGGAAATTCTTCCTGAAGCACGAGAAAACATCATGGTGATGAAGTCAGATAATAGCAATGCAAGATGATTCAAAAATTTCTCAAGTCAAAGCAACAGGATGATCACAAATGAAGAACAGATTTAAATTGATGGAATAATATTTTTCTAAGGTTCAAAATTTAAAAAATTAAATGAACCCATTTGTTGGGTACCCATGGATTCGAAGCATTCTGCAGAAAATTCCCTTCTGGGTACTGGACATTTGTGATAATGGATGGATTTCCATGTCTTTGGCACTTCGCCAACACTTTTTCAATGAAGGATTCAATCAGTACTCAAATTGTGAAATTTTCCTAAGGCATAATTTAAAATTTGCTAAGGCATAGTGAATAAAATGTGTATTCAAGATGAATTTCTCTGGACAACGAATTTGAAATGAGTTGCCTAGATGATTTTGATCTAGTTCTTCACAAATGAATTTTCCAGAGCTGAAGAGAAGTGAAATTCGAATTCAAGTGACAAAGCTCCGGCTGGTGAATTAAAAGGATGAATTTAAATTGAATTTTTTGAAAGTAAATTAAAAGATGCGATTCAAAGTCAAACTTCTAGAAGAACAAGATTCCTGACGTCAAGAGACAAGTGTTAGAAATACCAGAGAGGGAAAATTCAAATTTTTGAAGTGGAGTAGTGGAAATTAAATGTACTGGCTATAATTGGCTCCTTCTAGAATTTGATTTTTGGCTATAAAATTGAGAAGTCTCTCACTTATTTTTCACAGCTGGAGAAGTGCGAATTTTCTCTTGAGATTGTTGCTAAGCATTGCTAAAGCTTGAGGAGTTCGAATTTATTTTGCTAAGACTGGAGAGTTTGCTGAGGTCAGAAATTTGTGAGTTGCTGGAGCTGAGAAGGTGCGCACTTGATGATTAAAGAGGTGCGAATTTTCTCTAAGTAAAGTGTTGTTGAAGTTTGAATTCGTTGAGGCTTGAAGAAAATTGTATTGCTGAAGCTAAGAAGGATGGCTTGAGCTGCATAGAATCTTGTTGAAGTTTTGACTTGAGGAAGTAGGAATTTGAAGATTGCTAATTGCTAGTGTGAAGTGCGAACTTACATTTGCTGTTTGAAATTTGTTGAAGCTTGCTAAGTGATCGAGGCTCAAATTTGTTGAAGAAGGAAGTTGAGGTTTGCAAGCAAGAAATAACATTGCAACTTCTTGAAGTTGACTGGCAGCCCCTGCACTATATTTATTTATTTTATAAGTTAAATTGCTGATGAATGTCTATTGTTTTGCATATGGCTGAGGCAAGGGCGACTTGCAAAGATAACAATGGTGCATCCAGGCAGGCGGTTATAAAGAAGCTAAGCAAGACATTCATGCCAGAATCGAAATTCATTTCAAAGTTGGGCAAGCTGACAGACACCAACTTGGGCTCCATCAACCTAAAGGCTTTAAAAAATAGAATGTTGGGGATTGGAATTCATCGACCTTTGACCACTTCGCACAACATTGTTTGAAGCAGATTATATGCAGCTGCTAGTTTCTCACTATCCATTCAGTGTTCGGAGCTAATGATGGAGTGCGCCAACTATTATGAGAAGGATCACAGGTCAATCATGTCACCAGATGGACAAGTACTTGCTAATCTCACTCCTTCAGCCATTGGTGAAGCTTTCGAGATCCCGGTGCACAGAAACATGGTTTATAAATCCAGAGAGCGAGCTGAGCAAATGTTTGCTTCTGCATTCGAGAGATGCATGGAGATAATCAATACTCACTGGATGATCAATCCCAAGCCTTCTCGTATGAAGCTGCCGAAGCAAATTATTGCAGATGACTTGAAGTAGGAGTACTGTGACCTCATCATGATGCTGAGCAGAGTTGGTGGTTGCCCACAGTCATTTATTTTCGAGCCATGGATGTTTTACTACATCAACCTCATGCTGGAAGGGAAAGATTATGTCAACTGGGCTGTGATGATCAGTGACAATTTGCATGAGTAGCTCTTGAGCCTAAGAAGAACGAAGATGTTCTATATGAGCTCTTACATCATCTACATGTTGGCTCATATGACAAAGTACAGAGGGATTTCTTACAAGGAACCTGTCGGTTGTGGCTCTCACCAGTTTAAAATACATGAGGCTTGTCCATAGTTGCATTTGGTGAGCACTACTCATTACAAGCGTGTCAATGACGCCTTCACCATGCACATCACGAGATTGCTTCAGGAGCGGTTACACCACAGAATCTCGAGAGAGGCCTAGGAGTTGATTGAAAGGTATGGGTGCTGGTTTATTCAGTTTCCAAAGTTCTCTTATATAAGGCTGCAAGGTTTTTCATTGTACCCATATAGGCTGCCTAAGTACCCAACCGATAGAATTTTGATGTTAGAGATATCTAGGGAATTGCTCGCTTACAATAAGATTCAGAAGAAAAAGAAGAAGGGAGGTGTTGACTTCCCAATATTCATGGGAAACTCGGATGAAGTGTGTCCTACATTACAGGCAGCTAGAGAGGCCAAGAGTGAGCTCCAATTTTATCACTTTTCCTATCACACCAGCCGGCAGCACTATGATCCATATAATAACATCAAATGGGTATTGTCAGAAGAGTTTAAGCACAAGGAAAATATTGAGGACTATTGGGCTGATGCATCAGAGCCTCCACGAGTTGAGTCACCCATGCCATTGGAGACATATTCTCCAAGTATACAAGAGGTTTCTTTGTTTGCTGATTAGAGGAATCCATTGAATCAGGTGCAAGTAGTACAGGAGAACAATCAGCCACCAAGGAGAGAGTTGGTTTTCCAGAGTGTCAACGCACCTAGCAGAGTTGATCAGCAAGATGATGAGGGGACTACTATTGACCCTCAGTTTTAGCAGGAGTTAGAGGCGGCTATGGATGATGATGATGATATATTCTCTGGAGATACTCAACCACTTGAGGACGATGAGCCTCGCTAGAATGATGTTGAGGTTGAACAAGTTCGAGAAGTAGAGGCACAGGAGTAGCAACCCTTTGATATACAGTATACAGTGCCTGATTGGCTCAAGGACAGGATGAGGAGAAGCCCCAGTGAGGAGATTGATCTAGTAATTGAGATGGAAGAATTCTTGAACAGGATCAGTGCACCTCCATAGAAGAAGAGAGCATGAAAGTTCTCAAAGATATTAACTGATGAGGATGGTTCCCATACCCTTCACATTGCCATGCCACAGGTTGATTGTGACCAAGATGAAGCATTGCCAGAGAATTACGTGGTCACAACTTTGGAGTTAGGACGCCCCACTAGTGCATAGATTGTAGAGTGTGATAACTCCTACCTCGCCCTCAAAGATAGGTTATTCAAGAAGGAAGGAAAGTATAAGAAGTTGAAAAGAGAACACAAGGCCTTGATTGGATATGTACAGTAGTTGTCTCATTCTCATGGGCAGGATATTCCAGTGATAGAGCCTCCAGTAGAGATACCTAGGGAGTCAATCAGTGGCTTGATGGAGTTAGGAAAAATGGCACAGGAAGCAGACAAGTGGGTCACGGGAGTTCGTGCTGAGAAAGAGAATTTTATGGAGGACCTTGCTTTTGCTTTTCAGTAGGCTTCCAGTATTCTGGCATGGATGGAGGCAGTTGATCATGCTTGGGGAGATGCTTCTGTCTATTAGAGCAAAGTGATTCAGCATCTTGAGGCATTGAGGCATGTTCCGTTGTGATTATTGATTGATGGAGGTGTCATTCAGGAGAATGACAGATATGATTTTTCTAGATGGTATTCTTCAGTGATCATGGGACGTGGTTTCTTTGACGTAGCACAGGCAGATTCAACCAGGGTACGAAAGGCTATGGCCAATATTATTGATGGAGTTCAGAATACTTTTGAGGCCATATTTGCTAGGCAGTTAAATCTAGATGAAGTTAATGTTGATAATTTGAGGGGTAGGCTAGTGCCTTTCTTTTCAGAGGTGAAGACCTTCACACAGGATGACTTTGAGAATACCTCCACTTTCTCCAGTCTGATTTAGAGCACGCAAGATTCCTTGGCTACTTGGAGAAAATCTTGTGCATGGCATGAAACGTTAGTCACGGTGCTAGAGTTCCAGCTAGATTGTGTTCCACCCATTTCAGCTCAGGAGGTTGAGGTTGTACTTAGCAGATTCATTGAGTTTGCAGCGAAAGAGAAGGAGAATGGGAACGCGCTACTTGATGATGATCTTCTAGAGGACTAATTGTGGGCATTTATTGCCTTTACTATTTTTGGGAGTGAGTGGGAATCTTTTTTCATTTATTACACCACTCCCCATTCTGGCAGTTTTTAGGGTTAGGGCTAAGGTGGCTTAATCTTAGCCACTCTATTGATTGTAACCCTAGCCATCTTTTGGACTGGGCTACCTATATAAACGGGGAGTCCCCCTCATTTGTAATTCATTAGAGATTAGACAGTAGACATTGGACATTAGCATTAGAGGCTAGAGAGTAGAGCATAGTAGACATTTTACTTAGCATAGTGTGGAGAAGAAAGAAATTTTTCCCTTTGAAAACTTTTGTGGAGATTGTTGTGTAACACTTTCATGATAATAGATCTTTTCATTGATGGTGAAATTCATCTTTGTCATGAATAGCTAGTGAGGTCTCTTCTTCCTTTCAGATCCAAATAGCTTAATTCTCATTTCATGCAAGTAGTTTACTTTGATGTGTGGTGTTTTATTGAGGTAGCTTCTGTTCATTCCATACCACTAGTGGCTTGTTGATGATAAGTTCGCCTTGCGTGGTCCATTGGAAATTATCTTGAATTTAACTTTGATTGTGATTTGTATACTTATATGTGTGGTTCTGATGGTGTATGTATGCCAAATTGTAATTTGAACATCTTTTACTATCCCTTTGAAGATTGCACTAATTTTGCTGAAGCTGTCCGACGTGAGGCTAGGTGAAATTCGGTTGAAGTTTGCTGAAATTGAGCTCCACATGTCCTGCATTTAGAATAGGATATAAGTTTCTTAGGCCTTATGCTCATTTACTTTCTACACATTTCTGATTAGCTTTAGGAAAACAAACTCATTGCCAAATCATCCACTTTATACCAATCCCTTCAAATCATCTATCTGTTGTTAACTGGAAGAAAGCTGAACAATTGTGTAAGTCCCCTCATAAGAACACAACAATTCACACCAACCAACTGAGGGTATTCTAACTATTTGGAACCTTGGAGTTGAATGTGTGAACTTTCTCACAATCTTAGTCCACGGAATAGCCTTCAAACTATTTTGTTCTGCTGATTGGTGCGGTCATAAAAATCACATCAACAGGGAAATTGGTGATAGAAGGAGGGCCTCCAAGGTTCCTTTGTAGCTGATAACACATTCAAGTAAAGAAGGGATTTTTATTCAAAAATAAATTCATTGGAGAATAAATTATCATGAGTCAAGATGGTGTTGCTGCATAGAGAGATATTTTCGGTGTTGCAGCCTAACTTGGGATTCAACGACGACCAAGAGGACATTCTTTCAGGACTGAACAATCTCGCGTGGAAGACAAAGGATAATTATGCTCAGTATATGCGAACTTGCTTTGTATTGGAAGAGGAAGAAGAGAAGGCTATTGAGACTCAAGTTGCAATTGAAAGATATTTTCTAAATCAAAGACAACCACTCACTCCTCTTCCTCACCGACAGTGATCAGCTACATCCTGGATCGAATTAGTTCATTCTCGCTCGATAAGTTGAAAGGAATTTTGAGGTCTGCGCCAAGTTTTTCCAAAGACTTCGTGGAGTTAGAGTTGCCAACTCAAGCAAGAAAGAGGAAAGAAATTTGTTCAAGTGAAGAAGTATTTTCAAAAGAGGAAGTTCAATCAAGTGAAGAAAGTGGAGAAGAGATTACAAGTTTGTTCTGAACTCCACCAAGTGTTTCAAGGTTTGCTCAACCAAAAGCGGTTCAAGTTTCCACACCAGTGTTTGTTCAGGCTACCACTCCTCAATAGCAACAAATGACCCTAGTAATTGTATATCAAAGGCGGTAGCCAATTCAAGAAATGGCTCAACCAGGAGGCCAACTAGCTCCCAATGGTGCTACTTGGCTAGTTACTAATCCGTCTCCTCTTGAGTTTACTAATTACCATGACATGCCAAAGGATCCAGAGCATTTCTACACCAAGTATCAAGTCAATGACCCAAATTGTACTGCTGAGGATCACATCAAGATGTTTGAGGATCATTTGTGAAATAGAGAAATTGCATACGTAGATGTGGCTTGCAGACTGTTCCTGTATTCCTTGGGAGAAGAAGCACACTTCTGGTTTATACACTTGCCAGTTGGGTCTATAAAAACATGGGAGCATATGAAAGAGGCTTTCATTGGGAAGTTTGGTATTCCTATCACCCTAGTAGAGCTCTTCCACCAATTCACGGAAGTGAGAAGACAAGACAAAGAACCTATTCATGCCTTCAACAACATATTCCAGAAAGCTCTCACAAGGCTACATACTCCATACGTTGTTCCAGATGCTAGGGAAAACTATTATGCAGCCTTGGACCCATTGACCGCAATGTTTGTGAGACAAGCTCATCCCACTCTAGAGGATATGAACCAAGCGTATGCAAAGGCGGTGGAAGTAATTCAAAATATGGGACAGAATATAACTGGGCCTTCTTTGTACACTGGCTTGGCCACCACGAACAATCATATGCAGACACTTGGTCCAGTGTGGAATCAGAAAATTCCAGTGTTAAATCCAGTTGCACAATCAGCTTGTCATGTTACACCGCCATCTGATCAATTAGTTCTCCATCCTGGGTTACCTCTATCCTAGACTCCAATGACACAGCCTGTCTATCTCCAGAGCACAGTGCCACCAGCAAGGACACAAGAGGAGAAAGATGAAATGAAAGAGTTAGTAGAACAAATGAAGAGGCTGTCATCTGAGGTAACTCACCTCAGAAACCAAAATAATCAAATGCAATCTATGTTGAAGAACTATCAGGCACATCCAAGTGCCAATCGAGGATATAAGAACAATCCTCCACACCATCAAGATGCCCATAAAGGACGTGGCCATGACAACAACCATGGGTATCGGAATAACAATCAAGGATATCAGAAGAGGTCCTGGAATATTGGACCTAACAACGGAGGATTTCCATTGCCACTAGATAACCCACCACCTCCAAAGAACTATCCCATGGACAAAGTATTTTTAGCAGAAGCTGCTATGTCAAGATGGTGTCGGCTTCATAATACAAATTAGCACTCAAAGTTACAGTGCCATGAATTTCAAGTAGCGGCTGATATTTTCAAAGGAGAAGTAAAGAGCACGGAGGGTACTGAGAATCCTCCAACTACTGGATATGAGATAGTCCCAGTACAGAGATATGACTAGGCTTTAATTCTAGAGGAAGTTAATGTCATGTCTGAATATCAAAGTTACGCACCACCATAAGTTAATCATAGATTTCCACCAGAATCAGCAAATGGTCCCATGGGGATGCCAGATGATTGAGGTGAAGAGACTCAAGTTTATTCAGAGGCTCAAATGTATTCAGAAGTCCAGGATAGTTATTCAGAAGAGCCACTTGATCAAGGTAATTACATTTTTCCACCTCTCAACAATAGTGTTTTGGTGGAGGGAAGTAGAGAGGTGCAAGCATTTCAGACTTCTAGAGGAGCAACACCCAAAGTATATCAGAGGACTTATCATCAAAAAGAGCCTTTGACGTCCTCAATCCCTCCGAATAATTTCTCAACTCCACCGAATCCAAACGCAAGCAATAATCCAAATTTACCAAGGGATTCTTCTGAGTACAGGGAACAAAATGTGATGTAGAATAGAAATGGACAACGGACTATCCAGCAGCTGGTCCACGTGATGCAATGTTCACAAAAGAAAAATCTTCCAAGAGATGATATGAAGAGACTAAGTTCGTATGTGCTAGACGAAGTAAAGAAGATAAAGGTGAGTCTTCCTCTATATGAGTTGATGAAAATTTCAGAAGTCAGAGACACAATCCTGGGAAGTTTATGTGAAACACCCATGATAAAGAATACATCTCAAGAAGCACCTAGTTCATCAAGGAATCCTCCTATAAACATATAGTCTTGTCCTACACAGAGCACGAATATGGTAGAAGAGGTACCTCACGCGCCATTCAATGCTTGGGAGACTCCACAACAGTCTCAAGGTTTTGTGGGAATGGTACAAGGAGCTTCAAGTGAACCTGAGAAGCCAAAAACTCAAGACAAGAGAAGAGTTAGATTCAATTTGCTTACAAAGCCAAAGCAAGAGCAAACATAGAAGGTCACCCGTGATAATCAAGTTCCACAACAGGTTGAAAAGAAGGATACTCCTATTGAGGAAAGGAAGAAACTAGTGGTATTCTACCAGGGGAAGGATGAACCCGCCCCATTCTTGGTGTCGGTTAGAATATTTGGAAAACTACTACACAATTTTTTGATTGACTCTGGTGCTTCGAGCAATGTCATGCCACTGAAGGTGTGTCAACGATTGGGTATAGTACCGCTTCAAATCACAAAGAAGGTGACCCAGCTAGATAAAGTCGAGGTTCCAGTGGTTGGTGAATTGAAAAACATTCATATGCAATTGTCATCTGATCCCCAAATTCAGAGCTACATTGACATATCAGTGGTTGATATACTAGATGGGTACGGCATGTTGTTGAGCAGATATTGGGCTAGAAAGTTAAATGGGTACATTGCAACAGATTTTTCCCACATGTGCCTTGGAGAGGAGTCCCAAATTAGATTAAGATCGAAAGTACACCAAGGCTTAAATTAATGATCACTAAGTACAGTGAAGGGAATGAAATAATGTTTGTAGAGATTGATTTAGGCTCATATAGGCCTATCAAGTAAGAAGTATTGATGTTGCAAAGCCCAAATGAAGGGAAATGTTTAGAAGACACCGTTGCTTCCACCGAAGTGTTGATTGAAAGTGACTCAAGTGATAGTGAGAGTGGAGGAACGTTCGAAAACTTTAGAGATTTTATCATGAACAATGTGAGACAAGAAACAGAGTTGGGTAAAGAAACCTCTATTAAGGATTTGTTGCTCCCCAATTGGTGTAGAATACACAAAGCATTTCATTCTAAGATCACTTGTGCCATGTGCCAAGTGGCACTAGAGCAAGTTGCAAGGCTCATTCCACAGACTTCATTGCAAGAAGAACATCAGAAGATGAATGAAGAAAATGAGATTTTAATATAGGAACCTATAAAAGATGATACAACTCAGTCAGAGATTGAAGAAAAAGTTACAGAGGTATGCAATCAAGAGGATATGCATGTTCAGCCTCCCAGCACTCTTACAGAGAGTCAAGTATGGACTTTGAGGTTCGATGGATCAAAGTCAAAGAAGGGAAATGGAGCAGGATTTGAATTAGTTAGCCCAATAGGAGAAGCTTATTTAGGTGCTTATAGGCTCTATTTTTCATGCACCAATAATGTTACTGAGTATGAATCCTTGATTCATGGATTGCTCCTTGCAATTCAGAAGGTAGCCAAGATCGTACATGCCATCGGAGACTCAGACATTGTGGTTCGCCAAGTGAGAAAGCAGTTTGCTTGTCATGAGAAGAGATTGAGCTGCTATCGCAATAGAGTCTAGGACCTCATAGAAAGCTTTGATGCGTTCAATATAAAGCAAGTTTATAGATCCAAGAACACTGTTGCAAACTCTTTAACACAAGCTACCAGTTCTTTGGAACCATTAGCAATGGAAGGGTTGAAGAAGTTTACAGTAGAGTTGGTTTCAACACCAGCAATCCCTGATAACATAAAGAATTTCCAAGTGTTCGATGATGATAAACAGATTCTGGATTTTCTCACATGTTCAGGTCTATTCGAAGCACAGATCATTGATGAGGATGATATTGAAGAAGCTGAATATGACACGGAAGGGATCCTGAATTTAAAGACAAATGTCATTCCAAGAGGAATGGTTGAATTAGAGAGACTATTTGATGCTGATAAATTGACCAGAAATCAAAGCACTCAAGGCAATGATTGTGAAGCTGTCAACCTAGGTACATATGAACAAGTGAAGAACATTTTTATTGGAAAGGTTTGTACATCAGAAGAGAAAGAAGGCATCTTGAAGGTAATGAAAGAATTTCCAGAGGTGATAGCCTAGGGATATGAAGACTTGAAAACATACAATACATCATTGATTACACATACAATACCACTAAAGCCAGGTAGTAAGCCATTCAGACAAAGACAGAGGCCAGTGAATCCATTGTTAGAGCCATTGATTTATCAGGAAGTCAAGAAGCTTCTTTCTGCCCAGATTATTTTTCCTCTGAGGCACTCCACGTGGGTCACCAATCTTGTTCTAGTTAGAAAGAAGAATGGAGAAATAAGGTTATGCGTGGACTTCCGCAATCTGAACAAGGCCTTTGAGAAAGATAATTATCCTTTGCCTTCATTAGATGAAGTATTGCAGATGGTGAATGGTTCACAAATGATGTCCTTCTTGGACGGATATTCAGGATACAATCAAGTGATGGTTGAACAAGAAGATAGATTGAAGACAACATTCACCACAAAATGGGGAACCTTTGCATATAGAAGAATTCCTTTCGGCTTAATCAACGCAAGGGCCACTTTCCAGTGAGCAATGGACATTGCCTTTTGAGATTTGGTTGGAAAGTGCATAATTATTTACATGGATGACTTGATTGTGTTCTCAAAGAAAAGAGGAGACCATGTTGAAGATTTAAGGAAGATATTTCAGAGATGCAAAAGATTTGGTGTCTCTCTGAATGCCAAGAAATGTATATTTGGTGTCACAGAAGGTAAGTTATTGGGCCATGTCATTTCAAAGAGGGGTATTGCAATTGACCCCGAGTGTATTGAAGCTATCTCAAGGATTGGTTTGCCTGGAAGTCAGAAAGAATTAAGATCATTCTTTGGCAAGATCAATTTTGTGAGAAAGTTTATAACTGGATTTGCTGAGATAGTAAGGCCACTAAATGAGATGTTGAAGAAGGATGCAAAGGTTGAATGGACCCCACAAACTAGGAAGGCTTTTGATGAGATTAAGCAAGCTATAATGGACACTCCAGTGTTGGTTAGTCCAGATTACACGAAGCCTTTCCATCTATATTCATTTGCCTCAGAGCGCACCTATGCTGCAGTGTTGACCCAAAGAACAGAAGAAAAGGATGAGCATCCAATTGCTTTTATGAGTGCACCCTTGAAAGAAGTGGAACTGAAATATCCAAGCATTGAAAAGAAAGTGCACGCTTTAGTAAAGGCTGTCAAGAAATTCAAACATTATATCTTGAGAAGCAAGGTCCATGCAATTGTTCCTGATGCCACAGTGAAGACTTTACTGATGCAAAATGAGTTAGGAGAAAGAAGAGGCAGGTGGGTCGCCAATTTGCAAGAGTATGACATAGAAATACAACCGATGAAATTGGTCCGAGGACAAGATTTAGTGCAAATGATTGTGATGGTTGGTCCAGAATTAGTTCAGCAGACATATGTATTAGAGGAAGTGTCTCCCGAAGAATGGTACTATGACACAGTTTATTACTTGCTGAATCATAGATGTCCTCACCACCTGAATCCAGTACAACGAAGAGCTTTAAGGATGAGAAGTCAAAGATTTATGCTTCAGGGATCAGTTCTTTATAGAAGAAACTATGAAGGAATTTATTTGAGATGTGTAGGAAAACAAGAAGTAAAACAGTTAATGGAACACTTCCACAAGAAATTTGGAACTAGACACAGAGGAAGTCTAGCCACAGCTCACCAGATCTTGAGAGCTGGATATTATTGGCCCACGCTCTTCAAAGATACATACGAGTGTGTGAAGGCTTGTCACACTTGTCAGACGGCAGCAAATAGAGGAAGACACCCCACAATGCCTTTGCAACCAGTAATTGAGGTTAGACCTTTTGCTAAGTGGGGATTAGACTTTATTGGGACAATCAACCCGCCATCATCAGGACAACACAAATATATTTTGACAGCGACAGACTACTGCACCAAGTGGACAAAAGCTCAAGCCTTAAAGCAGTGCATGTCAAATGTGGTCATCAGGTTCCTTGAGGAGAACATTGTGACAAGATTTGGATGCCCTCATGTCCTAGTCAGCAACAATGGTTCAGCCTTCTCCTCGTTGAAGTTTTCCAACTGGGCCTTTGAATATGGAATTACACTGAAGTTTTCCTCCAATTATTATCCATAGGGGAATGGACTAGCAGAGTCCACAAACAAGAATTTGTTGAATGCCATTAAGAAGTTGTTGGATAAGAGTTCAAAAGATTGGCACACGTAGTTGAGGTTTGATCTATGGGCAGACAGGATAAGAACAAAGAGTTCCTTGGGAACATCTCCATACCACTTGGTCTATGGACAGGATCCAGTTTTTCTAGTACAGCTGAGGATACCAACTCTCCAGTTCATTCAAGAATACCTCGAAGGAGAGGATCAAGTTCAAACAAGATTGTCTTAGTTGATGCACTTAGAAGAGAAAAGAGATGAATTACTAGAGAATCTGGCAAAACACCAAGCAGTGGTGAAGAGATGGTTTGACAAACAAGCTAAGATCAAGTCTTTCTAGATTTCTGACTTGGTTTTATACTGGGACAAGGCCCACGAAAAGAAAGGTGATCACGACAAGTTTGATAAATTGTGGTTGGGCCCATATCTGATTTTTGAAATCCTTGGAGATAATGCATTTAGATTGCGTACATTGACAGGAGAGGATGTCCCGTTGCCCGTCAACTGATAGTTCCTCAAGCATTATTTACAATCCTAGGTTCTCTTCGAGAGCCTGCTTGTAACATAGTTAGATTAGGTTTGCTTTCCCGTTCGTTTTCTTTCTATTTGCTTTCCTAGTTTCGTTTTTGGTTTTGGTTTGTTTCCCTTTGGGTTTTTGGTTTGGCATTTCCATCCCTTGAGTTGTCCGCTCAAGTGGTTTTGGTTTGGAATGGGAAAGGATTTTAGGGTTTTCCCCATTGTGAAGGGGGTGATGATGATCTAACTTTCACAACGTGGTTCTTTCCGCTGGAATTTGTACAAATTTTTAAAAAGGACTAAGGTTGTTTTCCTCATGTCATCATCCAGTTAGCGATTAAACTTGTCTTGGGAGGTTAACCTGTTATTGTGTCTTAACACATGAGTCTAAAGATCCTAAATATCTTACCTATCTCCATTCTAGGTCATTTTGGTTTCTTGGGAAAGGTCTTAGCAGGTGAAAATCTTACATCTTGCTTCAGCGCCACTACAATTCTCAAACCCATTGGAGGATTCATTGCCTGCTAGCCAATTAAGGAATTGACGGAGAAATCAAATGAAGAAAAGAAAGTATGCTTAAAAGAAATATCTGAAAAGCAAGAAAGAGAAACTGAAAAATGAAAGAAATATTATGAAATATTGGTTTTGGGAACATACGAGTAACTCCACCGGGGCTATGGACGCCCGATTGGCAGTGGAGCAATATTCGTGAGAATTGTAGCGACAACCTCATCGGGGCTATGGATGCCTGACTGGCAGCGAGGCAATGTCCAGGATGCTTTTGAAGTTAATATATTTGTATAGCTTGTCATAGCTGATTCCAGAAGTCGAGATGGTTTAGAGATGGAAAAAATGCACACACTCACAGGGTCTTAGATGAAAGTGTTCTAATCCAATCTCGTATTCTTTTCCCCTTTTGACTAAGTGTCCTTTGTATGATGGTTTGAGGAAGATTAATCAAAGTTCAATTCTTAAAGTGTTTTTCAACACTTTCCCATGGAGTCGCCAGATGTTGTGACCTTTTCACACATCGCCCCATTCAAAATGGGGACCCCCTAATTTTTGCTCCATTCTGGTCTTTTGGCTTGGGTTTTTCTCTCTCTCTCTGTCTCTATCTCTTTTCTGATGTCTGCCTTTTTTAGAATTGTGCCTGTCACTAAGCTTAAGCGTAAAATTGACCAAGTCTAGAAATTAGGGTTTCATCTTTCCTGGTCAGTCCAAGGTCGAATAAAGTGAGTAAATTGAAAACAGAGCTTAACATTGTTGTCAGTATGCTTCCAACAGGCTCTCAGCAAATTTTCATCAGATTATGAGGTACTTACTATTTTTAGTAAGTGTACAATTTCAGGGCAATCCATCAACATTTTTGAGATTCTGATAGTCACACTGCATTTGGAGCACACCAGCCTGCTCACGTGCAAAATTTGAGCAAAAACAGACAACTTTCCATTTTTACCAGTCCAACTTCTGGGACAAATTTTAGGGCCTAAATGCAGAGTTTTTCTTTGCATGTCCAGATATTCCTTCTGGGTTTTTCGAGACCTTCGCAACAGTATAACATGCAAAGTGAGACGACAACTTTCAGAATTCAGTCTTTCGAGGCTATTTTTAGGGTTTGCATGTCAGGGTTTCTTTTGCATGTCGGATGATTCCTGGTGGGTTTTTTGAGAGCTTCGTAGTGGTATGACATGCAAATGGAGATAATCACTCAGTAAAGAACTTACTATTTTTAATAGGTGTGCCCCGGCAGCCACCTTCCAGCAGTTCAGAATCACAAGCTGATCGCAATGTAGTAGAAACAAAGACAAACAGAGGTCATTTGATAAGCATGCAGAGAAAATTAGGGTTTCCAGCTTCGGGGCCTGAAAAGAAGGGTAAAAAGTTAGAATTTTTAAAAACTGATGTAAACCACCGCAATCAGCATCCTTCAAACTATCTGCTAGTAAAATGTCAAGTCAAATGGAGCACTTACTATTTATAGTAAGTCAGTTTGGAAACAGGCTAAAAATAGCAAATCAGTTGCATGCACTGATGTCAACAGAAAGGTCACATGGTGAGGAGCGCCTCATTCAAATTTCAAGTCAATTGGAGCAGTGGAGCTATCAGAAGCAAGCAGTTACTATTTATAGTAAATCATCTTCAGAAATGGGCTAAAAATAGCAGGCCGACTAAAAATAGTAGTGTCAAAAGGATAACAAGGTCGTGAGGATGCAATGTTTAAAATTTCAAATCATTCTGAGCTTCAGAGATGCAAAAATTAGAAGGCTTACTATAAATAGCAGGGCATGGATAAACTGGCGAAAACGAGGAAAAAGTGGCTAAGTCTAGAACTTCCTCCTGTAGCTAGGGAAAAATGCGCCCAAGTTGAAGAAGATGTGATAAAAATTTCTAAGTATGAAAGCTCGTCCTGCTCACCAGGTGAAATGCGCCAAAGTTCAGGAAAGTCAAAGAAAGTCAACACCTTTCATCCTCCTACCTAGCTCAAATGTGCCCAAGGGAAACTGGAGAAAGCATGAAAATATTCTAAGGCAAAATTTCATCCTGCTCAAAGGGTAAAATGTGCCCATCCTTCATCAAGGCCTAAATGTGCCCAAAATGCAAAAGGTCAAAGAAAGTCAACAATTTTCATCCAGTAGCTAGGCCAAAATGCGCCCACCTTGAAGCATGAAAGTTGAAAAATATTCTAAGTGTTGAGTTCGTCCTCCTCACCCCCCTAAATGCGCCCATCCTTCAAGCATGGCAAAATGTGCCCAAAAGAGAAGTAAGTCAAAGTGGTCAATGTTTTTCATCCTCCTCCTAGGTGGAAATGCGCCCAAAAAAGCCATGTCAAGACAAAAACAAGGAAGATGAAGGGTCACTCCAACGCGTGGGAAGTTTCATCCATCACATAGGCTAAAATGCGCCCAAGTTCAAAAGGGGTCAACAAGTCAACAATTTTTATCCTTCATGCATGCCTAAATGCGCCCAAATGAGGTCAAGTGAAGACAAAAAAAGGGAAGTTGAAGAGTCATCCTCCTTGCATGCCTAAATGCGCCCAAGTTGAAGTTGTAAAAGTGAATGAAGGGTGGTAAATGAGGTAAAAAGTGTTGAAAATTTTTCCCAAGGCATGGTTTTTTATATTCCTCTTCAAGGGCTACATGCGCCCAAGGTGGTAGGTGTTAGAGAATTTTTCCCAAGGCGTGTGGGGTGGTGAAACCAAAGTGCTAGGCGTAGTTTTAATTTTCTTCAAGTATGCTATGCGCCTAAAATGTGAAGTGAGATAAAAGATGTTGTGATGAAATTTTTTTTCCTAAGGTGTTGGAGCTTTAAATAAAAATGCCTTTCAAGTGTGAACTAAAATGCAAAGTGGTGAGTGAGAAATAAAGTGTGTTAGGCGCCTTCATGAATAAAAATTTTTCTAAGTGAAGTTGATGAAATTTCCACCACTGGCGAATGAATAAAATTTTCTAAGGCAAATTTTCAAAGTGCAAGGTGATTTAAAATTTTCTCTAAGGCAAAGTATTTTCTTAGAAAATATGCCTAGAGATCAAGGTGATGGAAATTCTTCCTGAAGCATGAGCAAACTTCACGGTGATGAAGTTAGATAATAGCAATGCAAGATGATTCAAAAATTTCTCAAGTTAGAGCAACAAGATGATCACAGATGAAGAACAGATTTAAATTGATGGAATAATATTTTTTTAAGGTTCAAAATTTAAAAAATTAAATGAACTTGTTCGTTGGGTACCCATGGATTCGAAGCGTTCTGGAGAAAATTCCCTTCTGGGTACTGGACATTTGTGATGATGGATGGATTTCCATGTCTTCAGCACTTCGCCAACACTTTTTCAGTGAAGGATTCAATAAGTACTCAAATTGTGAAATTTTCCTAATGGATAATTTAAAATTTTCTAAGGCAGAGTGAATAAAATGTGTATTCAAGATGAATTTCTCTGGACAACAAATTTGAAATGAGTTTCCTAGATGATTTTGATCCAGTTCTTCACAAATGAATTTTCCAAAGCTGAAGAGAAGTGAAATTCGAATTCAAGTGACAAAGCTCCGGCTGGTGAATTAAAAGGATGAATTTAAATTGAATTTTTTGAAAGTAAATTAAAAGATGCTAGTCAAAGTCAAACTTCTAGAAGAACAAGATTCCTGACGTCAAGAGACAAGTGTTAGAAATACCAAAGAGGGAAAATTCAAATTTTTGAAGTGGAGTAGTGGAAATTAAATGTACTCGCTATAATTGGCTCCTTCTAGAATTTGATTTTTTGCTATAAAATTGAGAAGCCTCTCACTTATTTTTCACAGCTGGAGAAGTGCAAATTTGCTCTTGAGATTGCTGCTAAGCATTGCTGAAGCTTGAGGAGTTCAATTTTTTTTTGCTAAGACTGGAGAGTTTGTTGAGGTCTGAAATTTGTGAGTTGCTGGAGCTGAGAAGGTGCGCACTTGATGATTAAAGAGGTGCGAATTTGCTCTAAGTAAAGTGTTGCTAAAGTTTTAATTCGCTGAGGCTTGAAGAAAATTGTATTGCTGAAGCTAAGAAGGACAGCTTGAGCTGCATAGAATCTTGCTAAAGTTCCGATTTGAGGAAGTAGGAATTTGAAGATTGTTGATTGCCAGTGTGAAGTGCAAACTTACATTTGTTGTTTGAAATTTGCTGAAGCTTGCTAAGTGATCGAGGCTCAAATTTGTTGAAGAAGGAAGTTGAGGTTTGCAAGCAAGAAATAACATTGCAACTTCTTGAAGTCGACTGGCAGCCCCTGCACTATATTTATTTATTTTATAAGTTAAATTGCTGATGAATGTCTATTGTTTTGCAAATGGCGGAGGCAAGGGTGACTTGCAAAGATAACAACAGTGCATCCAGGCAGGTGGTTATAAAGAAGTTGAGCAAGACATTCATGCCAAAATTGAAATTCATTTCAAAGTTGGGCAAGCTGGAAAACACCAACTTAGGCTCCGTCAACCTGGAGGCTTTCAAAAACAGAATGTTGGTGATTAGAAGTCATCGACCTTCGACCACTTCGCAAAACATTGTTTGAAGCAGATTATATGCAGCTGCTGGTTTCTCACTAACCATTCAGTGTTCAGAGCTGATGATGGAGTGTGCCAACTATTATGAGAAGGATCACAGGTCAATCATATCACCAGATGGACAAGTACTTGCTAATCTCACTCCTTCAGCCATTAGTGAAGCTTTCAGGATCCAGGTGCACAGAAACATGGTTTACAAATCCAGAGAGCGAGCTTAGCGAATGTATGCTTCTGCATTTGAGAGATGCATGGAGACAATCAATACTCACTAGATGATCAATCCCAAGCCTTCTCGTACGAAGCTGCGGAAGCAAATTATTGCAGATGACTTGAACCAAGAGTACTGTGACTTCATCATGATGCTGAGTAGAGTTTGTGGTTGCCCACAGTCATTTATTTTCGAGCCATGGATGTTTTACTACATCAACCTCATGAAGGAAGGGAAAGATTACGTCAACTAGGCTGTGATGATCAGTGACAATTTGCACGAGCAGCTCTTGAGCCTGAGAAGAACGGAGACGTTCTATATGAGCTCTTACATCATCTACATGCTGGCTCGTAGGACAAAGTATAGAGGGATTTCTTACAAGGAACCTGTCGGTTGTGGCTCTCACTAGTTTAAAATACATGAGGCTTATCCACAGTTGCATTTGGCGAGCACTACTCATTACAAGTGTGTCAATGACGCCTTCACCATGCACATCACGAGATTGCTTAAGGAACGGTTACACCACAGAATCTCGAGAGAGGCCCAGGAGTTGATTGAAAGGTATGGGTGCTGATTTATTTAGTTTCTGAAGTTCTTTTATATAAGGCTATAAGGTTTTTCATTGTACCCATATAGGCTGCCTAAGTTCCCAACTGATAGAATTTTGATGTTAGAGATATCTAGGCAATTGCTCGCCTATGATAAGATTCAGAAGATAAAGAAGGGAGGTGTTGACTTCCCAATTGTCATGGGAAACTCAGATGAAGTGTGTCCTACATTACAAGCAACTAGAGAGGCCGAGAGTGAGCTCCAATTTTATCACTTTTCCTATCACACCAGCCGGCAGCACTATGATCCACATAATAACATCAAATGGGTACTGTCAGAAGAGTTTAAGCACAAGGCAAATATTGAGGACTATTAGGCTGATGCATCGGACTAGATTGAAGTCAGGAAAAGAAGGTTCTCTCAGTTGCCAATTACTTTGATCAGGGAGTGTGAAGTTGTTCCAGTTCCAGACCAGGTGAATGAGGATATGGATGTTGTGCATCCATATTATGCAGCAGTAAGAGATACTCCACTTCCGCTCCCAGATTGGTCAGAACCAGAGGTTGCTGACTTGGACACACTTTATATTCCAGTCTTGACATTCACTAGAGCATGGGTTGATAGGGGTGTGAGTAGATTGAAGAGCAGGTCAATTGATTTGACTTACAACTTGATGGGAGATCACAGGACACCCACCGCCAGTAGAAAGAAACAAATCACATGAGGTCTAGAGTCCAGAAGGAAGGAGCTAGTTTGAAAGGATCCTACTTAGCCAGAGCCTCCAAGAGTTGAGTCACCCAAACCATTGGAGACACGTTCTCCAAGTATATAGGAGGTGTCTTTGTTTGCTAATCAGAGGAATGCATTGAATCAGGTGCAAGCAGTACAGGAGAACAATCAGCCACCATGGAGAGAGTCAGTTGGCCAGAGCGTCAACACACCTAGCAGAGTTGATCAGCAGGATGATGAGGGGACTACTACTGACCCTCAATTTTAGTAGGAGTTAGAGGCGGCTATGGATGATGATGATGATATAGTCTCTGGAGATACTCAGCCACTTTAGGATGATGAGCCTCGCCAAAATGATGTTGAGGTTGAACAAGTTTGAGAAGTAGAGGTATAGGAGCAGCAGCCCTTTGATATAAAGTATACAGTGCCTGATTGGCTCAAGGACAAGATGAGGAGAAGCCCCAGTGAGGAGATTGATCTAGCAGTTGAGATGGAAGAATTCTTGAACAGGATCAGTGCACCTCCACAGAAGAAGAGAGCACGAAAGTTCTCGAAGATATCAACTGATGAGGCTAGTTCTCGTACCCTTCACGTTGTCGTGCCACAGGTTGATTGTGACCGAGATGAAGCATTTCCAGAGAATTATGTGGTCACAACTTTGGAGTTAGGATGCCCCACTGGTGCACAGATTGTAGAGGAGTGTGATAACTCCTACCTCGCCCTCAAAGATAGGTTATTCAAGAAGGAAGGAAAGTATAAGAAGTTGAAAAGAGAACACAGGGCCTTGATTGGATATGTACAGTAGTTGTTTCATTCTCATGGGCAGGAGATTCCAATGATAGAGCCTCCAGCAGAGATACCTAGGGATTCAATCAGTGGCTTGATGGAGTTAGGAAAAATGGCACAGGAAGTAGACAAGTGGGTCACAGGAGTTCGTGCTGAGATAGAGAAGTTTATGGAGGACCTTGCTTTTTCTTTTCAGTAGGCTTCCAGTATTCTAGCACGGATGGAGACAGTTGATCATGCTTGGGAAGATGCTTCTGTCTATCAGAGCAAAGTGATTCAACATCTTGAGGCATTGAGGCATGTTCCGTTATGATTGTTGATTGATGGAGGTGTCATTCAAGAGAATGACAGATATGATTTTTCTAGATGGTATTCTTCAGTGATCACGGGACGTGGTTTCTTTGACGTAGCACAGGCAGATTCAACCAGGGTATGGAAGGCTATGGCCAATATTATTGATGGAGTTCATAATACTTTTGAGGCCATATTTGCTAGGCGGTTAAATTTGGATGAAGTTAATGTTGATAATTTGAGGGGTAGGCTAGTGCCTTTCTTTTCAGAGGTGAAGACCTTCACACAGGATGACTTTGAGAATACCTCCACTTTCTCCAGTCTGATTCAGAGCACGCAGGATTCCTTGGCTACTTGGAGAAAATCTTGTGCACGGCATGAAACGTCAGTCATAGTGCTAGAGTTCCAACTAGATTGTGTTCCACCCATTTCAGCTCAGGAGGTTGAGGTTGTACTTAGCAGATTCATTGAATTTGCAGCGAAAGAGAAGGAGAATGGGAACACACTACTTGATGATGATCTTCTAGAGGACTAATTGTGGGCATTTATTTCCTTTACTATTTTTGGGAGTGAGTGGGAATCTTTTTTCATTTATTACACCACTCCCCATTCTAGCAGTTTTTAGGGTTAGGGCTGAGGTGGCTTAATCTTAGCCACTCTATTGATTGTAACTCTAGCCATCTTTTGGACTGGGATACCTATATAAACGGGGAGTCCCCCTCATGTGTAATTCATTAGAGATTAGACAGTAGACATTGGACATTAGCATTAGAGGCTAGAGAGTAGAGCATAGTAGACATTTTGCTTAGCATAGTGTGGAGAAGAAAGAAATTTTTCCCTTTGAAAACTTTTGTGGAGATTGTTGTGTAACACTTTCATGATAATAGATCTTTTCATTGATGGTGAAATTCGTTTTTGTCATGAATAGCTAGCGAGGTCTCTTCTTCCTTTTGGATCCAAATAGCTTAATTCTCATTTCATGGAAGTAGTTTACTTTGATGTGTGGTGTTTTATTGAGGTAGCTTATTTTCATTCCATACCACTAGCGGCTTGTTGATTATAAGTTCACCTTGCGTGGTCCACTGGAAATTATCTTGAATTTAACTTTGATTGTGATTTGTATACTTATATGTGTCGTTCTGATGGTGTATGTGTGCCAAATTGTAATTTGAACATCTTTTACTATCCCTTTGAAGATTGCACTAATTTTGCTAAAGTTGTCCGACGTGAGGTTAGGTGAAATTCGATTGAAGTCTGCCGAAATTGAGCTCCACATGTCCTACATTTAGGATAGGATATAAGTTTCTTAGGCCTTATACTCATTTACTTTCCGCACATTTCTGATTAGCTTTAGAAAAATGAACTCATTGCCAAATCATCCACTTTATACCAATCCCTTCGAATCATCTATCTGTTGTTAACTGCAAGAAACCTGAACAATTGTGTAAGTCCCCTCCTAAGAACATAGCAATTCACATCAACCAACTGAGGGTATTCTAAGTATTTGGAACCTTGGAGTTGAACGTGCGAACTTTCTTACAATCTTAGCGCACAGAATACTTTGATCAAGAGAGAATGGAATAGCCTTCAAACTATTTTGTTCTACTGATTGGTGCGGTCATAAAAATCACATCAACAAGGAAACTATTTTGTTTAACATTCTCTCATTAGTAAGCTTCAAATTGAGGTTGAATAGGTACCAAATGGGTATGAATGAGTTGTGGAAATCTAATACTATGTATTTAATACATAATATTCTTTTATATAGTAAGTAAAGATGACTACTTTATAATTTGTAATTGAATATATGTATATTATGGGTAAAGTCCATCTCATGTTGGTTCCATATAACCTTTATGTGTTATGAAAACTAACTCCATATCTAGAGGTCTCTATGTATAGGCCTATGTATTTTTTGATTGTGATTTGTGATTTATGTTATGTATGACTCACCCAAGAGTGAACCTTTAGGATATTTGAGCAATGATAGGTAGTCATTGGACTGTTCCAATGATCGATGTCTAGGCTACTACTAGGGACTAGTTGGAATTCACCCGATTCATAGAGATGAAGGTTGCTATGGACTACCTTGGTTATGATTAAAATATGGTAACAATTGCATAGGTAGGGAACCATCTATGTGAGTAACAAAAATCCAAGGCTAACCATTGTATTGGGGGGTTCACTAGCTATCATTCAGGGCATGGAAGTGATCGAGACCAGTGTTAGTCTGTATTGTGAAAAATATAGCTGATTATATCACTAAGGTCACAAGGTGGTATATTTCAGGAGCTACTTCTTCCTAGGTAGAAAGACTTTATGTTGGTGGCTTATAGGTGATTAAAGTTAGAATCCACCAAGTTATGGTAGGTTCACTACTTGTGGAACCCTTAGGATGGTGGATAGACTTGTGGTGTAGTATGGGATGCACTGAATTTCCTCTTCCCATTTGTCTAGTGGTGCAGAAGACTAGAGGAAAGGATAGAACCTGCAGTGTAGTGCATAATGCACCGATATTATTTTATCTAGGATGCATTATGTGTTGTATGTTGTAGATGTGTTGTTGATATGCTCTATTTAACCTAGACTAGACCAAATATTATGAATTTTGTATGTATGGTTGCTAGATTTTAGGATGATCCAAAATAATCACATGTAACTGTTGTTAAGAGAATATTTAGATATCTAAAAGGAATAGTTGAATTTGGAATTTGGCATCCAAAGGATGATGATCTCACTTTGGGTGCATACACTAATGCGGATTGGGCTAGAGATGTAGATGACAGGAAAAGTACTAGTGGTGGTGCCTTCTTCCTAGGGAAGAAGCTGGTGTCTTGGTTGAGAAAAAAGCAGAATTCCATTTCTCTATCTATTATTGAAGCAGAATATATTGTTGTTGCAAATAACTGTACTCAAGTGATATGGATGAAACTGATGTTGAAAGATATCAGGGTGATATATGAAGAGCCTATTACCATATACTGTGACAATTCAAGTTCAATAAATATTTCCAAGAATCTGGTGCTACACTCTAAGACTAAACATATATCAATCAATTTTCACTTCTTGAGGGAGAAAGTGAATGAGAAAGAAGTCAAATTGGAGTATGTTCCTACCAAAGAATAGATTGCAGACATCTTTACTAAGCTATTGCCAAAGGATACTTTTGAGTATCTTAGAGGAATGCTAGGGGTGATTACCCCTCCTGATAAGAACTAAAAGATGCATTTCCTTGCATCAATCTGTGAGCTTCATTGTTATATTTTGATCTAGATTGATGTTTTTCATGGCTGCTACTCAGGGGGAGTAGTCAGATGTGCAAATATGTGGTTTAGAGCATGTATATGGAAAGGTCATGGTTACTTTTTCCATTGATGTCAAAGGGGGAGAATTGCAATGTAAAAAATCTTCCAAGGAGAATATCCTTGTGGGAGAAGAACAGTTGAGAAGAAGAGTTGGAATCTAAGGAGAAGTAAGTGTGTTGGGTTGATGGTATTTTTCACATCATGTGTTGCCATCAATGCCAAAGGGGGAGATTTTTGGATGTTGTGGATGTGTTGTTGATGTGTGGTTGTCATTGATGTCAACACTATTAGAATTTGATGTATTGAAGGCTACATATGTCGAGGATATTGAGAAAATTGTAAAAGAAAGTGTTCTAGGTTCCCAGTGGAACTGTGTAGGTCATGAAAGCATCTTGTTCTATACGTTCAAGATCAGCTGATGTTGAATAAAGGGTTTATTTTTTAGACTATCTAGATCATCTACTAGAAGTTTCAAAGGTCTATGCAAAGATTTGATCATGTTGTGGTCTGACATTATTTTTGTGGTCTCTGTTAGTGTTCTTGAGTGAATTTTGTGTGATTTTGGTAATTCTAGTTGTTGTGGATGTTTCTCTATTGTTTCTTGGTGTTCTTGGATGTTTCTAGATCATGTTATATCTTTTTGGTACGTCCACATTGATCAGTGTGCTCATGGCCAAATATTTTTTCTTTGTATGTTTGGTTTCTCATGTTCTTGGCTAACATGATGGGTATAATGTGTGGTGGATTTTCAAGGTGAAATTAATTGAAGTATTTTTATGTTGGATTTGTTAATTTGGGTCTCCTCCATGTTGTGGCTGACCTTGGTGGATTCACATTGAAATTTTAATTGTAAATTTGGGCCGACATTGTAAATATGTTTTATTTTTCTAGCTAACTAAGTTGTTGATATAATCTCTTGTTGTGGATATATAAGAGCGATTGTTTCATCGGTGTAAAGTGTACTTGATGTTCTCCCATGTGTGTATGTGCAAATATCATTCAATTACAAAGCAAAGTGTGAAGAAGACTGAGCAAAGTGTGAAGAATTTTGAGCAAAGAGGGAAGAAGGTTTTTCTATTCTTAACTTGAACTATAATCAGGCTTGTGTAGAAGCTATTTTCTCAGTTCACAATTTGGGTGGTTTTAGTCCAAACCTTTCTTTGGACAGTGAGTCTTCTTTTGTATTTGAGCGATGAGCTCTAGGCAATGTACCTTAATGCATGTGCATTCACATTATTTCTCATTATACTTTTAACAGGGTATAATATTGTGGAATGACCTCCACCATGGTTTTTCCCCTAATAGAGTTTCCATGTAAATAATCTTGGTGTTCTCTGTCTCTCCAATGTGTTAATTATTCTTGGTTAATTTCTTACTCATCAGATTTGAGATTAATTTTAGTAAAGTTTGAAAAGCTTAAATTTTTGTGACAACTAATTCACCCCCCCTCTTAGTTGTTTGTCCTTGTTTTTCCAACAATTGGTATCAGAGCAAGTTCCTCTAAAGAAGTCTAAAAGCTTGAGGTGATCTGAGATGGAAACATACAAGAAGGATAGTCCTAGATTTGATGGAACTAACTACTCACTATGGAATGTTAGGATGCAATGTCACCTAAGGTGTATTGGTGAAGCTTTCTAGAAGATTACAAAATATCCATATGTTATTCTTGAGAATGGTCCCTCCACTGTTGATGAGATCAAAGAAGCTGAAAATAATATTAGGGCTATTGAAGCTTTGGTGAGTGCTCTGACAGATTCGGAGATGAAAAATCTGATAGGTCTATAGACAGCTCATGAGATTTTGATGAAGTTAGAAACTTTGTATGAAGGAGATGCACAGGTGAATATGGCTAAGCTACAGAGTTTGAAAGGAAAGTATGAGAATTTGAAGATGGGTGGAGATGAAAATATCACTTCTTTTATGCAAAGAGTAAATGAAATAGTGATGGGTATTAGATGTGTCAGTGGTTCTCTGGATGAGGATGAAATTGTGGCTAAGATACTCAAATCCTTGCCTCCCTCCTACAAATTGAAGGCTCATGCTATTGAAGAGCTTAGATTAGTAACAAAGATGACAAGAGACACACTGGTTGGTAAGCTTGTTGCTTTTGAATTAAATGAATTTGGTAAATCTATTTCGAAGATTGAATCTACATTCAAGGCTACTGTATTCAAAAGGAACAAGCAAAGATATGGTCCAAGAGAATTTTCCAGAAAGATATCCAAGTATGATGAAGAACTGCAACAACTTGAAGATAAATAAATAGAGGTAGAAGAATTGGAAGCATTGATTGTAAAGAAAGAAGGCAGAGGAAAAGGTAAGTATGAAGGAATGTTGCCTATTAAATGTTTTTCTTGCAGTTAAATAGGTCATTTTGCATCAAGATGTCCTAAAAGAGTTCCTAGATCTAAGCCTAACAAGTCTAGATTCCAAAAGAAATGCTACTTTTCTGAAGGAGTGACTGATGATGAGTCTGACAAGGATAATGGAAATGAAGATGAATGGGATTTCATTGCTACCATTGAAAATAGTCTTGTGGCTACTAAATATACTAAAGATGAGAAAGCTCTTGCAGCCCGAATTGAAGAAAAGGAAAAGTGGGTTATTGACAGTGGATGCTCATATCATATGACTGGTGATAAAAACAAATTTGTAAGTCTAGAGAAGTATGATGGTGATGTTGTAAGATTTTGAGACAACAATGTTGGTGTGATTCGTGACAGAGGTTCTATTTGTCTTGGTGGTAAGCATAACACTAATGATGTTCTTTATGTTGAAGGCCTGGAGAACAATATTTTGAGTGTTGGACAGATGGTGGACAAAGGCTATGATCTACAATTCAAAGATGGAAGATGCAAGATATGTGGAAGTTCTGGAAATATGATTGCTACATGGAGAAAGACAAAAGGTAATATTTTTCACCTGAATACTGCTGGTGAGAGTTGTTTAATTTCTCAAGTATATGAAATTTGGTTGTGGCATAGGAGGTTGTGTCATGTAAATTTTGATAAAATTGTCAAGGTAAGTTCCTCTCAAGCAGCAAGAGATCTACCTATGTTAGTGAAGCCTGCTAACGCAATTTGTAAGGAGTGTCATATGGGTAAACAGACTAGAGTCTCCTTCCAAAGAAAAAAATTTCATTCAAATGATTTGTTGGAGCTACTACATACTAATCTTTGTGGTCCCTCTAGAGTAAGAACTATTCATGGAGAAAGCTACTCTATGTTGATTATTGATGATTACTCTAGAATGATATGGGTTTATTTCCTAAGAGAAAAATGTGAATCACTGGAAAAGGTCAAAAGCTTCAGGGCTATGGCCAAGAATGAATTTTTTTTTTAAACCAAATGTCTAAGATATAATAGAGGTGGTGAGTTCACCTCCAGGGAGTTCAACTCTTTTTGTGAAGAACATGGAATCAAAAAATAGTTATCTACTCCTCGAACCCCTCAACATAATGGAGTTGTAGAGAGAAAGAATAGAACTGTACACACCTAAAATGGGTCATCACCTTTAATTAATTAAATACTAACTATTTGATTAATATTTCAACTACATATAAATAAATCCTTAATTTATTTATATTGTTCATCCCTCTCTAATTCTCCAAATCTAAATCATCTTCCTCTAAATTAATTAAATAAACAAGGTTCCCTGAACTTGTTTTATTTAATTAATCTTCACTAAATCCAATTAGGAATTAGAGCACATTTCTACAACTTTTTGTGTGCCACCTCATCAAGGTCACATGAAAATAAATAACTCTAATTTTTAATTAAAATTATCTTCAATTCATTTCAAAAAGTACATTGTCTTTTCTTCCCACACTTCCACCAATTTCAAAAAGCACATGGTCTTTTCTTCCCACACTTCCACCAATTTTGGAGCGCATGATTAATATATTCCTTCCACACTTCCACCAATTTTGGAAGCACATGGTCTTCTCTTCCCACACTTGAATCTTCCATCCAAATGGCATGTTTCCCATTGGACAAGAGATTCTTCCACACACATGGCATGTTGTCTTTGGTCAAGGGAACAACATCCTAATTCTCTTCATCTTCACCATCCATTTTTCTTATTTGAATCTAGACCATTGATTATTGCTGCCTCACTATATGCTTGGAAAAGGCTACAAATACAACCCTTTGGCCTTGTATTTGGCATCCACTTTTGAAGTAAAGTATCATGTAGGTTTATCATTGGATCTTGGAGCATTTTGGGAGTCTTATAGCTAGTTTTTATATCATGTTTTGCTTTGCATTTACATCTTAGATTAACATATTTCTTCATAGTTGCATTTTAGATTAGTTCATTTTAAGTTTTCATTTGAGCATATGTAGAATCATGCATAGAATCATATAGATCACTGCCATAGTATTCACCATATTTTGTGTATTTATCATCAACATCATCCTTCACTCATCATAGCATTCATCATCATTGTTTGCACATAGTTTCATGCAGGCATTATATTGGCTTGCATGTTGAATGTTATCTCATTTCCTAAGTAGTCATTTTAACAACCATTGTGCTCATAGAAATCTAAGGGCCAAACGATTCAATAAATCCTTAGGAATAGAGGACAATGAGATGTTCTTGAAAGATTCATTAAGATGCAATTTAGAATAGTTTACTTTGGTTTGAATCTTTAATGTAAATTGTTTCATTAAGGTTTTTGTTGCTACTAACTTTGCACATTTCACACACACAAAATGGCACCCACTATGGGGCCTTGCCCCATTTATTACTAACATGCTTGAAAATTTATGTTCATAGGTATGAATGTGAACCTTTTTTAACCTCTTGGAGCCTTTTTCACTTGTCTTGGAGCCTCTTGCACCTGTATTAGAGACTCTTTCACTCATTTTGGAGCCTTTTGGAGCCTCTTGGAGCCTCTTGGAGCCTTTTGGAACCTTTTACACCTATTTGGGTGCCTTTGCTCTCTATTTTGGCACCTTTTGCACTATTCTGGGATGCTCTATCTCTATTTTGGTGCCTTTGGTGTCCCAAGTGGCACCTTTGGTCTCTATTTTGGTGCCTGTTGCATCATTCTGGAACATCCTATCTCTGTTCTGGTGCCTTTGGTGTCCCAAGTGGTGCATTTTGTCTTTGTTTTGGAACCTTTTGCAGAATCTGAAAGCTAATACTTTGTGTTGTTGATTTGTAGGTTTCCCAAAAACACTTGTCAAAGACATTCTTATCAAACTATTGACATATTGCAAGGGCTAGAAGTGATCTACTTGTTTCCTTTTGGTTAAGGTAGGAACATAGCTTAATTAAAAGGTTAAAAAACACCATGTTTCCTTTTGGTTAAGTTAGGAACATAGCTTAATTAAAAGGTAGATGAACACCATGTCTTTTTGTGTGTGACAGATGGTAGGCATATGCTATCCCCTAAACTGGGTGACCAAAAAGCTAGACCCATTCACTTTGTGTGCAAGTGTGAGTTGAGTATATCACTTGTGTTCTCTCTTTATTCATGCGGAATAAAGATTGATCAAACTATGGGTATAATTGCATGATTTTTTTATCTTAGAGGGCCTTCCTTATGGGAAAAATTACTCACCCAAGGGAACGATCCAATCGGTAAAAAACTAAAGCCAAGTGCATTTCCAATTAGTATATATGTGTGGATACTAGAACAAAGGCCAGTATCATGAGGTTGGTTCTGACAAGAAGGGAAGCAATGGTCTCTCATCGTATGGATCAACCCACATGAATAGAAAGTCCTTACTAAAACCCTTGTTGTAGTTTGGCCAAATCCTTTATCTATTCTTTGGCGCAACAACAGTCGTTGCAAAGGAATCCACATTCTCGCAATTTTTAGTAGAGATGAAAAATATGCCATGGGAGATTCATGGGTATTAATGCTTCGCTGCCTTGAGAGGTGAGTGTCGTGGAGGGGAGCCAGTGGGGTCAAGCATCTAGTCATCTACTAAGAATAAATATGGTTGGGGTAAAACCCACATGGAATCCAAAAGAATACAATCTTTCACAACCTTAGGAGTGTACATTGCTTGGTGTGTCTTTATCAAAGTGTTTTCAAAACAAAACATCACCAAAACGTTACATGTCAAAAGTGAAAACCCTGATTTAGAAGTACATTCATTGAAATAAACAAGTATCCAATTAGAAAATCTAATAAATCAAACCTTTGGGGGGGGTATTTTTGCTATTTTGGAGTCATTTTTGGGGTTTCTAAGAGTTTTTGCATCTTGTCTCTGAAATGGTGCCTTTTGTCTCTGTTTTGGTGCCTTTGGGGTCCCAAATGGTGCCTTTTGCTAGTCCTAATTTTCATGTTTTGACATGTTTACTCTGAAATGGCATCTTTTGTCTCTGTTCTAGCGCCTTTTGTCTCTATTTTGGCACCTTGTGCAAAACACAAAATAGTGACCTAAGTTCATTTCTTGTTTGACAATCAGTCTCATCTTGGGAATCCTCATAAGTATTCAACCAATCCTTAGGTAAAATAGAGTATGAACATGTGCTTTACCCAATGATTTCATGAAAGATTAAGATTTAGAAACCAAAGTCCAAACATCTTAGTCTAAAAGAACACCAAAAATGTCTATCAACACTTTACAACTTTAGAGAGAGGTTAACCTTCAATTTCTACAAAAGTGCTTGCAAGAACAATCCTGAATTATACATCTTTTACTATTGTCAAAATCCAAGACTTTTCCAAAGATTTGAGTATCTCATTTCACAAGTTTCAACCAAAATTTTAGAATTTCCTCAAGACCAAAATCATTCCTTAGATACCTTAGAAGTATAAACTTGTTAAAATTGACCTCTACAAGTGGAATTCTCCAATCTAAACATCTCAAAGTTCCTAAATCATCAAATTTATCACATCTTTGATTATTAGTGTTGGTGTAATTATATTTCGTGTACCTTGTCCTAGGTCATGATTACACCTTAGTTAAGTTTACTTAGGGACCACATAGGAGGTTGTTGGAGATTTTCCACTTTTGGTGGACTTGACATGTCATTACCTCATCACCTCCACCTTTTGTGGACACATCATGTGATTATCTCTCCACCTTTTGTGGGTGATCCACCTTTTGTGGAGATTATCACATTATCCATTTCCACTTTTGGTGGAGTGATAACTCTTCATTGTTGTCTCATGTCATAAGATTACGACACTTGTCATAATCTTATGCCCTCCTATGTTCTCACCTTGGCTATATAACCAAGGGGTCTCCTATGTAATTATTGTACCCTTCTTGCATCTCATATTATTGACATTGAATATAGTTTATTCTTGTCATATTCTATTCTCTCTCTTTTGTGCTTTCTATTAGGCCTCTAGATCTTGGGTGGCTACCTTCATAGCCAATTCTTACATGGTATCAAAGCTTTTAGAGTGCCTTTAGTTAGTCTTTTGGAGAGATTCTTGGAGGGTTCCATTTTTGGCCTTGTGTTGCAGGTGCATTTTGGGAGCTTGTTGCATCAGATCTGAGCTCACCATTGCATCCAGAGTGTCCGAGATAGTTAGATTTTCCTTTTGTTTCATCTCAGTTGGACATTGGAGGCCAAATCTGCAAAGGGTTGAAGATTGGATGTGGTCGCCAGATCCAGGAGGTAGCTACCACTTTCGAGCATTTTCAGCCGAAAAGGACGCTGCCATTGCATTCAGAAGGGTCAATAACCTATAAATCGACTGTCTATTCGTCTAAATCAGAGCAAGTTGTCCATCGAGGCAAAAAAAAATTAATAGGCCGGCCGTACGGCCAACCTGCGCAGGCAGTACGATTTTATTTTTTTTAAATAAATTGTATATTTTTTGCGAAAAATTTATTTCAAAAAAAATCAAAATATTGTATTTTATTTCGCATATTTTTATTTATTTTGTAAAGTTTTCAAAAAATTAAAAAAAAATTAAAAAAATTCAGTGCACCTACAAACTTACAGTCTGCAGAGTACATTTGTACCCATCAGGTCCGTAGCCGCCACGTGGCAGGAGGCCACCGGCCGGCCGCGGCCCCCACTCTGCCACCTTTCCCTACCGGTAGGTTGCTAAAAACACTGACGACGAATTTATTCTGGCATTACAAAAGAAAAATCCAGCAGAGAAACTAGAATATTCCGACATCAATCCCGGTAGGTGCAAGAATATTCCTGCCAATTCCAACGGTGCGGATGACGGGCATTTAGCCGTCAATTTTAAGTTCCTATTTTTCTAACGGTTATATGGACGTCAAATTTAACAACATGTAGTGCGTGATGGGCATACGGCCATCAAATTTAATGTCATGAACTGTTAACATCAGCACTGCGTCAGCGTCTTTTGAAAATTTTAGATCCCCTCACGGATTGAGTTTTTGATTTTGTAGTTCATCTTCAAAGGCTCATATCTTGGTCATTTTGAGGCCTTTTTTGGTGCAATTTTTTTTTTATCTAGCTAATTTTTTGTGTACATCATAGTGGTGAAGTTATTTTTTGATTTTGGTGCATGGATTTTCCAAAAAATTGGATTTGTCTTAGGTATTGCTCGATTGTCACTGCTTTTGCAACTTCCGGGGCTCCGTTCAGGCTCATACGAACTCCTTTTCAGGTGCCATTTTTTTTAAAGTGCATGATTTTTTTTGAACTTCACAATGGTGCTATCAGTTTGTAGTGATTGTGATCATAAATTATACTTTCAACACTTGGTCATTTTTGGCCTATTTTGGCATTTGTAAAGATAAGATCTTAGTTTGGTCTTTTGTATCAGTCATTTGAGTCTGTTGTAGCCTATTTAAGGCTGTTGTAAAACATTGAAAATTAGAAGCCCACTTTGCTTGGCTTGCAAGTGGCCATTGTACACGCACTAATTATAAAGTGCCAAATCATCTTTTTTGGGGGAGGTTCTTTGATTGAGTGAATTTGGGGGGGTGTCTTGAGTGATTGTGCCTCTGTCTCTATCTTGTTCTCTTTCATTTTGCTGCTATGGGTTCTCCTAAATTTCCTTTGTTAACTCCACATAATTATGCTTATTGGAAAATTGATGCATGGAGTAAGTTAATGGAAAAAGGATTAACTCATTATATTGATGGAACTGTTGTTGCACCATCTGATCCTAAAGCTAATCATGTTGCTCATTTGGATTGGCTCACTAAAAATACTATGGCTCTTGGAACATTAAGGAAATATGTATCAAAAGATCTAATCTTTCAAATTGATAAGTGTAAAACAATTAAAGAAGCTTGGGAAAAGTTTGGTCAATTGTATGGCCAAGTTGATGAGATTAGAGGTTATCAGCTTGATAATGATCTCACAATGTTAGATCCCAAGAATTTTGATACATTCCAAGACTATGTCACTAAGGAAAATGAGCTAAGAGCACGACTTAAGGATTGTGGCATTGATAAGAAGGATGCACAGTTGGTCTACAATTTGTTGGGAAAACTTCCATCAAAATATGCAGCATTTGTTTCTAGCTTCCAAACCCATTGCTTGACAGTAGGTAGTTCTTTCACTATGCCTACATTTGATGCTTTTACAGAAATGTTGATGTTAGAACAAGCAAAGTTGGTAAGCATGGGGATTCTCAAGTCTTCAAAGTCCAAAGCTTTGGTGGCTAATCAAGGGAATCAAGGGAATCAAGGGAATCAAGGGACTCAAGGAAAGGGTTCCAATAAGAAGCAGAAGCAATCTAATCCAAAGAAAAAACAAGATAAAGCACAATCATCCTCTCCAAAACAAGGGAATTCTTCATCACAAGGAAATTCTACATCTTCTCCCAAGAAGGGAAGTTCAAGCAAGAAGGAGAGACCAACTTGTTCATATTGCAAAAGGGTTGGTCATGATGAGCATCATTGCCACACTAAGCAAATTGATGAGTTGACAAACATCATCAAGAAGAATAACATCAATTTTCCATCTGCCTACAAGAAGAAGGATTCATCTCCTTCCACTTCCTCACAATCAAAAGGAAAAGGCCAAGCATTTGTGGCTACTTCAGGTTCTTCACAACAATGGATACTTGACTCGGGTGCCACTCATCATATGGGTTCTTCAAGGGAACAGTTTTCTTCTTTGGATCAATCTAAGGTACCTCACATCTTCATAGGAGATGATACTCAAGTGGAAGTTGAAGGCGAAGGTTTGATTACCATGGATAATGGAACATTTGAGAATGTTCTCTATGTTCCTAACTTGAGTGCCAATCTTCTCTCAATCTACCAAGTCACTCACTTTGGAGATGGCAAGAAAGTTGAGTTTCTACCAAATTCAGTTGTGGTCAAAGAACTTAAGGATGATGCCTTGGTTGCAGTGGGACAAGCCAATCACAACACATGGCTTTACTCATTCTCCCACTTTGTACCTAAGTCTCCTTCTACAGCTTTGCTCACTCATTCAAATTCAGAAAGTAAGCTATGGCATGAGCGGTTTGGACATATCAATTACCGCTATCTTCAGCAGCTTAGCTCCAAGGCTATGGTTATAGGACTACCTCAAATTAGCTTTTCAGAAGGTGTTTGTTCAGGTTGTTCCATGGGTAAGCGTCCAAAAGAGAAGTTTGACAAAGGGAAGTCTTGGAGAGCTTTAGAAGTTCTTCAATTGGATCACAGTAAAGTAGCAGGTCCATTTCCAGTACCATCATTTAGCAAGGCTCGCTATGTCCTCACTTTCATTGATGACTACTCTCGCTTCACATGGGTCTACTTTATTGTTCACAAGAGTGAAGTGTTTGACAAATTTCTAGCCTCCAAGGCTCATGTTGAGAAGCAATTAGGGAAGCAAGTCAAATTTCTTCGCACAAACAATGGAAGGGAATATGTGAACAATAGACTTGAGGAATTTTGTACTCTTGAGGGGATTGATCTTCAACATTCAGTTGCATACACTCCACAACAGAATGGTGTAGCTGAAAGGAAGAATAGAACCCTTAAGGAGATGGCTAGCTGCATGATTCATGCTCGATCTCTTGGTCCTCAATTTTGGGTAGAAGCTATCAGTTGTGCCACTCACATCCAAAATCGGGTTCCCCATAAAGCTTTGAAGGGTATGACTCCTTTTGAGGCTTGGTGTGGTAGAAAACTAGTTGTGAGACACTTCATAGTTTTTGATTGTCTAGCTTGGGCACAAATACCTCCAGAGAAGCGCAAGGCATTGGAACCTCAGAGTAGGCCTTGCATCTTTGTTGGATATCCTGAAGGTGTTAAGGCATATAGACTTTTGGATCCAGAGACACATGAGTTATTCATTGAGAGGAGTGTTCACTTTGAGGAAAGCTCTCCTAGCTTGACCTCTAATCCTCCTCTTCCTTCCTCCATAGTGGAAAGTGATGATAGTGACTCCGATGATGATTCTTCCTCAACTTTGACTTGCAAGATCACAACTTCACAGGGTCCACTCATAGTTGAGGCACCTCGTCCTTCATCTCCTACTAGATCTCGTTGGTCTCGACAGACTCTTGAGTCAGCAGGTTCTCTTGTTGGGGATCCTTCTGATACTCGAAGGACTCAATCACAACATCAAAATTTTCCACATGCTTATATTGCTAGTGCTTCAGATCCACAATCCTTTAAGGAAGCTTCAGGCATTCCTGAATGGGATTCAACAATGGAGGAAGAGTATAGTTCCTTGATGAGGAACAACACATGGGATTTAGTTCCTCTTCCTAAGGGAAGAAAGATGGTTTGATGTAAGTGGATCTATCAGACTAAGTATACAGCAGATGGAAGTGTGGATAAATACAAAGCCCGACTTGTGGCAAAAGGTTTCTCACAGGTTCCAGGTGTTGACTATACGAAGACCTTTGCACCCATTGCTAAGATGAACTCCATTCGCTTGACACTTGCTATTGTTGCAGCTCATGGTTGGGTTGTACATCAGATGGATGTGAAGAGTGCATTTCTTCATGGGGATCTTCATGAGGAGATTTACATGGAGCAGCCACAGGGATTCATACAGGATTCTTCATTGGTTTGTAGATTGAGGAAGTCTATCTATGGCCTCAAACAGGCCCCTAGGGCTTGGTATGCCAAGATAGATTCCTTTCTTCTCTCAGCAGAATTCACAAGGTGTCATTCAGATCCAAATGTCTACATTTTGCAACATGATGATTCTCGCTTGCTACTTGTGCTCTATGTTGATGATTTGATCATTACAGGGAGTACCTCATCCATCATTGGCAGTGTCAAATCTTCTTTGTAGCACAGATTTGCTATGACTGACTTGGGCCTTTTGCACTATTTTCTTGGAATTGAGATCACACAGTCAGCTTTTGGGATTTCTCTTTCTCAGCCCAAGTATGCTCTTGATCTTCTAGCTTGGTTTCACATGGTTGATTGTAAGCCTACACCGACTCCCTTTCTTTCCAGAGTCAAGCTTGAGGCTAAGTGTTCTACTCCACTTGTTGATGCCACTTTGTATCGTCAGCTTGTTGGGAGTCTCATTTACTTGACTCACACACACCCTGATATCTCCTTTGTAGTTGGCATGGTTTCACACTTTATGCAGGAACCACATAAGCTTCATTGGAAAGCTGCCAAACACATCTTGCATTACATCCAGGGTACACATTATCATGGGATTCATTATGCAGCAGGTACAGGACTTACCTTGGTGGGATATACAGATTCTGATTGGGCTGGCGATATTGATGATTGTAAGTCCACTTCTGGCTACAGTTTTCATCTTGGTTCTAGCCCCATTTTTTGGCAAAGTAAGAAGCAGCATGCTATTGCTCTTTCTTCGACTGAGGTTGAGTATCGAGGTGTTGTTAATGCCGCTACTGAGGCTATTTGGCTTCAGAATATTCTCACTGAGTTTGGATTCACTATTCCTTGTCCTACAGTCATTCATTGTGACAATCAGAGTGCCATCCAGATCTCAAAGAATCTGGTTCACCATCAGAGGACCAAACACATAGAGATTCATATGCACTACATTCGGGAGCTAATACAAGAGTAGGTCATCGATTTGCAGTATTGTCCTACAGCAGAGCAGGTTGCAGATATCTTCACCAAACCCTTCACTGAGAGTATCTACCATCATTTGCAAGCTCTCTTGGGGGTGCGGGATGTTTCTTCTGAGGAGGTCACTTGACTTCTTCATTCTCTCTTATGGGGGGGCTTTTTCCTCATTCGAGGTTTTTCCTTCTCATCCTTTTTCAGTTTTTGTTTCATCTCTCTTTTGGGGGGGATTTTTTCCTACATGGTTTTCTCCCTTTCTCCACTTTATGAGAGATTGCATTGCATTTGTACATGGGTACCTAACATGGCCTTGTCACCGGGACCCATCTTGCATTGTTTACTTTTGTGTACATTCTCCCTAAGTTGCACTTTAGGGGGGGTGTTGGTGTAATTATATGTCTTGTACCTTGTCCTAGGTCATGATTACACCTTAGTTAAGTTTACTTAGGGACCACATAGGAGGTTGTTGGAGATTTTCCACTTTTGGTGGACTTGACATGTCATTACCTCATCACCTCCACCTTTTGTGGACACATCATGTGATTATCTCTCCACCTTTTGTGGGTGATCCACCTTTTGTGGAGATTATCACATTATCCATTTCCACTTTAGGTGGAGTGATAACTCTTCATTGTTGTCTCATGTCATAAGATTATGACACTTGTCATAATATTACGCCCTCCTATGTTCTCACCTTGGCTATATAACCAAGGGGTCTCCTATGTAATTATTGTACCATTCTTGCATCTCATATTATTGACATTGAATATAGTTTATTCTTGTCATATTCTATTCTCTCTCTTTTGTGCTTTCTATTAGGCCTCTAGATCTTTGGTGGCTACCTTCATAGCCAATTCTTACAATTAGACCTAGTTTCATCATCAAGATTTATCATCATCTCATCACAAAATGAAGCTATATAGTCAAATCCAACCTAGTCTCATTAGAATTTGTCATTTTGTTTGACTTAGTTGTAATCTTTAGTACTTTTCCAAAACCTAGATCAAAGTTTAATCAAAATTATAACACTTGTATGCCTGTCCTAACAAGGTTGCAAAAAAAAAAGCTCAAGGAAAAAGGACTTGAAAATCAAAACATTTAAATTATGACCATTGAAACTCTGATCATTGAGACTCAAAACACCGAAACATAAAACACCATGGCAGAGGTTAAAGAGAATCATTTTCATGGACTCAACAACACTGTCAAGAAAGAAACAACTGAGGAAGATATCCAACATGTTGAACAAGACCCCAATTTTCACAAGTGTTTAGAAAATATTTTTGAAAGAAATGGGGGAAAATACCTCCTTATGCTATCCAAACAAGGTGCCAAATTACCAGAAGAATTTGATGTGGATCAATTGAAAGTACCTCCCAAAAAGCTTGAAAATGATCCTGAACAAATAATTGCTTTAACTCACCAGATGAAAAACCTTCAACGACAAATCTTGGATATGAAAAAGGAAACAACCATAAAGAGATATTTTCTGCCAAACATTTTTTCTCATTCCTCTGATAGAAATATGGACATGACACCTTCTCCACCAACAAATACATCATCCAAGTTTCAATTTCTTTGAATTTTTGCAAAAATTCAATAAGCCCAAATCTAAGTCCTCAAACACAAATGATATTGAGCAATCTTATCATGTCATGCATTTATATTCATCTCCCATAAGCCAAAATAAATCTCAAGATTCTTTCACTCAAGTCAATGATTCCATCCAATCACCTTCATCTATCATACCCTTTGCATCTAATGATTCATGTCAATCTCTCAGTCCAAAACATGACAACATAGACTCTTCTACCTCAAGATAAAAACATTCTTTCCACTTCATCCAATGATACCAAAATTCCACAAGTTCTAATCTTTGACCAAGATCCCATCTCTCAAGAATTCTATGATGATCCCCTCCTTTCACTTTTCATCCACAATTATTCCTTTCCAACTCAAGAGAAAACTATTCTTCCAAGTCATCCTTCCACTCCATCTAATGAATCCATACCATCTCAAGATTCCATTGCATCCCAAGAGAATGATAATTAGATTCCATCCTATCTAATGATTTCCTACCATCCAATGATCAAGATATAGTTTCTACAAAATCTCATGACTCCCTTCCTCATCAAGATCAATATATGCTTCAATCCGAGGATATCACTTCATTCCATGAGGATGTTCATCCTTCTCAAGATCAAGATATGCCTTTCATACCACTTCATGATGATTCTATACCTAATAAAGAGCAAGCTACTCCATCTTATACACCTCCTAATTCATTTACAAGTCAATATCAAAGTACCCCATCATCCCCATTCCAAGATCATATCACACCTAGTCAAGCTATCCATGAACCACACAACCAAAAATTGGGATCCTCCACCTTTATCTGATCCAGATTACTTTTGACACCTATCCTTTCATCCATATCATATCCTCCCCAAAATGGACTTGCATCCTTTTTCACAAACAATACATATTCCATTGGTAAATGAATGTGTCAAAGTATGAACTACAAAGGAAAAGGATTAGTCCTTCATGAACAAGGTATCCTAGAACCCCTTTTTTTCTCAAGAAAACCCATATTACCATGGCCTTGGTTATACACTTAAGTGTCCTAGTTCACAAAACCTACCATCTATCCTAGGTCCACATCCAAATCCATCAAACCTTCCATCTATCCTAGGTCCATATCCTATTCCCCAAGAACAACAAAGGCACACATCCTTGATTCCCTTTCAAAATTCCACCTCTAGCAACTAATCCATGATACCTCCATACCATTCATCTCAATCCACCTATCCTATTGCTCTTGGAAGAAATTTGGGTGCCAAATTTCAAAAGCTTCCATATCAAAATCCACATGTGTCAAAGGATCAAAATGTCTCCTCGAAGAGGCATGCAAAAAGAAAAGAAAATTTGATCCAAAATCAAAGGAAAAATCAAAAAGGCCACAAAGGCCCATCAAAGCAAAAAGCAATTTCTCAAAGACCACAAAGGTCCATAAATCAAAAGAAATTTTCAAAAGGCCACAAAGGCCCATCAAAGAAAAAATAAAAATTTCCAAGGCCACAAAGGCCCATAAAGTAAAAAGAAAAATATCAAAGGCCACAAAGGCCCACAAAGCAAAAATCAAAGTCAAAAGTCATGTGGATTCCTAAAAGTCTCATAGAAGCAATAAAATATAAATTGGCATCGAAATTTTCTAATCCAAAAGTTTCCTCCACTCTTCCATCCAAAAACCTATCACCTTCCAAATCCATTTTTCCTCCATCACTCCACCACCCTTCAAGGTGTGTGCCAATGTTGACCTTGCAATCCTTTCTATCCATCCGCCAACAAGTCTTCCCACCTCCTATCCATTACCTAACATTCATCCCCCGTCATTCTCCTTTAATCCAAACCTTTGGATAAGTCCTTAGTTCTTCCATCATACCTTTAATAGGCCAACATTTATGAGTCTAATTCCCATTTACCATGGTTTATTAAAGGGATATTTGGTTGTGAAATTTGATGCTTAAGTCCTTCCTCCATCTCCCTATTTTTCATATACGTTATTTTCCATATTCTTCTTGCACTCTACAATTGGGGGGAAAGTTTCGTCCATCTTATCATTCCTTACATTTCCCACCTTTGATCTTGACAAGGTTAAGGATCTCCTTGAACATCATATATCTTGTCCTATTCACTTTGTCCATATCTTTTGTACCATATTTTTTGTCTTATCCATATTCCTTCATTCTTTCTAGATACATCCTTTCTTCCCTTCCTTGGTCTTGATGAGGAATAGGGGAAAAATATTGGGGCCTTGTGCTTGTATCTTATCTAGTTGATCTTGATCATCCCATTCATTATCCTTATCCTTTCATTATTCCATTCCATATCTCCTAGCTTATCAAAATCCATGTCATCATGTCCCTTTGCAATCTTGAATGTTATCATACAAATAATATTTGATCCTAGCTATAAAACATTATCCAATCCTCATATATTTTTTCAAATCAATCACGAACAATCACCAATCTTATCATCATCATGCCTTATGGAATCAATCATTCTTGGCATCCTAATCAATCAACCATTATCATCTTTCGATAAGAGATATGTTACTTGTGTGACATGTTTTGCAGTGAATCTTTTATTTTAATCTATCATTTATTCATGGTTGTATTATCTCTATTGTGGGGCATTTTGTTCTTTCAAACAATCATATCATATCATTTTATTGGAAAAGGTCCTAAAAAATATCAAAAAAATCAGAAACAGAGAAAAATACAAAACAAAATGAAAAATCAAAAAAATCATAAAATTTGAAAAAGTGCAATAAAAATGAGTAGTGAAAACCTGGCAACAGGTGCTATTTGTGATAAGTTAGCTTTTTAATCTATTTGATCATGTTGACAATTCACTTTTTCCACTTGCTTTCACCATCCATCTTCCTATCCTTTGAAAGCACCATATACATATCTTGGCATTGTGGTCATGTCTCACCATGGACAAGGGGAAAAATCTTGAACTCACTGGGGGCAATTAACCTTGAGCTTGAACCACAAACATCAAGAATAAAAATGCAATAACAACAATGATTAAAATTCAACCCAACATTGAACATTAATCACCATAAAAAATGCATCAAACATCTATATCAAATCAAAAACTAAAAACAAGTCAAAAATTCAAGAGTCATCTTGTAGAACTACATTGTCTCTGAGCTTAAACGTAGGAAAGACTAATCTTTGATCAGCCCCTGAGACACCCTAGGTCATTTCCTTTAGTGTTATGTTGTAATTATTTGTTGTCTCTTGTCTATTCATATCTTGTCCTATAAATCGGTTGAGTCAGTCAAACTATGTGGTCTTTGCATGTATAACGTAGGCAAGGCTAATCTTTGATCAGCCCTTGAGGCCCCTAGGTTAGGTCTTTAGATTAGGTTATTGGTCAAAATCTTAGAAAACAACTAAAAATTAGAAAAATGAAAAACTCCAAAAACATCAGAAAATTGGACATAAAATCATATCAAAAGGATGATGCTCTTTTGAATCATGGGTTTATCACGTTAAACACAAATATTCAATTGTTGTACTTTGATTTTTGTTATCATATCTTTGGATTCCCTCGATGATGTATTGAACTAGAGGAGCTAGGAAGGAGTATGATTTTCTTTCTTTGTTGTCTATGAGTTGATCATTATTACTATGCAAATTGTTGCGAGACGTGTGCTACAAAGTATCACTAATGATTGTTGCCCAATTTTCACCTACGGGCTCAATCAGGCACAATAATTTATGTTTCAGATTGACAGAAAGGCCAAATGGGACATTTGCATCAAGGGTTGGCTCATGCACCTAAGGATATTTCATGAGGAAAACTGTTAGAAGGCATGCCTCAATCAGTTTTGGCAAAAAAACTCATCAGAGAAGAAGTCGGCAAGATCTTCCAGTTGTCTTGCTAACTAGCAGGGGTTCTATTCATTATGTCTTAGTCAACTAGATATTTTAATCACTGTAAGCTTTTGTATCTCCCTCTGCATGGCAAGTATCTCACTGACAGGTGGTGGTCTCCCCGAAAGAAGGTTTGAGCTTGGCAAGAGATAAAGCCTTCGGCATGAGGTCCCGGCGACCAAGTGGAGTCTCCCTGACTCTTAAAGCTCTTGTCGAAAGGATAGGGAGTTTGGTGAAAGGTCTGGTCAATAAGAAGTCTTGGTGAAAGAAAGGAGTTCTTCATAATGTCTCGACAACCAAATAAAGTCTTGCTGAGAGGGATTAGTATTGCCATGAAGTCTTCCCGACTTTCCAAAGTCTTGCCAAAAGGGATTGTTATCGGGGAAAGGAAAGGAGCTCGCTATATGGTCTCACCGACATGGTGTGGTCTCGGCAAATGGAGGTTTCGTTGGGGAGATGTTTCCCTGATCGAGGGTGGTTTCACCAAAACAAAAGGGCTCAATTTAATGTTTGGTGCTCGGTGTAAGGTCTTGTCGACCACTAATAGTCTTGCTGAAGTAGAAAGGGACATCGGTAAGACTCTTTCCATTTGCCATAAAGTCTCATCAACAAGATGTCTCACCGATGGTTATTAGTCACACTGACATGTTTTGTGCCTTCAGTGTAACATAAAGAGCTCAACATGATGTCTCAGAGAAAGCATGAGGTCTTGCCGAAGAATGAAGGGTCTCGATATAGTGTTTTGCCTTCGGTAAGAGGTCTCACCAACGCATGGGTGTCTCACCGACGGAGGAGTACATCGGTATAATGATGGGGCTTTGGCATGAGGTCTTCTCGACTTTCCAGTATCTTGTCGAAGGAAGGATGTTTGAACTTAGGGAGAAAGGAAGGTGCCTTCACTATGATGTCTTGCCGATAGCAATGGATTTGATGTGGACTTTGGTGAAACTTCTTGCCAAAGGCAATTGTCTCGCCGATGAAAGATGCAGCATTATAAATTTTGAGGATTTGCTATGATGTCACTATGACCTCTTGCTAAATGTGTTAGTCTTGCTGATAGTATGCCGATAGCTACTGAAGAACATAATCACATCAGGGAGACACAATTAGTGTCTCACCGACATGCGATTCTAGTGAAGTGACCTTTGACTGTCTAGAAATCTATGGGGCACAAGTTCGACGAATCAGAGGGAGCTCGAGATGCACCATGAGCCGTTTGACTATTTGACTTCCCCTTGTGAATGAGATCAATAGAGCATAAGCAATGTGTATCTACTCTAAGAATAAAGCAATGAATTTGTTTGATATCTAGGAGGTGTCGTTGGTAAACAGAAGGGCGGAGACCGCAGGGATAGCTAGGATGTCAACTGGCAGGGGTGGATAGACATTAATGATAAGGGCTTCCAAGCATTCAAGCAACTCTTCAGGGAGGTTCTAAAGTGAACACGGAGGCTAGAAGTAAATGTGTTGCAAAATATCAAGGAGGCCATTCCTGGAGCGACTCTTCACCGACATGGACAACGGGGATATGCTTGAATGCAACATTAACTTCATTTGAAAAGATCTAGGGTCAGATTTTTTAGAAGTCTGATATTTTTGTAATCCCTAAGGGGGCTGACATCTTTTTTTATATAGGGAATTTTTTCCTCTTTGTAAAACAGTTCGGATTATGCATTCTCAAGAGTTAGTGATTTTTAACAATCCTTTCTCAACTGATGTATGCTTTGTAACTCATTTCGATTTTGGAATATAAAACACAGAGTTTACCTTGGAAACCAGTGTTAGTGTTCAGACTACTCTTATTTCTATATTTTTAGATTATGCAAGTTTTCAATTGTGCTTTTCTAAGTCTGCTTTCATACCTTAAAGTCATGAAATTCATCTTTCCTTCTTAAAATATGTATGTAGATCAAGCCCTTTTTAAGAATGATGCATAAGTTCAAAGAGGTTATGTTGAGTAAATGAAATAGCTACCATTAGTTTCCCAGTGTATGTTCATCTTGTTTTCATTTCATGATTCCTTATTAGTTTGGTGTATCACCATAGGTTTAAATTTTAATTTTCATGCACTCTCCATCCCCTTTTCTTTTAAAGAACAGTAGTTAGGTGAAACTATAGGAAGTCGGCCTTCTCCAGAGGTTGGCCTCTGTCTATAAGTGACCCATAGCTTTAAAGGTCTTCTCATGTTACACTGGAATTTTGAATTTTATGTTCGATAGGGTGCAAAAACCAAGTGACAATAGTTTCTAGCACTCCCAATGGGACCAGTTCCACATTATACCACTGGTTTGGTATGCAACTAGCAAGTTTCAGACTTTGTAGAGGTCATTTTGCATACTTGGCGACTCCATAGAGAGAAAGAACTACAAAATCAATGTTTTTATAGTTTATGAGAGGGGTTCAGACAAGGAGCAGCTTAGTTCCTTTCGAATATGTGCAGCTATCACCACCAAGAAGACAAGGCAGAGCAACAAAAAGGCCAAGGACAACAATTACCTATTCTAGAAGAACTAAATCCACTCCTCCATCTATGGGATCTCATATTGTTGTCCCATCTTTGGTTTCATCTTGAGTGCCAGTAAATCCACCTCAGCCACCTCCAATGGCTGCTCCAAGGAATCAACCATTCGTTGCTTTCAATGGAGGGGGTCCCTTAAATTTTGCACAACACAATGACATCCCAATGGCAGCCTTAAAAAGTCTACCAACTTTCAAGAGGGAAGATCAGACTACCCTGATTAAACATATGCGAGATGTGGCTTCGTTATGCAGAGTCCATCACATAACTCAAGAGGATGTTGCTATGAGATTGTTAGTTGCTTCACTAAAAGGAAGAGTTGTGCAATGATATAGGGGCTTAGCAGTCGGCTCAATTGCAACTTCGGATGAATTTGGAGACAAGCTGCATAAACAATTTTAGGACAGGTTTGATAATTTGTCTTTATTAGAACAATTAACTACAATTAAGAGGGATCCACAAGAGCAAATGAATGATTTTAATTTTAGATTTCAAAGAACCTAGGATAGAATCCCTACAATGGTGAGGCCTTCACCTAAATAAGCTTTCATGTATTATCTTAGAGCTATAAATGGAAACATTTCAGTTTTAATACAATCAATGGGAGGAGTGTCTTTGCCAAATGCTTTTGAAATAGCAATTAGAGCTAAAAATAGCCTAATACAAGCTGGTAAACTTGCTCCTAGGCCACCAATGCCTATATTTCCAGATATTCATTCGAATATCCCTTTGCAGATACCACCTTTTACACCTTTGCCACTTGTTCTAGTGGTATTAGCTGTTGTTCTAGCTGTTGCAACACAAGAAGTTGTTGTTTCAAGTTCTCCAAATGAGTCACAAGAGATCAAAAATTTATTACAGAATTTTGGTAATAAGCTTGTGAGCTTGGAAAAGCAACAAGCATATAACAGGCCTTATCAACAATAGAATTTAGGCCAGCAACAACAATACCAAGGTAATAGGAAAGCTTACCTAGGCAATTACCAGGGCCCAAGATAGGGTGTAAATACTAGACCTTTTCGGGCTTATGCTCCAGCACTTGTTAGTGCAGTCAAGGACCTTGTCCCTATTCAAAAAAAATTAGCAGCAGATTATGAGTGGTGCTACCCTTGTAGCTAGCCTCATAATCAAGCCACTTTCTCAAATGGACTCATCAATTAGGCACTTATGGTACAGAATGCCTCAAGTTCATAGCAGAATGCATTCAATGATGCATCTCCACAACATCAAGAGTAGCCTACCAATGAAACTACCCTACTTAACTGGAAAGGTGAAGAATTCTATGGATTGAATGTAGATAATTCTCCAGTGGCAACTAATACCAGGGCAAAGAAAAGAGCTTTCAAGCTTGATCAAGAAGCTAACAAAGGAAAGGCATCAGTTGTAGAACCATCTACATCTCAAGTGACTCCTGTTTGGCAAAGAAATCAACAACTTTCTGTCAAGGAGCAACCATACTCACAAGCTAATCATGTTGGCATAAAGGTTCATTATAAAGTGAACCTAACTGTATCCTATAATAATCTTGATAGTATGAAAAAGATGAATGTAACGATGTCTATGTGGGATTCATTAGCTATCCCCAGTCAAAAAGATATGTTACATTCAACTTTGTCAAATTTTAAAGTGTCTGATAAATCTGAGTCTCTAATAGGTCAAACTAGAACTGTGTTGACAAATAATCTTCAAGAAAATGATAAACAACCTAGTAAAGAGGTAGAAAAAGAAGTTAAACCACCTCCATTTTACGTGTCAATAATCATAGGTGATAAGCTAGTTCATAACTGTATGGTAGACAGTGGGGTTAGTAGCTCAATAATTCCAAAGCAAATTGCTGACAAGCTTGGACTAAAGTATCAACCTTTAGAGAAAGGAGTGATTCAATTGGATGGTACTTATGTTAATACATTGGGCATCATTAAAGATTTGAGTCTTACCCTTCATGCTTGTCTGAATTTTCAATTCCTCATGACATATGTGTCATAGACCTTCCACCTTTCTTTTCCTTGTGCCTATCAAGAGACTTTACAGCTAAGATAAGTGGTTACGTATCAGCTGATTGGTCATATATGTTGTTTAGAACCAGATATGGGACCAAAGTCACCATTAAATTTGAAAATTTGGCTAAAGATCATATTGAGCTATATAACCCAAGTCCCATCAATGTTGTTCCTACTGCTGTAGACACAAATTATGTCATTTTTATTGAAAGAGAATTCGCAGCCACTCAAGAACTTCAAGCAAAGGCTATCCCTGATGTGCTGCTACATGAATGGGTAGCTAAAAATGTGTCAGACAATCCTGAAGATCTTATTCAAGATGCTAGTATGGGTAATTATGTGATGCTTGAGTCTGACGCAGAGATTCCAAACCTTGAAAAAGGTACAGATCAGTTGTTGCAACAGCAAGGTGGACTTTGGGAAATGTTTTTTGATGGTTCTAGAAACAAGAATGGAGCAGGTGGAGGTGCAATGTTGGTTTCTCCATAGGGTGATAAGTACTTTTCAGCCTTTCATTTTTCTTTTGCATGTTCTAACAACAGTGTTGAGTATGAAGGACTCATTCAAGGCCTTGAGTGGGCAACGAAAAGAGGAATTGACTATTTGAGAGTCTATGGAGACAGTGAATTGATAGTTAATCAGGTTAGAGGGCTTAATGTTTCCAAGAAGGATGCTTTGAAGTCTTATAGAAATAAATTATGGAACATAATTGAAGAATTTAATGCCTTCAATCTGATTTCTATTCCACGAAACTAGAATAAGCATGCTGACAGACTTGCAACAATTGGAGCACAGTTCGACATCCCAGGCGACATTAAAAAGGATAAAATATAGCAGTATGTTAAGGTAGTTATCAGGCCGTCAATTCCTGATAACAACATTAACTGGCAGGTATTTGAAAATGATGAACAGATTTTAACCTTTCTACTCCAAGAAGATCAATTTTCTGTAGCAAACCAGGAAAAGATTAAACAACAGTATGATGTCAAGTGATACAGCTGAAGACCAATAAACTTCCCAAAGGGTTGGTTACCTTGGAATCCATATTTAATTCTGATGATCAGCTTAAGAAGAACAAAGTTGGCATCCAAGTGAAAGAAAACCATTATGAGGAGGTTGAAATTTTTAAAGGTAAGCTTCTCAAATTAGGTAAAAAAATTTCAACTGAAGATAAGAGAGCTTTCATTGTTTTATGCCAAGAGTATCATGATGTTTTTGCTTGGCAATATTTTGATTTAAGGGGGTTTGATCCTCATACTGCACAACATACAATAGAGTTAGATCCTGATGCCAAGCCGGTTAGACAAAAATAGAGACCATTGAACCCCAAGCTCGAACCTTTGATGATCAAAGAGATGACCAAGTTGGTAGAGGGGGGTATTGTGTTTCCAATTAAACACACATCCTGGGTTTCTAACCTTGTTCCGGTTAGAAAAAAGAGCAGTGAGATAAGATTATGTGTAGATTTTAGAGACCTTAACATAGCATCCCTAAAGGATCATTACCCCTTACCATCTATGGAACAAATTCTTTAAGCTGTTGTTGGATCAGAAAGGTTTTCTCTTTTGGATGGATATTCTAGTTATAACCAGATTCTACTCAAAGAGGAGGATCAGTATAAAACAATATTTACAACAAAATGGGGCACTATGGCCTACAAGAGAATGCCTTTTCATTTATCTAATGCCAGTGCCACCTTTCAGCGTGCCATGGATATGGAATTTTAGAATTTAATTCAGAAATGTCTGCTAGTTTATTTAGATGACATAACTGTATATTCAAAAAATGCATATGAACATTTGTTACATCTCAAGCAAGTTTTTGAAAAATGCAGGGAATATGGAATATCTCTCAATCCGAAAAAAAGTATTTTTGCAGTTCAGGAAGGTAAACTATTAGGCCATATAGTATCAAAAGATGGAGTTACCATTGATCCTGAAAGAGTGAAAGCTATACTTGAATTGCCATTACCCAATCACAAGAAAGGATTGCAAATATTTTTAGGGAGAATTAACTTTCTGAGAAGATTCATTTCTGATGTTGCAAATTTACTACAACCCTTGACTGCCATGCTTAAAAAGAATGCAATTTTTAGTTGGACTAGAGAAGCAAAACGTATTTTTGAAGAAATCAAGGAAGCTTTAGCATCAGCTCCAACACTGGTAAATCTAGATTTCTCTAAAGATGACTTCTTGTATGCTTTTGGCAACGTTGGTTCAATCTCTGCTATGTTGGTTCAGAAAAATAGGGATAATTTAGAGCAGCCCATAACTTTCTTTAGCTAAGTACTTACTGATTATGAAGAGAAGTATACATTTGTTGAGAAACATATTCTCGTTGTGATTAGAAGCCTAAGAAGTTTAAACCTCTATTTTCAAACAATAAAATTCATATTCTGGTCGCACATTCAAGTGTGAAAGAATTTATGTTAAGCAAAGATTTGAGTGAGAAAAGAGCAGGGTGGATCACAAAAGTAATGGAGTTTGATGTCAACATCAACATCACAAAACTTGTCAGAGGAAGAGGACTTTGTAAGCAGCTTGCCTCAAACCCTGAAGATGTGGAAAAATTAGAAACCGGTGTTGTTTTGGCTAATATAGATGAGCCTCAAAATGTTTGAAATGCTATACCTGCACCAGTTGCAGGTTGGGTTCAAGAAATGACCCACTTTCTTTGTACTGGTGAATGTTCACCAGGTCTGGATAGAGCAAAATGAAGATACTTCAAATTGCAGTCAATTTCTTATGTCCTCATTGATAATATTCTTTTCAAAAAGGATCTAAATGGTGTCTTGTTAAGGTGTATCAATGCTGATCAAACAGAAAAGGTACTGCATGAGTTTCATGATGGAGCTTTATGAGGTCATTTCGCTCCAAGAACTACTGCTTGGAAGATCATGAGAGTTGGTTAGTACTAGTCTAGCTTGTTTAAAGATGCATATGCATGGTCGAGGAAGTGTGTCAAATGTGCTTTATTTGTAGGAAAAGAAAAGCTGTCTGCTATGCCTCTACATCCAATTCAGGAGTAGCCCTTTATGAGATGGGGCATTGACTTTATTGGACCAATTAATCCACCATCCAGTGTTGGTCACAAGTGGGTGCTTACTCCTACATACTATTTCACATGGTGGACATAAGCAATAGCTTTGAAAGAAGCAAAGGAATCTTTAGTTTTGAGCTTTTATGAGGATATAATCACCATATTTGGAGTTCCTGACTCTATCATATCTGATAATGCTCTTGCATTTGTGGGTTTAAGAGTAACTGATTGGGCTGTTAAACATGGCATTCATTTGAGTACATCCTCAAATTATTACCCTCAATGTAATGGTTTAGTTGAAATCACAAATAAGAATCTCATCGGGATTATTAAAAGAACAATGGAGGATAATCAGAGGACCTGGCACATTGATTTAAAGTATGCACTTTGGGCAAACAGAGTGACTATTCACCATACATGTTAGTTTATGGTAAAGAGGCTAGATTACCTCTATCTATGGAGCTTCCAGCTCTAGACATTGTTCACCAGTTGGAGATGTTTGAGGAACATGACCCAATGTCCATGAGATATGCAGAACTCATGGAGCTCAAAGAATCAAGAGATAAAGCAATGAAAATTTTGGAATATCATCAGTGCCAAACAAAGAGAACATTTGAGAAGAAAGCTATAGCCAAAGTTTTCAAGGAAGGTGATATTGTTCTCAAATGGGATGTTCTGAAAAGCAAGCCAGGCAATCACACCAAGTTTGACAATATGTGGACGAGACCATTTATTATCAAAAACTGCAAAGAACACAATGCTTACCAATTGGCCACAACCGAAGGTGAAGTGCTTCCTATCCCAGTCAATGGGATACACCTCAAACCCTATTTTCAAGTCTGACGAGTTCCTCTATTGTACATATTTGGTTAGGTTTTATGCTTTCAATAAGTGATTTTTCACTTTAGTTTAAATGTTTTTTCATTCCCAAAGTACTATTCCAACACAATATATGGTTCTTTTTTAGTTTCTCCTGTTTCATAGGTTTCAAATGTCCCAATCTACTTCATGAATCTCAAGTGAGTTGTAGCCACAAACAAAGCTGGTGTTTTAAGTTAACCTCTGAGTGACTCCATGCCCAACGAACAAGTTTTGGCTACTAGTTTCCATGTTCAGCAAGTAAACATCCAGCAAAGGTCACCAGAAATGTTGCCCAATTTTCACCTATAGGCTCAATTAGGCACAATAAATTATGTTTCAGATGGACAAAAAGGCCAAATGGGACATTTGCATCAAGGGTTGGATCATGCACCTGAGGATATTTCACGAGGAAATCTGTTAGAAGGCATGCCTCAATCAGTTTTGGTGAAAAAACTCATTAGAGAAGAAGTCGGCAAGACCTTCTAGTTGTCTTGTCGACTAGCAAGGGTTCTATTCATTATGTCTCAGTCGGCTAGACATTTTAATCGCCGTAAGCTTTTGTATCTCCCTCCATGTGGGAAGTATCTCGCCAACAGGTGGTGGTCTCCCTGAAAGAAGGTCTGAGCTCACCAAGAGATAAAGCCTTCGGCATGAGGTCCCGAGGACCAAGTGGAGTCTCCCTGACTCTAAAAGCTCTCGTTGAAAGGATAGGGAGTTTGGCGAAAGGTCTGGCCGATAAGAAGAAGTCTCTGCCAAAGAAAGGAGTTTTCCATAATGTCTTGGCGACCAAATAAAGTCTCACCAAGAGGGATTAATATCACCATGAGGTCTTCTCGACTTGCCAGAGTCTTGCCAAAAGGGATTGCTATCGGGGAAGGGAAAGGAGCTCGCTATATGGTCTCACTGACATGGTGTGGTCTCAACAAATGGAGGTGTCTTCAGGGAGATGTTTCTTGCTGATAATCTTGCTGAAGTAGAAAGGGACATCGGTAAGACTCTTGCTGTTTGCCATAAAGTCTCATCGACAGGATGTCTCACTGATGGTTGCTAGTCATGCTGACATGTTTTGTGCCTTCGGTGTAATGTAAAGATCTTGACATGATGTCTCGACGAAAGCATGAGGTCCTGTCGAAGAATGAAGGGTCTCAGTATAGTGTTTTTCCTTCAGTAAGAGGTCTCACCGACACATGGGTGTCTCACCGATGGAGGAGCACATTGGTATAATAATGGGGCTTCGGCATGAGGTCTTCCCGAATTTCCAGTGTCTTGCCGAAGGAAGGATGTTTGAACTCAAGGAGAAAGGAAGGTGCCTTCACTATGATGTCTTGCTAATAGCGATGGATTTGATGTGGACTTCGGTGAAACTTCTTGCTAAAGGAAATTGTGTTACCGATGAAAGATGCAGCTTTATAACTTTTGAGGATTCACTCTGATGTCGCCATGACCTCTTGTCGAATGCATTAGTTTTGCTGATAGTATGCCGATAAATATTGAAGAGCATAATCGCATCGGGGAGACACGATTAGTGTCTCACTCACATGTGATTCTGGTGAAGTGACCTTTGACCATCTGGAAATCTATGGGGCACAAGTTCGACCAATCAAAGGGAGCTCGAGATGCACCATGAGCCATTTGACTATTTGACTTCCCCTTGTGAATGAGATCAATAGAGCATAAGCAATGTGTATCTGCTCTAAGAATAAATTGATGAATCAATTTGATATCCAAGAGGTGTCGTCAGTAAATAGAAGGGTGGAGATCACAGGGACAGCTAGGATGTCAACTGGAAGGGGTGGATAGACATTAATGATAAGGGCTTCCAAGCATTCAAGCAACTCTTCAGGGAGGTTCTAAAGTGAACACGGAGGCTAGAAGTAAATGTGTTGCAAAAGATCAAGGAGACCATTCCTAGAGTGACTCTTCACCGACATGGACAACAGGGATATGCTTGAATGCAGCATTAACTTCATTTGAAAATATCTAGGGGTAGTTTTTCAGAAGTCTGATATTTTTGTAAGCCCTAAGGGGGCTGACATATTTTTGTATATAGGGCATTTTTGCCTCTTTGTAAAAGCATTTGGATTATGCATTCTCAAGAGTCGGTTATTTTTAACAATCCTTTCTCAACTGATGTATGCTTTGTAACTCATTTTGATTTTGGAATATAAAACATAGAGTTTACCTTGGAAACCAGTGTTAGTGTTTAGACTACTCTCATTTCTGTATTTTTAGATTATGCAAGTTTTCAACTGTGCTTTTCTAAGTCTGCAGTCATACCTTAAAGTCGTGAAATTCATCTTTCCTTCTTAAAATATGTATGTAGATCAAGCCCTTTTTAAAAATGATGCATAAGTTCAAAGAGGTTATGTTGAGTAAATGAAATAGCTACCATTATTTTCCTAGTGTATGTTCATCTTGTTTTCATTTCATGATTCCTTATCATTTCGGTGTATCACCATAGGTTTAAATTTTAATTTTCATGCACTCTTTGTCCCCTTTTCTTTCAAAGAATAGTAGTTAGGTGATACTATAGGAAGTCGGCCTTCTCCGCAAGTTGACCTCTATCTATAAGTGACCCACAGCTTTAGAGGTCTTCCCATGTTACAATGGATTGTTGAATTTTATGTTCGATAAGGTGCAAAATCCAAGTGACAACAATGATATTCTGAATTTGCATAGGAAAAGGATTAACTCTTGTCTATTTACACAAGCAATTCTTAGGTCATCTTGGTTTAATTATACTTAGATTCTTGTGTTAACTTGCACTATCAAACATCATGGAAGTATTGCTCAGGTCATCATGGTCTAAATATAACATTGATGCTTGTATTCACTTTCCACATTTTAAAGGCCCAATGATGATAAAAAGCATGACAAATTGGCTGTTATGAATGACAAATTTTGCATACAAGATCTGCATATTTAGAGTAGATTGCATCCATGTTAGTTTGCATATGTATTTATGGTATTTCCAAACCTTCAACAATGATGTTATCTCTTCCATTAAGGGATTGAGTACACTTGACATTTCCAAAAACACATCATTTTCATGTAGTTACACATCATTTGCATTATCATCAATTAGAAAACATTCTCATCATCATTTGCATACATTAGAAAACATTACAACACCATTCATCCATTTATGCATCTCATCATAATATTTCCATCCAAAACAACATCCATCACATCTCATTTACATAATCAAAATCATTTCATTTAGTAGCATTAGGGAAGTGGTTCACTAAGCTTAAATGAGTGAGTCTCTTCAGATTTCCAAAAGAATTGGGAAATATGTCAGGTTTTGTGAAGCTTAATGTAACAAAGAATCAAATAACAACAACCTTCCCACAACTCTTGGAATATGGATAGATTCACTCATTTAAGCTTAAGACCCTAGAAGACAATCATCACATAATCATCATTACAAAACATCACACATCATTTGCATCACATCCATACATATTCAACATAATCATCACATGGAACATCATACATCATTTTCATAATCAAATCCATCATCCATAAGGCATATCAACTCATCATTACATGCATCACATATAAATATCACATAAACATCAACAAAAATATGCATCATCATGTGATTGTTTCATATACACATTCACTCATTCATTATATCATTTATTTGCATTAGAAAAGAACAAAAACATAAAATTTGTTACATAATAAAATCCATCACATACATCATATAGACATCATTCATAAAGCATCATAGAATCATAACACATCAGTTGCATCATGATTTTCATCCATAACATATCATATCATCATCATGTAGAACATCACATAGCATCATAAAATAGAAATCAAATGCATCCATCATAATCATCATGATCATCATTGCATAAATCATAGACATATAGATCAATCATCATCATTTCCGCATATCATATACCTCAAAATGATGTCAAAGTGTATGAGGATATCCAAAGGTATAAATAGATACATCAATATTAAAATGGCAGTGTATCATAATGTCTCAAATCAAGAGGTACATCGTCAATGTCTCAATGGAATCAGTGTATACATCAAGTCTCAATACATCATCAAGCCTTAGAACATTAATCAATCCTATATTGGGGCATATCAATCAATTAGAGAAGTCAAACCACATCACCCAATCAAATATGAATCTGCCTGCACCAGATGTAGAAATCCTCCTATGTTCATAACATATCGCAAATCAAAAATTTTATCAATCAATCAACATCAATTCAACCTCACCTATCATGAGGTTCATCAATCAACTCAACCTCACCTATCATGAGGTTCATCAATCAATTCAACCTCACCTATCATGAGGTTTATCAAATCAATCAATGCACCTCACCTATCATGAGGTTCATCAATCAATCCAACCTCGCCTATCATGAGGTTCATCAATCAATCCAACCTCGCCTATCATGAGGATAATCATTCAATGCACCTCACCTATCATAAGGGCCATCAATCATCAATCTATCATTGATCCTCTCCTATCATGAGGTCAATCATCAATCTATCATTGATCCTCACCTATCATGAGGACAATCATCAGCATCCTATCATTGATCATCACCTATCATGAGGTCAATCATCATCATTCTATCATTGATCCTCACCTATCATGAGGTCAACAATCAAGTATCACATCAACATCATCAAATCAATCAACTGAACGTGATTATCAAACATCAAACACAAGGAAGCAACATAAGGCATCAATTAATCAATCTGGCAGGCTCAATCTTCTTTTTCAGGAGATAAATCATTTCTACATCATAAAAATTTGCAAAATTATCAAATCATCAAAAAATCTTAAAATTCAAAAATTCACCAATTTATCTCCCAAGGGGGCATATATCCAGAAATACCTGAAAATCAAAATCTGGGGCATTGTCTAGGGCATCGAAAAAATTTCTGAGTGCATCGGTATCAAAATTTTCTTTGAAGCAACATGTAAACACATTACTTCAAAGTGGGGCAAAATGTATACACCTAAAAAGGGTCATCACCTTTAATTAATTAAATACTAGCTATTTGATTAATATTTCAACTACATATAAATAAATCCTTAATTTATTTATATTGTTCACCCCTCTCTAATTCTCCAAATCTAAATCATCTTCCTCTAAATTAATTAAATAAACAAGGTTCCCTAAACTTGTTTTATTTAATTAATCTTCACTAAATCCAATTAGGAATTAGAGCACATTTCTACAATTTTTGTGTGCCACCTCATCAAGGTCACATGAAAATAAATAACTCTAATTTTTAATTATAATTATCTTCAATTCATTTCAAAAATCACATGGTCTTTTCTTCCCACACTTCCACCAGTTTTGGAACACATGATTTATTCCTCCCACACTTCCACTAATTTTGGAAGCACATGGTCTTCTCTTCCCACACTTGAATCTTCCATACAAATGGCATGTTGCCCACTAGTCAAGAGATTCTTCCACACACATGGCATGTTGTCTTTGGTCAAGGGGACAACATCCTGATTCTCTTCATCTTCACCATCCATTTTTCTTATTCGAATTTGGACTGTTGATTATTGCCACCTCACTATATGCTTGGAAAAGGCTATAAATACAACCCTTGGGCCTTGTATTTGGCATCCAAATTTGAAGTAAAGTTATCATGCAGGTTTATCATTGGAGCTTGGAGCATTTTGGGAGTCTTATAGCTAGTTTTTATATCATGTTTTTCTTTGTATTTACATCTTAGATTAACATATTGCTTCATAGTTTCATTTTATCATCCATCTTGCATCATAGTTTCATTTTAGATTAGTTCATTTTAAGTTTGCATTTGAGCATATGTAGAATTATATAGATCACTACCATAGTATCCACCACCATTTGTGTATTTATTATCAACATCATCCTTCACTCATCATAGCATTCATCATCATTGTTTGCACATAGTTTCATGTAGGCATTAGATTGGCTTGCATGTTGAATGTTATCCCGTTTCCTAAGTAGTCATTTTAACAACCATTATGCTCATAGAAATATAAGGGCCAAATGGTTTAATAAATCCTTAGGAATAGAGGACAATGAGACGTTCTTAAAAGATTTGTTAAGATGCAATTTAGAATAGTTTACTTTGCTTTAAATATTTAATGTAAATCGTTTCATTAAGGTTTGTGTTGATACTAACTTTGCACATTTCACACACACACAAGAACAATTTTGGATGCTACTAGAACAATGATGTTCAAAGGAAATGTGCCCCAAATCTATTGGAGTGAAGTTGTAAGCATTGTTGTGTATACTTTAAACTGGGTAAATGTTAATGGTAATTCTAGTAAGACCCATTTTGAGCTATGGTTTGGTTATAAGCCTACTGCTAAATATTTCAAGATCTTTGAAAGAAAATGTTATATCAAGAGAGATGATGATATAAGAAATTTTGATGCAAGAAGCGATGAAGGAATCTTTTTAGGTTACTCTACTAAAAGCAAGGCTTACCGGTGTTATAAAAGAAGACTGAGAAAGATGGTTGAGATTGCAAATGCCAGAGTTGATGAGGACTCTACCAAACCATCCAGATATTATGGTTATGATTTAGATGAAGACAATACAAGCTAAGGGAAGAATTCTCAAACACATAACCAACTTTAGATTATTCCATATGTTCTGGTAAAGCAACCTCAATTCGTTTTGGTAAATCAAGTAAGTCACGAAGCACGAACAAGTGCAAGTGCAGAAGAAAAATAAGAAGAACCAAAAGCTCGAGAAAATCCTAAAAATTCAAGGTATGTAAAGCTAAATCATTTTGAAATTCAAATTATAGGAGATAAGAGTAAAGGTGTGCAAAATGGAAGAAAGATTGCAGAAGAGTATTGCCTGATTTCCAAGATTAAACCTAAAGATGTCAATGAAGCCTATCAAGATGAACACTGGATGGAAGCTATGAAGGAAGAACTAACATAGACTGAAAAGAATGACATGTGGACACTGGTTCCTAGACCTAAAGAAAAAAATGTGATTGGTACTAAATGAGTATTTCAGAACAAGCTAAATGAACAAGGTGAAGTGGTATGGAATAAAGCAAGACTATTATGTAAAGGGTATTCTCAAATGGAAGGTATTGATTTTGAAGAAATTTTTTCCCCTATTTCCAGAATTTAAGCTGTTAGATTATTTCTTGTTTATGCTACATATAAGAACTATAAAGTATATCAAATGGATGTGAAGTCAGCCTTTCTAAATGAAGAACTAGAAGAAGAAGTATACATTGAACAGCTAGATGGATTTCAACTAACTAACAAGGAAGATATGGTTTGTAGATTGAAGAAAGCTCTATATGGACTTAAGCAAGCCCCTAGAGCCTGGTACGCTAAATTGGAAAAATACTTATTGAAGCTTGGATTCAACAAAGGTACTGCTGATAGCAACTTATATTTCAGATTGGATCATGATAAAGAGTTAATTATAGAATTTTTTGTTGATGACATTATTTTTGGAGGAGAGGACAATCTATGTATGAAGTTTGCTAATGAGATGAAGGGTGAATTTGAGATGAGTATGATTGGAGAGATGAATTTCTTTCTAGGATTGCAAGTTACCCAGTAAGACAAGGGAATTTTCATATCTTAGTCCAAATATGTGAGAGAGCTACTGAAGAAATTTGGGATGGAAGAAGAAAATCCTATTGGTACTCCCATGGTGATCGGATGCAAGCTAGCACAAAATGATGATTCTCCTAAGGTGAATCAAACTAGATATAGGTCAATGAACATTGGATTGCTCTATTTAACCTAGACTAGACTAGATATTATGAATGATGTATGTATGGTTGCTAGATTTCAAGCTGATCCAAAAGAATCACATGTGATTGTTGTTAAGAGAATTTTTAGATATCTAAAAGGAACAATTGACTTCAAATGGAATTTGGTATCCAAAGGATGATGATCTCACTTTGAGTGCATATACTAATGCGGATTGGGTTGGAGATGTAGATGATAGGAAAAGTACTAGTGGTGGTGCTTTCTTCCTAGGGAAGAAGCTGGTGTCTTGGTTGAACAAAAAGTAGAATTCCATTTCTCTATCTATTGTTGAAATAAAATATATTGTTGTTGCAAATAACTGTACTCAAGTGATAAGGATGAAACATATGTTGAAATATATCAGGGTGATATATGAAGAGCCTATTGTCATATACTATGGCAATTCAAGTGCAATAAATATTTCTAGGAATCTAGTGCTACACTCTAAGACTAAACATATATCAATCAAGCTTCACTTCTTGAGGGAGAAAGTGAACGAGAAAGAAGTCAGATTGGAGTATATGCCTACCAAAGAATAGATTGCAAACATCTTTACTAAACCATTGCCAAAGGATACTTTTGAGTATCTCAGAGGAATGCTAGGGGTAATTACCCCTCTTGATAAGAACTAAAAGATACATTTACTTGCATCAATCCGTGAGCTTCATTGCTATATTTTGATCCAGATTGATGTTTTCATGGCTGCTACTTAGAGGGAGTAGTCAAATATGTAGATATGCGGTTCAGAGCATGTATATGGAAAGGTCATGGTTACCTTTTCCATTGATGTCAAAGGGTGAGAAGTGCAATGTAAAAAATATTCTAAGAAGAGCCTTGTGGGAGAAGAGCAGTTAAGAAGAGTTAGAATCTAAGGAGAAGTAAGTGTGTTGGGTTGATGGTATTTTTCACATCATGTGCTGCCATAAATGCCAAAGGGAGATATTGTTGGATGTTGTGGATGTGTTGTTGATATGTGGTTTTCATTGATGTCAACACTATTAGCATTTGGTGTATTGAAGGTTGCATATGTCGAGGATATTGAGAAAATTGTAAAAGAAAGCATTCTAGGTTCCCAGTGGAACTATGTAGGTCATGAAGGCGTCTTGTTCTATACGTTGAAGATCAGTTGCTGTGGACTATAGGGTTTATTTTTGAGAGTATATAGATCATCTACTGGAAGTTTTAGAGGTTTGCATGAATATTTGATCGTGTTGTGATCTAATAGTATTTTTGTGGTCTCTGTCAGTGTTCCTAAGTGAATTTTGTGTGATTCTGGTAATTCTAGTTGTTATGGATGTTTTTTTATTGTTTCTTGGTGTTCTTCGATGTTTCTAGATCATGCTCTATCTTTGTGGTACATCCACATTGATTGGCGTGCTCGTGGCTGAAGATTTTTTCTCTGTATGTTTGGATTCTCATGTTCTTGGTCGACATGATGGGTATAACGTGTGGTGGATTTTTGAGGTGAAATTAATTGAAGTATTTTCATGTTGGAGTTGTTAATTCGAGTCTCCACCATGTTGTGGCCGACCTTGGTGGATTTGCATTGAAAATTTAATTGTAAATTTGGGCCGACATTATAAATATGTTTTATTTTTTTGGCCGACTAAGTTGTTGATATAATCTCTTGTTGCGGATATATAAGAGCGATTATTTCATCAGTGTAAAGTGTGCTCAATGTGCTCCCATGTGTATATGTGAAAAATATAATTTGATTGCAGAGTAGAGTGTGAAGAAGACTGAGAGAAGTGTAAAGAAGTTTGAGCGAAGAGGGAAGAAGGTTTTTCTGTGCTTAACTGGAACTGTAATTAGGCTTGTGTAGAAGTTATTTTCTTAGTTCACATTTGGATGGTTTTAATCCAAACCTTTTTTGGAAAGTGAGTCCTCTTTTATATTTGAGTAGTGAGCTCTAGGAAGTGTGTCTGAATGCATGAGCATTCACATTATTTTTCATCATACTTTTAATAAGGTATAATATTGTGGACTGACCTCCACCGTGGTTTTTCCCCTAATAGGGTTTCCACGTAAAAAATATTGGTGCTTTCTGTCTCTTTGATGTGTTAATTGTTCTTGGTTAATTTCTTATTCATCAGATCTAAGATTAAGTTTAGTAAAGTTTGAAAAGTTTAAATTTCTATGACAACTGATTCACTCCCCCCCTCTCAGTTGTCTATCTTTTTTCTTCCAACATTATGGACATGTGCTAGCCATTTTGATGTCATAGTTAGCCAATGTGATGTGCTAATCATCCATTGTAGATGTGATATATGTTGGAGCTCATCACTATGTGTATGTGATGTACATTAGAGCTTGACACTATGTATGTGATGTATGTTGGAGATCGTCACTATGTATTTGTGATATATGATGGGTCCAATCACTAATATAAATATGATATGCATATGATACAATCATTGTGTACTCATGATGTGCAAATATGGTAGTCACTATTATAGATGTGATGTACATATGAGCTAATCACCATTGTACTTGTGATCAATGTATGATCCAATCAATATTATACTTGTGATATGTGTATGATCCAATCACTATTATACTTGTGATCAGTGTATGATACAGTCACTGTTGCACTTGTGATCTATGTATGATCCAATCACTGTTATATGTATGATCTAGATGCTATTGCACTTGTAATCTGTGTATGATCTAGTCATTGTTATACTTGTAGTGTGTATGAGCTAGTCAACTTGTATTTATGGAGGTATGCTTGTGATAGTCATTGTGCATATCTCTGGGATTATGGTATGATATCCCCCTTGTGGATAGTGTGAATTCATGTACCCTAATGCTTGGTAATGTTGATATGGACCCAAATTTTGATGGAAAATTTATTATCAAAGTTATTAACATTATAATATAACTAGTTAAGTTGATAGCTTACAAGTACTTAATGAAGAGTCGTGGGTTAAAAGTGAGATCAAAGATCTCATACAAGAGGAGAGAATGAACTCCCTTTAACATAAGTAGGCAAACTATGAAGCCTCTGATTCTTGTGAGGGGATACGTAGGCAGGGTCACCATGAACCCTTAATGATTAGGTCTGGGGTCTAGGGATGGCCCTAACCATAGGAGCTTGGAACTTGTGGGTGTAAGCATAGAAGTGGTGATGTTGATTTATTGTCACCATATTGAATGATCAACTCTTGTAATTAGCACTTCAAATTTAGATGATGATTCTTGGTCAATTAATTTTGTAGTTGATGCTATTAAATGCAAATGAAAAAATTGGTGTGCATGAGGGGAAAATTTTACATATGGTTTCATGTCTGAGACATTCATTTTTGTATGGATATTAGCTTCTACCATCTAACATAGTGAGAATTATTATAGTGAAAGCCTATTTTTTAGATTGTTTCAATTAGCATCACCATTAGTATCCATAATAACATTGTCCTTGTTTAAAATAATGGAAATAGTTCACATCTCTCAGAACAATTTCTCTTGTAACAATCTGGAGAAGAATTTAGATGTAGTGTGGAAATCAAAACATACTCGAAGTTTCTTAACAACTCTAATAGTTGTTCTAGGGGCCATGTTTAACAGACCAAAATAAATTTCTAAATTTTCACTAAGGTGGTAGAAAAATAATTTCTTCTCTTTTCTCCCATAGCATTAAGTAATTGTCTTGAATATAGAAATACCCTGTTGCCTTCATTTTCTATAACATTTCACTTTCCTTATAGATGTTAGTCTATCTTGATCATCCTGTATTAACACATAGTACTTCAATATTTTTGAATCCATCATACCTTCATTTAAAAGAGATGGAAGTTGATTTGTATTGAAGAGTTCTGCTGATTTTTCATCCTGAAGCCACCATTTTTTAACAACTTCAAGCTCTTGGGGATTTTCTTGTATCTGAACAAAAAAAAAAAGTCCATCTTCATTGAATGAATGCCCTCCATGCTGCTATTTTTTGCATATATGCTTGTGAACTCAGTTTGCTTGAGATTTTCTAAGCCAATTCAATAAATCCACTTTGTATATATCTATCAATCATGGCAGCCATGAGATTAAATCTAGTTCAAGCATACTTAGTAATATGGTGTTCTGGGAACCAAATTTCTTTGAGGCATTTTACCAAACAACTCATGCGCCCCGTTTACGTTTCATATTTTGCATGCATGTCTACCAAAGTATTTGCATTTACATCATCTATGAAAAACCATCCCTTTCACACTTTGATGAAGGTCCATAATATATTTTAGAGATTCCATATTGATGCTTTAGGCCCAAGAGAGGCAGAATAGGGGAAAAAAAGATATTTCATTATGTATTCAAAAAAATTATTGAAAAACTATTTGCATCATTATTTTATGAGGATGACAGTTTAATTGTCATAACTATTTAACTAAATCTAAACAGAAAAATAAATTTACAAAGGTGATAACCTAGAAGATTAACACATATGTTAGCGTCCCCCCCCTTAATCTGAAGAGGTTATCATGAAATTATGCAGTATTTTGAACTACTCAAACTTCTCTCGGCCAAGAACTTTGGTGAAGATATGTTAGCCAATCTAAAGAAACTATTATTGTGATAGATCTTGAATTTGTTTGAACTAAGCCTATTACCTTGATAGGGTTCAAACTTTGATACTAAGCCTGTTGCCTTGACAAGTCTCAAATTTGATAATGAGCTTGTTACTTTGACAGGTCTCAACTTTTGACAATGAGCTTGTTGCTTTGACAAGTCTCAAATTAAATGATAATAATCTTGTTACTTGGACATGTCTTAACATTTGGAGAATGAGCTTGTATCTTTGACAAGTCTCAACTTTGCACTTTTTTTGTCCATGTTGCGAAACATTGTATTATCATTGAATATAATATTTGAAATAGCACACATTGTGTGCAATTATTGAAAATAATATCCAAAATGACACGTTGAGTGTAAATTACCACACCAATCACAAGGTGTCAACAATCTATGAAATCTCCACTTGAATATGACATATACCAATATTCCCCCCCTTGGCAGATGAGGGAGGAAAATCTCAACAACATGATCTCTAGGATGATGGCTTTAATGAACAAGAGGCGACATATTTATCTACATAGCCTCAAAAAATTAGTAAGGACCAACATCATCATAATCATCATAAACTACATATCCAACATATGTGACATAATCACATTTCTTAGCAAAATCATTCTTATCATCACCAACAAAATTTTCATCATCAAGAATGGAATTACCAATATTATTTTCATCACCAATAGTAGCTTCACTCAATATAACATTATTTGGAGCATCTGGCTCAATCTTTGTCAATGATGTCACAACTGAAATATATGAAGAAGCATTTGATGTCTTCCTTGTTACTGGTTCAAACAGAGTATTAGCAACACATAACATAGGCTCTTGTGCTTTCTTTTGAAAACAATGAAAGGAATTATGATTATGTTGACCACATGAAGAACAAGGATGTATATAAAAGCAAGTATTAGAAAGATGACCTTGATGCCCACAATGGGAACAAATTTTGATACTATTGGGCTTAGTGCATATTGCTTTTGGTGGCTTAGATTTTTGAACTTCACAAGAATCATTAACATATGTAGACTCAACATGAGATTTATTTATATGTCCCCCTGACACAAATTTTATGGGTTTAGAATATTTTGGGACATAAAAGCTAACAAAACATTTGTAACCAAGACCACATTTCCCCAATTTTTTTCTTGAGATTCCTAAACTCTCACAATGGGTTTTTTTTATGTGGCTTTGATTGGTAGAATTTTTCTATCACAGGTTTAGATGCAACATGTTTCTTTTCTAACACACTGGTTTTACTTTCTTGCTTTCTTGAAATACTAGAAGAAGATACATCATGCTTAACATCTTTATGCTTTTTGTGCCCTAATTGATCTTGTAACCTATTAAGTTCTTTTCTCAATAATATGTATTGATTACAAAATTACATGAATAGAGGTTTATAGTGTCTCCAATATTCAAACATTAATTTTGTCTCATCTTTTGTACTGACATGAATTTGTAGAAATAATGTGATTAATGTAGAATCTGAACATGATTGGAGATAAGAAAACAAAAAATTTAACACCTTATAACATCAGTTATGTCCTTATTTCTCCATACTTCTAATTACTCCCAAAAACCTTATTAACCCCAAGAACCTTCTAACTCTGTAATTTACCAATCTTGCATGCAATGATCACAAAATCCTTTAGATGCAAATTTTACAAATAAATAACACATAGTCCAATCTATTATGTGTAAGCCTAAACATCCATTTTCATGGAAAAAGGAATCTTTGAGTTACTAGAGAAATGGTGGAGTATCACAAATAACAATCGGCTTCTAGAGCCATTTCATCTTATAGTGAAAATCACTGTTGTATGATTTGAATAGCAACTTGGAAACACTCATCACAGCTAATGGTATTAAGCATCTTCCTGCACATAGCAATTCCATAAATGGTTGTCAACAATCCCTTGGAACTGATTTCTCCTTTGGAAAAACCCTCTTTTTTGAGAGGCTTGGATTTGATGTCCGATAGCAAATTCAACACAGTTTAGGGCTTGAGGAAGCCTCTGTCAGGGCCATATTTGCAAATTCCTCCCAAATTATTAGCAAGTTTTCCTTGCTTCTTTCAATCACAAAAATATCATTGATATCCAATATTTCCTCAACATCACAAACATATACTCCATTACTCATTTCACTTCATCAAAGGACCATAATTGCTTTGTAAAAACTCCTTCAAACACCTTAAAAAAAATCAAGGGAAATTGATATTCCTTGCACAACATATTAGATGCTTTAACATATTAACTCCTCTTTTGTAGGTGCCTCTATCAATTAGGTACAAGGAAAAATTATGCCTCTCTAGAATGCTTGGACTACAAGATCTCCAAGGTTACACATGCATTTCCAAGTATACTTTTGATGCTTTGTCTTCACTTCATCTTTACAACCAGCCTCAAGTGCCCAATCTTTAGGCCTGATTCACTAGTCATCATGGAGATTTGGTGTCTGAGTGGGCTAGAGAACCCTATCTACTAAGATTTTTGTGAAGGTAATTTACCATTTAGGCTAAACTAAGGTGAGATTTGATTTGAGACCTTGCCTTACATGGATGGAAGTGTCATGGTATAAGTTTTGGCTAAATCGGGGACTAGTGTGTAGGTATCCTTGAGAGAACATGTAAGGAGAACTACATGTGACTTTGATTCTTTTGGAAGCGAGTACGTAGGTGGTCCTTGGGTGAAGGATGTCCTTGTGACCTCAAGTCCATAGGGGGAGGGTTTAGGGGGATAACTCCAAGGGTTGGGGTTGTTCCTAAATGGTTTGAATTTCTCTCTTTAGCAGGCTTCAAATTGAGGTTGAATGGGTACTGAATGGATATGAATGAGTTGGGGAAATCCAATACTGTGTACTTAATACATAATATGTTTTTATATAGTAAGTGAATATGACTACTTTATAATTTGTAATCGAATATATGTATATGATGGGTAAAGTCCATCTTGTGTTGGTTCCAAGTAACCTTTATGTGTTATGAAAACTGACTCCATATATAGAGGTATCTATGTATAGGCCTATGTATTTGTTGATTGCAATTTGTGATTCATGTTATGTGTGACCTTCCCAAGAATGAACCTCTGGGATATTTGAGCAGTGACAATCAGTCATTGGACCATGCCAATGATCGATGTCTGGGCTACTAGTAGGGACTAACTGACATTCACCTAGTTCACAGAGGTGAAGGTTGCTATGGGCTACCCTGGCTATGATTAAGATACGATAAATGGTTACACAAGTAGGGACCCATCCATGTGTATAACAATAATCCGAGGCTAATAGTTGTATTGAGGGGGTTCATTGGCTATCACTAAGAGCACAAAAGTGATCGAGGCCAGTGTTACCTAGGATTGCGAATTTAAGATAGTTGACTATATCACTAAGGTCATAAGGTGGTATATGTTTGGAGCTACTTCCTCTTGGGTGGAAATACTTATCATTGGTGACCTATAGGTGATTGAAGTCAGAATCCATTGGGTTATGGTAGGTTCACTACTTGTGGAACTATTGGGATGGTGGATGAACCTGTGGTGTAGTATGGGATGCACCGAATCCTCTTCCCATTTTTCCAGTGGTGCAGAAGACCAGAGGAAAGGATGATACCTATTGTGTAGTGCTTAATGCACCAATATTATTTCTATTTGGGATGCATTATGGACATGTGTTAGCCATTGTGATGTGATAGTCAACCAATGTGATGTGTTAATCATCCATTGTATGTAATGTATGTTGGAGCTTATCACTATGTATGTGATGTACATTGGAACTTTCCATTGTGTATGTGATGTATGTTGGAGCTCATCACTATGTATTTGTGATATATGTTGGAGCCAATTACTAATTTAAATATGATATGTGGGTATGTGCAGAATCATGATGGGCCAAAAATGACAATATGATGGATATGTGGTTTACAACCTTTTGTAACCCAAAATTGATGAAATGAAAAGGGTTTTTAAAGGAGATTCTCAGCTTTCCACCAATATAAATTATTTTTTACTTTGAATTTAATAAGTAATTATTATAAATTTTCTATTCAAATTACGACTAAAGTCCTGATTGATAAAATGATTAAAAAGATCTATATCTTTCAAACTGTATCACATTTTTTGAATCCAAAATGTGTGTCACATTCTATGCTTTGCATACTATAGGATTAAAAAAAAAAATGAATTTCATGAAGTTTTGACCAAGTTAAGGTGTAAAACATACGAGTTTTTTATATTTTTTAAAAGTTGTAATAAAAATTCATAATTAATTATTTACTTGGAAAAAAATTACATAAAAATATGCATCACATCGGGCATGAGTCATCTACTTATATCTAAAATATTATAAAAAAAATTATCATTCTATTGTGGTTAGGGTGGTCGACAACACCTACTTATTTTTTCCCTGAAATTTAAGTACTATTGCCTTGAAATTTCAAATTTTCACCAAATAGAATTTTTTTTTTTAAACAAACCTAGTAGTTTAGAAACTACATTCAATTTGCTACAAATTCTATTCTTACATATTTTTGAAATAATATAGATAACTTATTCAAATTTTTACGTCAAGTTGCCTAACTTTGTTTTTTCTGATTTTTTTGCCACTTAAAGGCCTATTTTTTTCATGATGATCCTACACATACCCATGTGTATAATAAAATCATTGTGTACTCATGATGTGCAAATGTGACAGTCACAGTTGCAAATGTGATGTACATATGAACTAATCACCATTGTACTTGTGATTTGTGTATGATGCAATCATTATTATACTTGTGACCTATGTATGATCCAATCACTATTATACTTGTGATTGGTGTATGATCTAGTCACTATTGCACTTATAATTTGTGTATTATCTAATCACTGTTATACTTGTGATCTATGCATGATCCAGTCACTGTTGCACTTGTGATCTATCTATGATCTAGTCAATATTGTAGTTGTATTGTGTATGAGCTAGTCAGCTTGTGTTTATGGAGGTATGCTTGTGATAGTCATTGTGCATATCTCTGGGATTATTGTATGATATGCCCCTAGTGGATAGTGTGAATATATGTACCCTAATCCTTGGTAATGTTTATATGGATCCAACACTTGATGGAAAAATTGTTAACATTATATTATAACTGATTAAGTTGATAGCTTACATGTACTTAATGAAGAGTCGTGGGTTAAAAGCGAGATCAGAGATCTCATGCAAGAGGAGAAAATGAACTCCCACTGACATAGGTAGGCGAACTATGAAGCCTTTGATTCCCATGAGGGAATACGTTGGAAAGGCCACCACGAACCCTCGATGATTAAGTCTAGGGTCTAGGGATGACCCTAATAGGAGCTTGGCACTTGTGGGTGTAAGTATATAAGTGGTGATGTTGATTTATCGTCACCAAATTGAATAATCAACTCTTGCAATTAGCACTTCAAATTTAGATGATGATTCTTGGTTAGTTAATTTGGTAGTTGATGCGATTAAATGAAAAAAACAAACAAAAAAAAACTGGTGTGCCTGAGGGGCAGATTTTACTCATGGTATCATGTCTGAGACATTCGTTTTTGTAAGGAGATTAGCTTCTGCCATCTAATACAGTGTACATTATCATAGTACAAGCCTATTTTTTAGATTGTTTCATTTAGCATCACCATTAATATCCGTAACAACATTGTCCTTGTTTAAAATAATGGAAACAGTTCACATCTCTCAGAACAATTTCTCTTGTAACAATCTAGAGATGAATTTAGATGCAGTGTGGAAATCAGAACATACTGAAAGGTTCTTAACAACTCTAACAGTTGTTCCAGGGGCCATGTTTAACAAACCAAAAAGCAATTTCTATTTTTTCACTATGGTAGCAGACAAATAATTCCTTTTTTCCTTCCATAGCACTAAGTAAATGTCTTGAATCTGGAAATACCTCGCTGCCTTAATTTCCTGTAACATTTCATTTTCCTTATTTGCTATTCCATCTTGATCATCATGTATTAACACATAATACGTCAATATTTTTGGATCCATCACACCTTCATTTAAAAGAGATGGACTTGATTTGAATTGAAGATTTCTACTGAATTTTCATCCTGAAGCCACCATTTTTGAACAACTTGAAGTTCTTGGGGATATTCTTGTATCTGAACAAAAAAATGTCCATCTTCACTGAATGAATGCCCTCCATGCTGTTATTTCTAGCATATATGCTTGTGAACTCAGTTTGCTTGAGAGTTTCTAAGCCAATTCAATAAATCCACTTTGTGTGTATCCATCAATCATGGCAGCCATGAGATTAAATCCAGTTTGAGCATACTCTGTAATTATGGTGTTCTCGAAACCACATTTCTTTGAAGAATTTTACCTGTTTACGTTTCATGTTTTGCATACATCTCTACCAGAGCATTTGCATTTACATCATCTACGAAAAATCCTCCCTTGTTCACACTTTGATTCAAAAATGATTTTCTAGAGGATCTAACATTTTAAAATTGGAAATTAACTTAGACTTTCAACAATTCTGATTCTAGTGGAAATTTATAAATTGTATAATCTCAATTGTAGGCTTAATTTTTTTATAAGAACTTCATCAGATGTGTATCAACCCCACAAAACAATCCGTTAGTAACTTCAAATAATCAAAACTTTGAATTTTAGTTATTTCTCTAAATTGCCTTCCAAAAATTTGAACTTTTAAAATCTCTCAATCTAGGAAGTGTTTCAACTTGTCAATGTCAAGAAGTGTTTCAACTTGTCAATGTCTTCAGTGGCTCTAGGAACACTAGTGAATTTTTTTCCCATCTCAAATGGTTTGTGAGATTTAATTGTTTTATGATTCGACAAGGTCAAAATGATTGTAGTAACATTGAACTTGTGTGACAACATAGGTAAATTGGGTTTAGGTAAATTCATCGCTAGCAATTCACCACCAGAAATTCACCACCAATAATTCGCTGCCAACAATTCATTACTGTAACATATTCATCGCACATACAATTTACCACCAACAATTCATCGTTGTAGTATATTCACCGTGTCAAAATCTCTTTACTTATGCGTGAATATACCACGACAATGAATTGTTGGAGGTGAATTGTATATGCGATGAATATGTTATGATGATGAATTGTTAGCGGTGAATTGTTGGCGGTGAATTGTTGGCCATAATTTTCCTAGAGCCAAGTAAACTAATGATTTTAATTGAGGAAACAGTTTGACTCTTAAGGTAGTTAAGTATGCTTGCATAATTGGAATATCATGATGGAGTTTAGCATGATAGCTTTTGACAGTTTCCACAACAAATTTTAATAAAGTTTGTTTTCCTTTCTAATAACTTGAGGAGTAACATAATTTAAATCTATAAGTCAATGATATTTATTGTCTATTGTTGAAGTATAGTACTCAATATAATATATTTTCAAATTTCAAATTCGTTTAATTAGAGGATTAACATCCTATAGTACCAAATTAGCACATTGTGACATTAGGTGCATGAATTATCACATCTTTCAACTAAGAGTCAATGTTTTAAGAATATTCATTCGACCAAATTCATTCAAAACATAATCTTAAACTCACCTATTTAAAATTTAAGACATTTACAAATTTAATTAATTTTTAATTTTTAATTAAATTAACTTTAATTAAATTGAATTATAATTTCACATATTTAAAAATTGATACTCAAACAAATGAATTAATATTTCAATTCTTATTTTATACCCAATCATCTATGCAATTATTTTTTATTTTTTTAAATAGTGACATAAGTTTTTTTTTATAATGAGTTCTCTCCTTTTAATTATTGTATTCATCTATTCTAATAATAACGTTTTCATTATTATTAATTATTTTGGCGTTACTGACCTTTATAGATTCCCATAATCATGTGCATATGATGCTTTATACTCTTTATTTGGCATCTAGCACGACCAAGAAAATTATAACTACTAATATTCTAGGGGTTTCTTAGATAATGTTCGGTCATTTAAATATTAGTCAATTTCTATAAGTGGGAAATGGTTTTATTTTATCTTATTTTGAGTTGGTGATACTTTAGTTCCAAACTTTGTAGTTTGTTTGAAATTTTAACTTTAATGTGTTATTCTAGTTAAATAAGATATAACAAATTATATAGTTAAATAAGATATAACAAATTATAGAAGAGGAGAGGAGAGTTGAGTTTGGGTAAGTAAATATATTCATTCATAAGTTAAAAAAAAATGGTATAAAAATATTATAGAAGATATGAGGGAAAGTCAAATAAAAATATATATTTATTTATAATTAAATAAAGATTTTTAGTTATAAAAATAGTTTTGGTAAGATTAAATAAATATATATAGATAAAGAGAATGAAAAAGATGATTGTTATGGCATTTAATGGTCTTTTTTTTTATTTTTTTTATTTTAATTTTTTCTGATTTATGGGCATGACTCAAGACTCTTTGATTTTTTGGGCTTTGTTCATGTGACTCTCGGGGTGTGTCTTCTTACCACCCACCTTTTTTGTGAATATGTGTATTTCTATCTTTTATTGATATAAATATAGATGCTTATTAATAATTAAAAAAAAAAACAAGCTTTTTTTAGTTGTAGAAGTAATTTTAGGAATGTTACGAACACTATTATTTAATATAACAACTCACATATTTGAGTGCATGTGTTTCATATGTTGTTCATAGGTAATATTAAATAAAGGTGTGGATGCATATGCTTTTCAAGACATCCTAGTAGTTAGAATAAAATAAGTATCTGACATGCATGGGATGGTAATACTTGTCTTTGAAAGGATTTTATGTATTGTGGTGACTTCTTAAGTGGAGGGCACCTTGGATCTTTGTAATTGGAGTATAAGATTTATTAGGAGATTTCTCCCTTGAAGTAGCACTCTTAAGATAATAAAATCATTATCTTTAGAGAACTCTCTATTCTATATATTTTTGTGTGTATTATCTCATTCTTCTTCAGGTTCATACAAGTGATGTCAATGCTCTCTCTAGGTCCATTTTTGCAATTAGCATTATTAGTTTTGGGCTTTCTACAATTGGCCATCATATGCTCTAAAATTTCCCTCGAGGGATCTTGGTGATAGATTTTGGTAGTTGCAATGGCCACTAAATATTTTGAGTTTTACCAAAAAAAATTTCTCCTTTTTAAGCAAGAAACCCTATACCAAAGTTTTCCTAATATCCATAAAAGAGTGCTATCTTTTTTACTAAGCTAGATTCCCCATAAAGGGTCTAGTAAAGTGAGGATTACTTTATCTAAAATACCTAGGCCCCCTATGTATATAGTCATGAGATTCCACATATCTTAGGGTATATTTGAGGACTTCAAGGACTTTTTGTACAATCTCACCCTAGGTAATTTTTGATTGCCTAAATTTTATGGTGCACCATTAAGTAGTTAGCCCTAGGAAGTTAATCATCTTGCACTTCAAAGATGAGATTGTGGACTTTTAAAACATTCCAAGCCAACACTATTTACAAATGGGATAAGTATATTAGTGAGCTCATAGACTAGACACCTAGTAGATTCTTTACTTTTTTTCCCACCTATATGGCATCCATACAAGGTATCATCAATCAATATTTCTATAGTCCAGGTGATTTTCATCAATTAGACAACTATCAATATCATTTGTGAGAAATAGATCATCTCCAAGTTCTATAATGTTGTTTCATTCCTAAAGCCCTTTCTCCCTTCCTAATTCATCCTATAATTTTTCTTTCAAATCCAAAATTTATGAAAAGATTTATCCTCAAATTTGCTACAATTTGTTGATTTTGACCAAAAAAATAGCCTACAAGGTATTTAAACAATAGTAAGAAAGATAGGGGTGATCCCCACAATACTGGTTTACAATTTTTGGCCAAACTGGACACTGAAATAATTTTTTCTAACTAAATCTTCACTTTCGGGCACCTATAGCGGCTAAATCGTGAGGAATTTGAAGATGATGCAAACTAGTGATTTGTAAAAAAATTTCTGTAGATTCTAAATATATATTTTTCAAAATTTTAGGAATTAGATTGCACTTCTCTTTCCATCTCCTTCAAAAACTTTTTTTTTCAGTAAACACCATTTTTAAGAAGTGATGCTCACTGTATAAAGCATAACTTTTTTTCCATGAAGGATAAAATTCTATTTTTTTTGAATTTAGATTTGTAACTACGATATCTAGTGCTTCCAATTGGTTTCATAGTGTTTTATTGAATATTTTTTTTTAATCAAATTTCAAAGTCAAACCAATTACAATTCAGATATAGGTAGACCGATAGCGTAACTTTTTTTGTATGTATCGAAATTCTTTTTTTTTTGTTGGATCAAGGACTTCAATATCTGGTGCACTCATATTTTTCATTTTTTTTGATAATCTGCTATTTTTCCACATGTGCAGAACAAAGAGCTTGATTTTCAGTGAAAAACCTATGTTTAATAAAACTAAAAAAACAAATACATAATAAAACCAAAACATATTAAAATTATATTCATTGGATAGTTCATTCTGAGGACTACCATCATCTAGTTGGTTCTGTGAAGTCTTCTCCATTTACATCCTCAACTTGAGCTTCGAAGTGCAAAATTTTGGACATTTTTGGTCCCTGAGGGTGAGAAGGTGGGAAAAGGGGGGTTCGAGCAAACCAGGGGGTTCACTTGAACTAGGGCTCGCTCAAACCTAGGTTTGAGCGAACCCCCTTTCAAAAAAGATTTTCTTTGTGTTTTTTTGCAGGAATGGTGGGACCTTGCATTTAATGGGTTCATTCGAACCAGGGTTCTAGTGAACCCTCTTTTGGTTTGCTCGAACCAAAAAGTTCGTTTGAACCCCAAAAACCAATTTTTTTTGCATGAGGTTGCTTTTTGTAACTCTTCCTTCCTCACTTGAATTGTAAACCACTTTTGTGGGTTTACCCATAGTGTAGGCCCAAATTTACCCCTTTTACTGAATTGTTCATTGTGATAATCTTTTCAAGCCAAACAATTTGATATATAACTATAGATAACCCATTTCTAGTTCAAGCACATATTTTTCTCATTCAAACACCTACATGGTTGTGATTGTCTTTGCCTCCTAATTATTTCCCATGTAAATTAAAAAACCTTCTCTACTTGGTTGGGGTTGTTGCTCTTAGGATCTACTAGAGCTATGTGTGGAATTTTTTAATGAACAAGTTGACCAAATGCAATTATTCAATTAAACTCAGTTCACCCTAATTGTAGAGTAATTTGAAGAGTCACAATCCATGTATAATATTAGATCATGGCTAGTCCTCTACTAATGTAGAGGGTTTCACCTTCTTGACTTAATGCTGGCTACCACACTCCCCTAAACTAGACTAGCATGGGTGTGGTGTTGATACAAGAAGGTAGGTCACTTGCATCCACTAATAAGAAACTCGTGACATACAATTTGGCTAAATCTACATATGAAAAAAAATGTTTACTATCCTACATATTGTACAATTTAATGATATCCTAACCTATTGGGTTGAAAGTTCTATATCAAAATATATCATAATAGCTTGATATATTTTTGCATTTAACAAAGAATGCTCTCCCATGAACAACACAAATGGGTGACTAAAATGCAAGGATATGATTATGGGATAGTTTACAAAAAAGACAAAGAAAATGTTGTAGTAGCTACCCTCTCACATGTCAATATGAAGAAGTACACACACTATTTTCTCTTTCATTCTTGTCACCCAATTGGATTGATGAGATTTGGTAGGAAGAGATTTCCACCTCAACAATTTAGTGTATTATTCAATAGTTGGAATAGGACCCACAATATGTTCTAGGCATCTACTAGACCTACCAAATCTTCACCTATTAAGGCTAGATTTATTTAATTTCTAGTTCTCAATTCAAACCTTAGTTACTCCTAGAATTTTACTCCTCCCTTATTTCAAAATACTTAAGAAAATGAAAATCTATGAGAAAGTGGGATAACCTTTGTGTTTGGATGGTCTTAAGAAAGATTCCAAGGTATTTGTATCCAAATGTGTGTGTACGAATGGAATGAGGGATAAACTAACAAAGCCCTAGTTTTTTACAACCGCTTCCTATTCTAAACAAGGCTTAAATTAATAACTCTAAGGATTTCATTGTGGAGCTTCTAATGTTGGGATTTAAACAAGTCATTCTAGTTATTATTCATTATTTCACCAAATATGCCTATTTATGTGTATTTCCTCACTCTTACACCACCGCTATGGTTACTTAATAGTTCTTAGATTTTATCTTCAAGTCACATAGAATGTCATACTCCATTGTTTATCATGATCTTGCTTTTAGCAACAATTTTTGGCAATACTCATTTAAGTTGCAAAGCATTAAATTGAACGTGAGTTTGATTTATCATCCTCAAACTAATGGTTAAATAGAGGTGGTCAACAAATGCCTTGAAACTTAATTGTGTCATTTTATGTCTAAACAACAAGGACATTGGTGGACAAGTAGTTGCCCCTTATTGGGTAGCAATGTAATACCACTTATCATAGTGCTTCTAAGATGACACCTTATGAAGCCCTATATGGTACTCCCCCACCTCCCTTGGGTACTTATATTCTAGGTTATTATGAGGTTGTAGTAGTTTATAGTACTTTGACCATGCATGAGGAAATTTCTTGCCTCCTTAAGGCCAATTTGGCATTGACTCAAAATTGTAGGAAAGAACAAGTGGATTGACATTATATAGAGTATACCTTTACTATTGATGATTAGGCCTTTTTGCATCTTTGGCCTAAAAGAAGATGTCATTGCAAGACAAGTAAGGTCATAAGTTGGGTTTTCAATTTTATGCCCCTTACAACATTAAACAATGCATTTGTGAGATAGCTTACAAGTTGTCACTCTTATCCTCTTTTAAGATCCAACAAACTTTTCATGCCTCTTGTCCTAGGAAAATGTTTGGGATTAATGTTTGCATCCCAATGGAGCTACTATTATTCGATTAGGAGGGATCATATTTTTGAGACCTGAGGTTACACTAAACAAACACACCGAGCAATTTTGCTCTCATTCTATTGATGAGGTTTTGGTTCAATGAAAGGGTCTCTAGCCTATTGATACCGCATGGAAACCAACTAACATTCTCTCCATGTTTCCTTATTTCAAAATTTGAGGACAAAATGTTTTGAAGGGGAAGGTAATGTTATGAACTCCATTTTGCTATGTGTAGCGAGCATTAGTTAGGTGCATATGGTTTATAATTCACTGATAAGTAATAATAATAAAATATGGATCCACATGCTTTGTAAGTTATCCCACTAGTTAGTTAGAATAAAATAATTATCTTATATGCACGGGATCCTAGTAGTTATATCTAATAGACTCTATATATTGTGATGACTTCCCATGTGGAAGGTACCTTAGATATTTGTACTTAGAGTGTAAGCTCTATTAGAAGGTTGGTAGATCAAAGTGACAATGTGATGATAATAAAAATATTTTAATTTTCTCTATTCTACATATTTCTATGTGTATTGTCTTATTTTCCTTATAAATTCATTTTGAAGAAGGGTGAGCAAATAAAATTCTATATTCATATTTGGAGAAAAAATGAGCAAACATATATACTCATCGGACAACCACTTACATTATAACATCATTACCATTTGAACTATATCTTCCTAAAACCAAACTTTCCAACCAATCCCAAATTAATTTTAAGGAAAATTCTGTTTACTCCATGCTTAAAACAAAACCTTACTAATAAAAGCTTTATTCCATCATCTATTTGTAGCAAGAAGAATTTGGCACACCCAAATGACCATTGGGTCGAAGGCGTCGATGAAACAATCCCATGGTTCTCGCTGACAAAACAAAAAGAATCGTCCTCAACACTTTCAACACATTCTGAGCCCAGCTTTCAGTCCCCTGATAATCCTATAAACTCTGTAAAAACCAGGTCAACTTTACCATTTTTAAACTGAAAAAAAAAAAAACATTTCTTTGGTAAGAAAAGGACTGGTGACCATCTCAATCAATCAAACTAGTCCATCTCCTCCATAAAGGGAATATATCTCTAGTTGATGCTTTTTAAGAGTACATATTTGTCCAGTTATCCTGAAGCAACAGGGTATTTGGCTCTATCAATGGCAGTAGCTATACCCACAACACCAACTGCAATAATACCCACAAAAAAGCTCATTATGTCTTCATATACATTTCAAATAGCAAATAACAATGCCAGTGCCCCATTGCATGCTCTTGATTTCAATTCCAAATTGAAATGTTGCTCTGCCAATATGCATTCTAATGTCAGCAGTCAATCTCCGCCTTCAACACATTTTCTTTTGGACAAATATAATACCAATTCCACCAAGGTATCCAGAAAAAGCAGCACAAGAGACGTTCGGATGGAAAGTCAATCAATCATCCGAAATGGTTCAGACGACAAAGAAACAATTCTGAAAACAGTTGTTCGTCTTATGGACAGATCAGTTAATTCCCCTGCCCCTTCTATAGTCTGTGTTTATTGAACTAATTGCATTTATGTTGTGTGTATTATGGTATTCGATGTTGTAGCTTTATATCTAGTCACTTTTTATAATTCAATAGTAGGAGGAGAGCATCAGGCTCAATTGCTATACTTAAATGGTGGTTTTGGATAATGCTTTAACAGCTTTGCTTATATATTCATATTATCACACCCCAGAAGAAATGTTTATATAATCTCACACACAAAGGAAGTGTTCATAGAACCACGCTCTAGAATAAGCAAATTGTAGGGTTTTTTTTATATCATTGGATTTTCAATGTGAACATTTTTTGAGTAAGCTGCATCAGAGTTTTTGATATTAATTTTTAGATTACATTTTATGATTCATCTTATAGCGATAATATTTTTATCATCTTCATAAATTATGTAAGATCTTTTAATACCAATGTTTCAATTATATTTCTTGATCCATCATCAAGCTATTTTAATGATGGATGACTAAAAATGTATAATACCGATGATTCTTAGGTGACACCCACAAATTATAAATAAGCCTTCATCCCAAGACGAACTGTAGGCCCTCAAAATATTGATATTAAAACTCAAGTTTAATCAAAATATATGGATACACAATTTATAACCCTGCTTTTTCTAGAATAGCAAGGAGATTATTCTCCCTCCCATTGTTTGAGAGAATGAAACTTTTTTTGCCTCCTAGTGTTTGAGATAATGAGTAGCTTTTCTAAGGCCCACAACTGCATTTGTCCCAGATTCAGAGCTTTTGTGTGTGTTTTCATGTCGTATGAGCTCCCTTGTTTGTTCATAAATCATTTAAACTAGTAAAGACTCATTTTCATTAGCTGCTTTTTTATCATACCAGAATTTTAATGCATTCCCTTTCTTTATGTTGTAGGTACAACGTTGTACCCACATTGGTTGCACATCTGGAGAGAATAAATGAGTTGCTGAAATTGATTTATTTTATTCTTTATAGCTCATTAGTTATACAATCTAGGATATTCCTACAATGAATGCTCACATACAGCATGATCAGGAAATGTGATGAAAGGGAGTTAGAATGATTCAGTACTCTGGGGCTTCCTAGACCTTAGACCTTTGTGAATTTGTGTTAATTTTAAGCAAGATGGAGAGCTATATGCAGATAGCACAGATGCTTACACATAACAAGATGAATAAATGGGTAGAAAATCAGTGTGAGTTCATTGCTGTGCAGTCATGATGCATAATAGAGTCAAGCCCGAGATTGGCTCTGTAATATCAATGTGCTCAAAGGCTTTCTCTTTCAAATTGTTAGAAAACGTGTCCCATGGTTTTATGGGACCATGTTTCCATGATAGTTATCTGACGACCTCTCCAATCTCTCTTTTATTTTTCCATGACTTGCTAGAAGGCTTCTTCGTACACGATCCCTGTTAAGAAAATAATTGTGGTACGGTGTGATCCTTTGGGGTATAGCAAACCCTCTAGTTCAGAATCGGTGTTGAACAATAAGGAGCAGATAAGACAAAATGAGAAACCAGAATTAAAGATTCAGAAATAAACAAGACACAGAGCACGATTTTACATGGTTCACCAATATGGCTACATCCACGGGAAAGCAGGGGAAACTCCAATTTTATTAACACTGTTTTTTCTGTGCTTCTACAACAGCATACATATGATATTTATTACATTATCCATTAGAAGTCTCTGATGGAAAACCGAAGGACAAACATAATAGGAATTGAACAGTCTGACTGTTAGACTTCATATCCCAATAATCTCGCACTTGAGGTCCAACTACTGCTGCAAAGAAAGATTGCTCAGAGATGTTCCCCCACTTTCCAAGGCTTATTGTCACATCTTAACAATGCCAAGAGAAGCCCTGTAAAACTTGAGCTTCTCCCGTGAAATTGTCTTTGTCAATGCATCAGCTAGATTCACCTTCGTATGGATCTTTTCAACTTTGAGTTTTCCCTCCTCAGTACCAGTCCGGATGAAGTGATATCGCAGCTCAATATGCTTGGTTTGATTGTTGAACACTGCATTCTTAGTCAAGTGAATAGTGTTGTTGCTATCACAAAAAAAGAGTGAAAACTTGTTTCTTGCATTCCTATTCACCCAACAACCGCTGCAACCATATCATTTCCTTTGCACCTTCAGTAAGAGCAATGTATGTGGTCTCGATAGTGGAAAGTGCAACCACTTGTTGCAATTTAGAAGCCCAACTAATCTCTGCGCCAACAAATGTAGAGACATAACCTGTAGTTGGTTTTTGTTTGTCCAAGTCACCGGCCTTATCAGAATCAACGAAACCTTGCAGTTGCCTTTCAAATACCTTAATATCCACTTCACCACTTGCCAATGAGTTTTACCTGGATTACTCATAAATCTGTTCACTACTCCCACTGCAAGGGCAATGTCGAGACGAGTGCATAGCATGACATACATGGGACTCCCAACAGCTGATGAATACCGGATAGCTTTCATTTTTTCTTGTTCTTCTTGTGTCTTGGGAAACATTGCAGAGGATAAACAAAAGTGATCAGCAAGTGGAGTGCTTACAGTCTTAGCACTTTTCATATTAAGCCTATCCTAAACCTTGCCAATGTATTTCTCTTGTGACAATCTTATTTCTCTCTTTTGTCTATCCTAAATTATGCTCATACCAAGAATCCTCTTCACTTCCCCTAAATTGTTCATTGCAAACTTGTGAGCCAATTGTTGTTTCAAACCACGAACAACACTCATGCTAGTGTTGATTACTAGCATATCATCAACATAGAGTAGCAATAAGACAAACTCACCATTGTCCAATACCTTGTAGTAGACACACGGATAAGATTCGCAACGGGTGAAATGTTGCTCAGTCATGAAGGAGTCAAACTTGACATACCACTGTCGTGGGGCTTGGTTGAGCCCATACAAACTGCAATATAAATCCTCTTGCCCTTTTTTTTCAAAACCTTCAAGTTGGTGCCTATATAACTCCTCTTCTATGTCGCCATGGAGGAATGCAATTTTCACCCAAAATTGCTCGAATAGTGGTCATCTTCACAACCAGTGAAAAGATCTCATCAAAGTTTTTCCCCTTTTGTAGTTCATACCCCTTCACTACCAACCTAGCCCGATAGGATTTCTTGCCTCCTTTCTCTTTCAATCTATACACCCATCGATTCTTCAATGCTCTTCGATTGGGTGGAAGCTTCACCAAATCCCATGTATGATTGGTTATTAGAGAATCCATTTCCTCCATTGCATCCATCCACTTTGCATGATTGACATCTTTGCAAGCTTCTTTGAAGGTAGCTGGGATCGAAGATCAATAATTGATAGTCATCTAACTTTGTCGAAGGTTGATGTTCCCTGGTGGACCTCCTCAATTAAGGAGCTTGGCTCTCTGTATTTGTTTGTATTGGCTGCAAATTTGTCCTTCCTAACGAATTACCAGTATCACCAAAATTATTATTTTCAATATTGCTAGCATGGCTCCTTTGTATTTCCTACGACTCAGAGAGCGTGGGCGGCATGTTAGAGGAGCAAGGTTGTGAAATGCCTTGATTTTTTCCATTGCTACCATGAAGAGCTTGTCTCATAACTCTTGTCACCGGGGCAAGGAAATGACTTGTGTGGGATGCAAGGCTCCCACTTGATTTGTTGCTTCAACCATGCCTTGCGTAGATGACTGAAAATTACCTACATGTGTTGGTGCCTGTGTAGATATATCATTGCCATTAGTGATATCTGATAATGGAACATACTCTTTTACTTGTGTCTCCTATGCTTGCAAACTTGGAAACACCTTTTCATTAAAGACCACATCTCGACTGCGAACTATTTTTTGGCATTTGGATCCCACAATTTGAAACCATATTGTTCTCTTCTCCTTGGGAATGTGAGAAAACACTTCACAGCCAAAGACCCGTAGGTGATTGTAGGAAACTTGTTTTCCTAGCCATTTCTCCTTTGGTATGTCAAAGTCCAATTGATATAAAGGGCCTCGATTGATCAAGTGTACCACTGTGTTAACTGCCTCTACCCAAAATTCCTTGCCCAAACCTAGATTAGAGAGTAGACACTGAGCTCTCTCCAAAATTGTTCAATTCGTCCTCTCTGCTGCACAATTTTCTTGAGGAGTGAATGGAACAATCTTGATATGTTGGATGTCATTACCTACACAAAAATTATCAAACTCCAAAGAGAAACACTCTCCACCATTATCCTTTTTAAACATTTAATTTTATTTCCGGTTTGATTCTCAAAAATGGCTTTGAAAGCTTTAAATTTGCTAAATACTTTGATTTCCTATTTAGCATATAAACTAAACTTTACGGGTGCAATAATCAAGAAGACTAACAAAATAATTTTCCCCTCCAATAGAGGTTTCCTCCATAGGACCAAACACATTTGAGTGCATGAGCTCCAAAGGCTTTGACTTCTTGCCATGTCCAATCTTTGAGAAGCTGATCCGCCTTTGTTTTCCATAGATACAATGCTCACACAACCCTAAATCAATAGATTTCAAACTTGGAAGTTGATCCATTTTGAGCATGATTTCAAGTCCCCTATTGCTCATATGTCTGAGCCTCTTGTGTCAAATCTTCATCCCACTGTCCACAACCACCATTGCAGCTCCCACTTCAACGTGGCTTTCTAGCACATATAAAATTCCCAACTTGTTGCCTCTTACAACCACTAAGGCTCCTTTGGTCACCTTCCAAGAGTTTGAATAAAAAGTGATGCTACATCCTTGAGTTTCAAGCTGTCCCGCAGAAATCAAATTTATTTTTGGCTTGGGAACATGTCTCACATCTCGCAATAGCCACTTATTTCCATTTTTCAATGTCAACATCACATCACCTTTGCCAAATATGTCACAAGGTTCATTGTCACTGAGGTAGACTCTACCAAGTTTACCATTTTTATAGTTTTTGAAAACTTCCCAATATGAGGTTGCATGAAATGAGGCACTGGACTCTAACACCCACGAATCAGCTGTAGTTTTGCTTGTTGACAAGACTAGTGCACCTTCATCTTGTTCATATATTGTGTTAACTTCGCTGTCCTTTGACTGATTCTAGACTTTCTTGTATGACCGGAAATTCTTCTTGGTGTGTCATGTTGATGTGTTTTTCGTGACCGCACCAACACAAAATAAAGTTTCTGACAGATACTCTATCCTCTCTTGATCAAAGTATTCTGCATGCTAAGATTGCAAGAAAGTTCATGCGTTCAACTCCAAGGTTCCTTTTATGCAGTGGATAGTCTCAGTTAGTTCATTGTGATTTGCTGGTACTTCAAGGGGACTTACGGAATTGTTCAACAGCGGAGAAAGGAATTTTGAATGCTCGAAAGGTTTGTCTCTAAAGCTCTTGTTTCCTAAACTAACTAGAAAGTATTGAATTGAAATGTTCGCAGGGATAGAAAATGCTATGGAATAATCTACGTGTGGGACATGGAGATCAATTTTCACAAGCCTCAACTAGATTCCGCTTTGCCTCACTTCGGACAGCCTCCATAGAACTAGTGCAATCTTCAAGGGGAGTAACTAAAGATATTCAAATTAAAATTCAACAATGAAGACACCATCACAACGATGCATACCAACATGAAGATCGTAATCGAAGTTAAGTCCACAAGTTTCCAGTTGACCATGCAAGGAGAACTCACCATCAGTGAGTCCACTAGTGGTATGGATAGACAAAGTTTGTTCAAATTGAAGACCACATTCCACAATTGCTATCTACTACTACTTGCATGAAACAAAATCTATTTACTTTACTCTAAAATCCTACTTGAAGTAGAAGGACGAAGAAACCTCGCTAGCTACTCACAACAAAAGACGAGATCATCATCAACGAAAACTATTTTTATTGAGAGAGAGTTCACAACAATTTCTTACAAAGTTTTCAAAGGAAAAACTTTCCTTCTTCAAACTATCCTATCAATCTATACTAAGCTATCTCTAAGCTATCACCTAGCTATCTCTCTATTCTAATCTCTGATCTAATGAATTACAAATGAAGGGGCGGGGGATGCCCCTTTATATAGCTGGCCAAGTCCAACAGACGGCTCAAATTACAATCAGATGGATGGCCCAAATTGTGCCACCTCAGCCCTAACCCTAAAAAGAGGAGTGAAGTAATAAATGAACAATTAATGTCCACCATCCTCTAGAAGATTCTTGTTCATAGACACATTTGCACTGTTCTTGTCCGGCTGCAAACTAGATGGGTTTGGCCAATACTGCTTCAATTTCTGGTACAACAGGCACATTCTTGATCTGACTCCAAGGCGACAACTTCTTTCTCGTGCATGATGATGATTCTCTTCTCAACTGACATTCTCTAACTCTGAATTGCATGAGGGTGATCATTTCTCAACCCCCTGATCCTGAAGGGTCTTCTTATCTTGGACTCGAGCATTTGATCCTCGCTACTTACCTCTCTGAATTGAGTGTATATTAGGTTATTCCAACACTTAGCCATTTCTTGCAACTTTTCTTCTTTCATGTTTTGGGTGCAATTGAGATCTCGTGGAAGAGCTCAAAACACATAACTTTATCTCCCTTTGAAGGTTGTAACGTTGTCTTGAATTACTTGCTCCATCACTTCAAGTCATCATGCCTTGGTCCCAACGGCCATCCTACAAAACAAATAAAAGAAGAGCATCAAAACACTTAATAATATAAATCCACTTTACTCACCTGATATCCATATTTTGATCTTCAATGTTCGATTGATCTCTGGATCTGATAGAGTTCATCACTTTTCTCCTAGCACAACTTTTTTTGCCTTCTTCATAGCTTTTCATCATGAGCACATTTAATATCCTAAGAGTTGGGGCATTTATCACCCTGACATTTGAGTTTCACTTTAGCTTCACATTCTTCTTGCCTTAGACAAATTTCTCCTTACTAAGGGTGCATTTTAGAAGACTCCTGCTTCATCGCTTGCCTTAGAAAATTTTCATATCTTCACTTTGGCTTGGAAGAATACTTCCCCCTTGAACAATTTTATCAAAAATCACCTAAGTATCTAGCTCCAACTTTTAGCCAAGGCACCTTATCTCTCTTCTTGCCTTAGAAAATTTTTATTTTGCTCTGCCTTAGAAAATTTTATCCACCAGGCGCCCATCAAAAATCTTCATCTTAAAATCTTCCGCAAGGTGTGGAAAACTTTAAAATCAACTCCTTGTTGAATATATCCAGTACCCAGAAGAAAATTCCCTTCAGAAAGCGTCGAATTCATGTGTCTACAAACAAAGGGGGACATTTAATTTTTTTGAATTTTAACCTTAGAAAAATATCTTGTCATCAAATTTGATTCTTCATCTCTGGGCGTATTTTTCTTGCTTTGACACTTAGAAAATTTTCTAACTCATTTTCCTCAAGCTGGGCGAATTTGAGTTTTTCTCTTTCCATTAGCAAACACTTAGAATAATTTTCTCACCTCTTCTTTAGCTTGGGCGCATTTTCAGGGTCATACTTCCATTTTAGACACTAAGAAAATTTTCTAAGGCTTCTCCAAGTCAAGGGCGCATATAGGGGTCTAAGCTTTTAGTTTCCAACACTTAGTCAAATCACAAGCCACTCCAGCTAAGGCGCATTTCACCACCTTTACTTCCAATTTGGGTGCCTTAGACAAATTTTTGATGCCACCAACTTCTCTTCAACCTAGGCGCACATGAAGGTAGTTGTCTCAAGTTTTCAACACTTAGTTAAATTTTCTCATGCCATCTCCAAGTGAAGGCGCATTTCACCCTTCATACTTTCACTTTTCTCTTGCCTTAGAGAAATTTTGAACTCATCCTTTTGAAGGGCGCATTTAGACCTCTCCACTTTCATTTTTTTTTAGTGCCTTGGAAGATTTTCTCATTCCTTGTCATGCTAGGCGCATTCAGCCCTTCAAGCTTCTAGTTTCACACTTAGAAAATTTTCAACATTCCTTTCTCAGTGAAGGCGCATTTGAGGGGGTAAGCTTTTAGTTTTCAACACTTAGCTAAATTTCTCAACCCAGCATTCTCAATGGCGCATTTAGGGGTGCTTCCTTCAAATTTTCATGCCTTAGAGGATTTTCTTGCCTTCTCAACTCTTGGGCGCATACAAGGTGTCTTATTTCCAGCCTTCAATACTTAGAAGATTTCAAATTCCTTCTCCAAATCAAGGGCGCATTTAGGATAGTAAGCTTTCAGCTTTTTATGCCTTAGAAACTTTCATTGACTTCCTCTTGAGTTAAGGCACATTTGCTGGTAGCTACTTTCAGTTTGCTTTCCTTTGAAATTTTTCAACTCACCTCCTTCAAGGCTAGGCGCATATAGGGGTCTCATACTTCAAGTTTAAATGCCTTAGAAACTTTCAAGGCCTTCTCTTCTGCTTGGGCGCATATGACCCTTCAAGCTTCTAATTTCAATGCCTTAGAAAATTTCAAGGCTTCCTCCAAGCTAAGGCGCATATGAGACCCTGAGCTTCCAATTTCCAATACTTAGAAATTTTATCAACTCTCCTTCAAGTTAAGGCGCATATTAGAGGGTGTGTTTCAAATTTGCAAGACTTAGAAAAATTTCTAGTCATCTCTCAAGCTAGGGCGCATTTTGGAGGGTGTACTTCAAATTTGCAAGACTTAGAAAAATTTCTAACTTCTCCAAGTCAAGGCACATTCTGTCCTGTGAGCTTTCAATTTGCAATACTTAGAAAATTTTTCATCAATCTTCAGCTCCAAGGGCGCATTTTACCATGTCTACTTCAAATTTGAAGCACTTAAAATAATTTTGCATGGCCCCTCTCTTTCTTGGGCGCATTTGCATGTGTGAGCTTCAAGTTTACCAGACTTAGTGAATTTTTCATGGCTCTTCAAGCTCTAGGGCGGATTTTGATGCCGGAGCTTTCATTTTATCAAACTTGGATGAATTTCAAAGCTCTCGTTCCATTTGAAGTGGTTTGTTCACATTGCCCCCAGCTTGCCCTAGCTTTCTATTTTTAGAAAGTTTCTCAAATTTTGCCATTCAAGCTGATTTCTAGCTCCAAAAAGCTTGATTTTTACTTTTCCTCGACCCTTGTGATGTGATTGAGCTGTTGGCGCCTGATGCCTGCATGTATCTGCTATTTTTAGCAGCTTGCTAAAAATAGTAACTGTTCAGAATGAGCTCAAACTTTGCGTGTAGATTGCCTAAAGGGTGTTGATTGTGACTGGATGCTGCTTCTATGTGACCCTCGTGTTTTGCCCTAGATTTTAGGAAACCCTAATTCTTTTGCTCAGGCCTGCTAAAAATAGTAAGCGCTTGATTTTCGAACCTCTACAACTCCGTTTGACCTGAAATTCGCGCCATGGGGTCCTCATCACTTGCTTGACCTGTTCATACTGATGCCTCACGCTGACCTGCTACTTTTAGCATCTTTCTGGAAGTGGTTTACTATTTATAGCAACTACTCAATTTCACGACTTCCACAACTCTGTTTGACTTGAAATTTGAATGTCATGACCCTCATCGGTAGACTTGCCCATTCACACTGGCACCTGATGCCGACTAACTATTTATATCCTGTTTCAGACGTGGCTTACTATAAATAGTAAGTGCTTCGATTGCCTTCAAATTTTACCAGTGGACTCCTTGAAAGATGTTGATCCTAATGGGATACACCGATTTTTGGAAATTTTGGCATTTGACCCCTCATTTTGGGTCCCAAAGCTGGAAACCCTAATTTGTCTTGCATGTGCCTCAAATGTCCTCCGTTTAACCCCGTTTCTGTTGCATGTCACTGTGTTCGTGATTCTGAAGTGCTAGGTAGCTACCGAAGTGAACCTGCTAAAAATAGTAAGTGGTCGAAAAAGTGACCAACCAGCTGTCAGATGAGTTTGCATATCATACTGCCCGAGAGATTTTGAAAAACCCAGAAAAATCACCAACATGCGAGCACTGGCTAAAAATAATAAGTTCCTGAAAAGTGATCATCCTGTCTCGCATGTTACATCATTGCGTAGCTCTCGGAAAACCTAGAAAGATTATACTGACATGCGCTGAGAAATCTCATCTCATTTTGCATGCTATATCACAGCGAAGGTCTCGAAAAGCCCACAAAGAATCTCCACACATCCATTTGAAAGTCCAACATGCAAACCCTAAAAGTGGCCCCTGAAGGTAGAACTGCTAAAAATAGTAAGTTGTTCGTTTCGGCTCAAATTTGGTGGGCAGGTAGCTCACAGTGTTCTAAGCGCAATGCAATTGTCAGAATCTGAAAATCCCAAGAAGATAGGCCCCAAATTGGTACTTACTAAAAATAGTAAGTTGTCGGAATTCGATGAAATTTTGTTGGGGATCTGCTGGAAGCTTACTGACTGCAACGCCAAGCTCAAATTTCAATTTATTCATTCTATTTGACTTTAAACTGACCAGAAGATTCAAAACCCTAATTCTCAGACTTAGCCAAAATTTCAATTCAAGCGGGCATATCCCCGGAAAGACAGACAAAACAAGAGAGACAACAGGAAAACTAACCAAAAACAAGCCAAAAGATGCGAACGAAGCAAAAATTAGGGGGTCCCCATTTGCAAAGGGGCGATGTGTGAAAAGGTCACAACATGTCCTTCTTTGCCAGAAAATCAACAACCTCTATTTCTTCCTCTAGACTTAGATCTCCTTGCAGATTTTGATCTTCTCTTGTTGTAATTTCTGCCCCTATCTTGAGGCCTCCCTCTATTGCCAAAAATCAAGGCATCACCCAATGAGTTTCCTTGATTTTTTCTCCTCATGCCATTGCTTAGAAGAGTGGCAAGAACATCATTGAATTTTAGTGTGTTTTTGCTAGATACTGAATTGCTGATTGCCATTACTACTCCTTCCCAACTGTCTAGTAAAGAGCACAACAATAGAATGGCTTTGATTTTTCCATCCAAATTTATGTTTACGGAAATCAGTTGGCTGATCAATGTATTGAATTTGTTGAGATGATTGGACATGTTTTCTCCTTTCTTATCTTCCGATTGCACAACTTCATGAGGAAAACCTTGTTTGAAGAGGAAACCATTTCATACATATCAGACAATTTATCCCATAATCCTTTTGATGTCTTTTTCACTGAAACATTAAATAGAACATTACTGGATAGTGAGAGGATGATGGTTGCTCTCGCCTTCTTATCCAATTTCTCCCACTCCTCATCAGCCATCGTGGTTGGCTTCTTGGCTTTGCCTTCTAATGCAACTGAAAGGTCTCTTTGAATTATTAACAATTCCATTTGCATCTTTCATTGTCCAAAATTCTGCCCTGAGAATTTTCAATTTGTACACAGGCATTCCAGATTTTGATAATCTACTCAGAGTGGGCTGTGGAAAGTCTGGATACTAATTCTATTCTAAATTAATATAAAGACTTCCCTCCCAAACTAATAGAAGTAATAGCATACATAAAATTCACAAGTTTGTGGCCATTGCTCTCTCTTACAATATTTAAAGCCCTCTAGCCTGATGGTCCCAAAGCAGTATGACAGTTAAGTACTTTGGGTGAAAGCATACCGAAAGTAGGGTATTGAAGGTAAAAGGAATGGAATCTCTTGAAGAATATCAGCAAGTAGCTAAGAAGAACTTTGAAACCCATTTTAAATTTGAGGGGCTAGCTTTAGCTCCTAGAGCTCTAAGAGATTTTTTTAAACATGCAGACTTAATCTCTTCATGAAATTTCTCCAACATATCAATATCCTGCTGTTTGCCAAAGCAACAAGAAATATTCTTTCTTTTGGAGTAAAAAGGAACAAGCGCCATCGTTTATGATGATTGCATCATCACCACTGAGGATGCGTAGAAGGAAGGAAGTAGGGGGAATGCTCCTGAAGACAGTACTATGATGGAGATCCCTTTTCAAAATGGGGCATTGGGGTTGGGAGATAGGATTGCTTGTAGTCCTTTGAATCTTCTTGGTTCTTTCAAAAAGAGGAGACTCGTGCAAATGAATTTCAGCACTAAATCTAAGATGGTTGAGGTTAAACAAAGATCTTTGGAACAATTTGGCTTTAAACCACCTTACTTTGGGTTGATCATTTGTTGGGTATTGTATTGCCTTTTTATTAATCTGTTTTTAGTTGTGATATAACTGTTCTGATGTTGGTTTTTTATGGTCCCCCTTTGTTTCTTATTAAGGTAAGCAGGGATTTTGAAATGGCCCAGACCCTTGTGCAATCAGAAAGATAAGCATTAAGCACAACAAGACAGCAAAAGACAATCAAGAGGAGCAACGGCGGTACCAAAAAAAGCAAGATACAACAAACCCTTACAAACTACCAACCCCAAGTCTGGGTGGTTTGAACTTTGAAGCCAAATTGTTCCAACAATTTTTGCTTAACCATAGAGAAAGGATCCTTAATTTATTTTTTTTGGAACAAGGAAGATACATAAGACCGCAAGCGGATCCATCTTCCAATCCCAAAACCTTGAAAGAGGTATCCATTACCATACTTAAAAATAGGAGCATCCCCTCTACATTAGACACCAAGCGGATCCATCATCCAATCCCAAAACTTTGAAAGAGGTATCCATTACCATACTTTCAATAGGAGCGTCCCCTCTATTTTCTTCCTTTTGTGCATCATCAATGATGGTAATGTACTCTTTAAAAGCAATAGGCATTTGTTCCTTTTTTCTGCAAACAAAATGGTTTTTCTTGTTGCTTGAGAAAGTAGTAGTGCCATGGTCCAATTTACAACAACAAAGGCAAAGTGTTGAAGAGTTTTCAAAATCAATTTGTTACACCCAATCACCAAATTTGGCCAATCACCAAATTTGGAAGATAAGGTAATCTTAGTAGGGAGCTCCTTGTTTTTCTCCATAAGCACACAAAATCTAGCAAATAGCAAATGCTTTTTGAATTTTGTGACTGTATTAGTAGCGAAGTACTGTCCAAAAGAATTGGCAATACACATAACAACCTCTTCATCTCGATACTTCAATGGCAACCTCGACAATCTAGTCCAAACAGGGAATTTGATAGAGTCATAATTCATTGGATTAAAGCCTGAAGACCAGTTTTTAAGACATGCCATTTTGCCCTAGAAACCAAGGACCTTCCCACAAAGTCCATGAGCAATCATCTGGATTGAAAAAAAAAGAAAAGAAAAAGCTATTCAACAAAGCAATCACCTCAAGTTGACCTCTTAATTTTCATTTCTGAAGCAACCATCTTCTGATAGCATCAATGTTGGGACAATTACCGCAGAATCTCCCAACCAACAAAATCTTAAGCCAAGCACTTGACCTATCAATAAGAGTGTTGGGGATAGCAATTTGTAGCTGCCCCTCCACCTCTCCCTGGACAAGGACAATAGCATCTGAATCATCTTCACAGAGGGACTCCTCACCTGAAGTGTGGGAGAGAAAATCCTTACCAACAGACACACACATCTTTGCAGAATGGCGAACCCTAGGGCGTACAACCATGCCAGCACTCCCAACAGCCATATCACTGTAGTAGGCAGTTTGCACAGCCGCATCAGGCCTAGAAGCCTGCAAATAAGAGACTAAAAGGGGACCTGAAGTCCCAAGCTCGCCACAGCCAGGAGAGGGGGACACCACCGGAGATGAACCATCCAGATGCAACTCCAAGCAAGACTGCAAGGCCATATCATTCCCAGCCAAAGCCACCACAGAGCTTCTCAACCTGCCATGACTTGCAAACTTGTCCCCAGAAACTTTGTTATTTTGATGAACTTCTTTATCCTCCTCAGTATACAAGAGTCTAGACCTTTTCAAAACCCCTGTTAATCTAAGTTAAAAATATTATCAACATCCTTTACAAATTTCCTCACGCTCAGCTGCTCCCCTTTTAGAAATAGCCTATTTTCCATTTTCGAAGTCTAGGGAATTAAGTTAATTAAGTCAGGCTGAAATTATGTTATTTTATTGGGTTGTTCCCTGTCCCACTCGGAAAACTCCGAAGCTTGTTTGATCCAGCTCCAACTCTCCACCTTGTAAATAGTTGCATATTCTATATTTTTAAAGATGCTTGGAACATAATGTTATAATGCAATTTAATTCTTCCAACATTTAACCCTTTAATGATAATTTTCATCACATGGTTGCAGACTAAGTGGGTTCTCCTCACAGCTGTTCTCTTTGTTGCGGTTTGGAGACATGACTCCCCGGAGGTCCTGTGGGCTGTCGCAGGCTGCTTTTTGAATGGAGGGAGCTCAAAACCTTTAAAACGACTAATCAACCAACCACGCCCTGCTTCTGCTATTGGCTTGAAGAAAGATCCTGGGATGCCATCTTCACATGCACAGAACTTGGGATATATTACAACATATACTCTTTTCATATGTATGTATTGCATCTTGAGCCTTTTCCCTGTTTGGATTATTAAAACATTAGTTACTTATACATAAATACTAGAAGATTTAGAACATGGAAACCTGCTTATTCGGAGCCAACAGTCAATCATAAAAAAAATGCAATATCGTTAAATGGAAGGCTACAATGTACAACAGCCTGTTCCTACTTGCTCAGTTATATATTAGGGATGGGTATCCATGCAGTGTTCTCCGGTTCACTGATGTAGCTCCCAACTGGTAAAGTAGCAATGCCCAAGATAATAAACATACTCATAAGATAGAACTACAACCAAAACTAGTTGAATTGTTGATTGGTAATCATTCTTAGGTGAAGTGAGAGAGCACCTTAGGCTTGTCTCCAGAGAGCTCATGAAATAGAAGTTTTAGTTCTGAAGTATAAATTCAATATTCTTTACTATATCACCGTTTGCTAGAGAATTGAATCTAATCGTATACCCCTCTAAATCTAGCGAAAGGAACCCCAATAATTTAGGGGCTTTATCTTAATAACGTTTCCTGTTATAGAAAGACTATCCTAATAGATTTTTTCTTATGTTTACCAGTTGGCTGTCATTATGTGGGCTACGGATTGTTGAAGCTCAGATATTACAGTCAGATATTACTTATATTTCAAAGAAATCTCAATCTTAGGTTAAATAATATTTGATTTATGGTAAATAAATCAGATGAGAAGCATACAAGGACTCTTCTCTGGGAGAAAAACAAGGAGGAACTGCTAATGTTTAGGAAATCTCAGATAAATTTCTTTAGAATGAGATATAAGATTTAGCAGCTGTAGTTTAGCTTGTTTGCTAACACTGGGGATTTCGCAATTGCTTTGAACTATTTATCACCTCATACATCCTTTGAACGGTCCATGACATTAGGAGACTGTTGTTGGCAGATAAAATGTTTACTCTGTAATTGAAGGGGCCAGTAAAATGGTTTTCAGCATTTGCTTCAACTTCTGCGATACTAAGTTCATGTGAGCAGATTGTTGCTCAAATAACTAAATTTGCCAGAAGATATTTGGGCTGATAATGAATTTGTTCTAAATCAAAAATTGAATAAAACTGTTGAGAATTAAAAAAAGAGTCTAAATTTTGATGCCAAAGAGAGGTTATAAAAATACCCCAGGAAATTGGGGCCTAAATTACTCATGGACTCTGGATTGCTTTTGATTTTTTGTCATGTTTTAAGAAACATCTCATCTGCGCCCTGTTTTTCAGTTATGCCCTGGCTTTTTTCACATACCAATTAAACATATGGATTCAAATGTGGCGGATATATTATCCTTTGGAACCATTTTTGACACCATTGGTTTTATGCATTTAGATTTTCTTTGACCAAATACATCTGAGCTCTTATGAACTGAGGATTGAGACAAACTATCACATTTTAGGAGAGAATGTGTCAACTTTGTTTTAAGGGTTATTTTTCTTCTATGTGATAATTTTTTATAGGGTATATGGACAATTCCCTGCATCTCTTTAGAGTCTTGTGACGGTCTTTGAAAAAAATCGATATCAAGATCAGAGGTGTTTTACATTATACATGGAAGAAGTTTGTGTGTTTAGTGTCTCATTGATGTTTCTACTAACATTAAAACTATCACCTCCTCCTTCATTCCAATAAATGCTCTCGATGACTCAAAACAAACATCTTAATAATTTTATACATATTAGACTTGGTTAAAGAGGCTTTCAAACAATTGTAACAATAATAATAATATCTCAGAACATAGTAGACATAAAATGCTATATATATATATAGCCTAAGAGAGGTATTCATATTACATATTTCTTTTACAATTAATTTGATTTTAAAATTTAAATTTATCTTTATTTATTTAATCTTTTGTACACCACATATTTTAGTTAAGAAGTGCAATAAACACTTTGAATTTTTCTCATAACTTATTTACTTATTTAATCTTCAATTTCATCATTCTTTACAATTGTTTATAAATATTAATAATAACTTTAATTTCAATTTAAAAAAATTATATTATTGTTTTTTTACCAGTGATTGGTTCGCGAGGATTCAATACATTCACTTTGACTATTGCATTTACAATCATCATATAAGTGTTCTTTTGTAATATGTTCTCTATATGTTAATGTTCTTTATAAATTTAAGTTTCAATCTTGAATCATTGAAGCTTAATTTTTTTTGTTTCAAGAAAGATTAAGAAAAATAAAAAGTAAAATTATCTTATAATTCCTATATCCTTTGAGAGCATAACATTTTCCACTTCAATCAATAACTATTACTTTATTATTTGTTTATTTTTAGTTTTAATGATCTCTAATTTATTCTTAAACTTTTGGTGTATCTAACCCATTTTAATTAACAATAGAGAGGGCAATGTTTTAACTTTGGGACATTTTTTTAAGGCGATATTTAATAACTATATAAAATATACTTATGTCCATCAAATATATATGTATGATTATCATGCATGCATCTATACTATACATGGTGGGTAATAAAAAGGTGAAAATAACATTTACTTTAAAAGAAATCCAATTTGCTACAATAGAAGTATTGAATTGTCTATGTAGTATAGTTGGTTAATACATGCACTAACAAAATGTAGGTCATGAGTTCAAATCCTTGCTTATTTCCATAAATTCATGTTGAAGATGCCTACATCCAAATCAGTATAGGTCTTGTCATGTTTATTATGTCCCCATTTTTACTTTGTCTTCTTTTACAATTATCTTGAAAATAAATTAAATCTACAATAATGAAGGGGAATGGAGAAGGAGAATAGGGGCATAGAGGGATGTTTTCCTACAAGAGGACTACAAAAGTGTAGAAACATATAAAAGGGGCACAAATAATAAATACTAGTTGTACCAAGAAGACAAAGTGGAAGGAAGGTATTGCAATAAAAGGTTGGCACAACATAGGAAGAGGAAATGTTCTAGAAGCAAAATAAATGATTGAGGTGAGTAGGACAATAATAAGGTTTAAGAGTAATAAAAAAGGAGCATGAAAAAAGACATCCTTGTGAGGTAGTGATGTTGAACATCCAAAATACTAAGGGGTGGGGGCGAGGGGTGAGGGGTTGAATTAGTATTCTTTGAAACCAATTAAACATTTAAACATTCATTTGCAACATCATATTCAAATTGCAGTAAGGAAAGCAACCATGAAAGCAATCATCAAAGCACATAACACATGAACACCATATTTTTATGTGGAAAACCAAAAAAGGGAAAAATCTCGGTGAGGATTAGCTCACAATATATTATAACCGGTGATAACATATTACAGAAAGGCTCATTGCCAGGTGGACTCACTGCCCACAAAATGAAAGAAAGATAGAAGAAGGGGTGACACACTTCCAAGATTTGAACTACTACAAGTACATCTACAATATGCAAACAATACAATTCCACTGAAGGTCAAAACATTGAATCAACACACTTCATACTACTTTGCTCTAATTCTCTGCTTTGCTATGCATTCACATTACATTCACACTTTGATTATTAGGAACTCACACATATAACTTAATCATCACTCTCCAACACCAAAATGATCTTATACTTATATCCATTACATCCACAAACATTTACAACATCAATTAGGTCAGCCTAATTAGATGTAGCGTGCAAAACAATAAGTTGTCAACTTACTTGATCAAACATACATCATGCCATAATTCAAAACTTGTAATGAATCCAAATAGGTCAGCATAGACCTATAATAGCACCCACATAACCAATCAACACTTCTTTAAACTCCACACAACCCCAAACATATTAGGTTAGCACCATTGGTGAGACAACACCAAAATACACCAACTAATTATTCACAAACTAACACATGGACCTCCAAAACACATGCCATTCGGACTACACACCCTTCAAAAACCTGTAAACACTCCCACAAATCCACATAACCAAATATGCTTCTATGGTGGAATGCAGACCAATTCAAGTTCAAGTACTTTGTACTGGAAAACACTAACATTGGAAAACCTGATATACTGTCATTCATAACTTTTGCACTGTAGGGAAAAACAACATGAAACTTTGGATTGAGACTCCTCTAACATCCAAAAAAATTGCCTTAGAAGTACATACCAAAATTATTCAAGGTAGACCAATGCGAACCAAAAACTAGATGCTTTGTACACTGAAAATAATGTTCCAACACTTAGTCAAATAATCAATTCATTTGTTCTTCACTAGAGAAAAAAATTTGCATCTCTATGTTGGATTACCATCTCCATGCTCACCCATATGCACCAGACCAACTGTACTTCATCAAGCCACAATGTTGACATCAATGGCATCACTATATGCCCATGCTCATGTTTCCAATAAACATATTTATGACAAACTCAAGTTTCCAACAATCTTCCCCTTTTTCATTGATGGTAACATGCACCAAACTCTTCTCCAAACTCTGTCCCCCTTTGGCATCAAGGGCAAAGGGCACACATATATAATTTTTCTTTGCTCCCCCTTTGATATTATTCACATACATGATTTTCTTGACTTACTCACATACTCCTCGCAACTGATATATACATATATGCATGAGAGTTCAAAAAATCCAACCAACTCCCCTAACAATGTTGTCCATCTAAACTAATCAAAATTTGCACTAGTATACAATCCTTTAACTTCCACATATGTACAATGAAATTTGAAATGCATAAATAGATAAAATAAATATACACAAATCAACTGAAAGAAGATGAAATATTGGTGCATAACACCTACAATTTTGCAAGGTGTGTTTGCTAGTCCTTTTTACCATCTCCCCTTTCTTTCTTGGCCAACCCAAGCATGTGTTTTTGAGTCTCAAACTCCATGAAGAGTTCTTCACCATCATCTAGAGTATTAGGTACCAAATTCAATTTTATGGATTTCTCTGCATTAGCTAGAGCACTGGATATAGGTGTGAACTTTGCATTCACTAGGTCTCTAAACTATCCAAATTGTACTATGATATTTTCCATCTTTTCTTATAGTTGGAAGAATTGTTCATGTAGGCTTTCAATTGCTAATATTGTGGATCCATTTGCATCGTTTGTTGGATCATAGGCACTAGATGCCTTGTCAATCTATGCCTCAATGGAATCCATCTCAACCTTTATGTTCTTAGTGGAACTAGGCCACTTCAAGCAAAACTGAAATAAATCCTTGGCCTCTTCAACACACTTTTGTACATGGAATTAGGGTTGTTTTGTAGTTTTCCATAAGTAGTGGCACATTTTTTTGTCATATCCGCCAACCTTCTATCATTCACCTTCTTATTTACCTCCTTCTCCAACTTCTCTTCAAGTCTAGTAGAATACTCTTTAAAAAAATCAAGCAAAAGTTTCAAATTTTGCACACTGGATAAGAAATTATCAATACTAACACTAGGAACACTCTCCTATAGCACCTTCACTACTTCATCTATCATCTCTACACTCTTCTGATGTGTTTGCAAAACTTCCTTTCTGATGGAGGCATGGAATGTGTCACCTAGCTATAACTTGTGCAGAGGTGACATCTTGTCCATATCAACCTGACCTTGTTGCATCAGAATTTGCAATAATTGGACATAAACAATAGGTTGGAATTGTAATTGCATGCTCAATAGGTTCTTCAAGGAACCTCAAAGGTTCCGTAGGACTCTCCAACCATCTTTACATTCTCTTCATCCTTAGCCTTTTCCTTATCACCAATGTTGTCTTCTACTTTTTCATCATTCATCTCAACATTTCCAGACTCTTTCTCATCCTTCTTCTCATCATCAATAGATTTTTCATTGTTATCTGGAGGAGGTGTATTATCTATGTTATGTGCCTCATTGATCTCTAGGTTGTCTTGTACAACCTCTTCTTCAAAATTATTATTTTTTTTACAGAGGAGGGTTGTTATGTTCTATACGTGCATCCTCCTTCTACATCTTAGTATCCTTATCTTTTCCAACAATATTTTCTCCTACCAAAGGAGTGTTAACATTTTCTTCTTTTGTAGCAACATTCTCTTCTACAACCGGATGGGTATCACCTTGCACATTTTCCTTTCTTGCTTCATGGTCATGTTTCGAAGCATCTTCATGTCATGCATTGTCTAGTGCATTAACTTCCCAAACAAAAACATTATCAAGCATTTTCTCTTTAAGTGTTTGGGGTCATACCAAGCTTCTTTGCCAAATTGGCAACTTTCTCAACTATCTCATTTCTCAGTTGCTCAATATCCTCCTTATCTCTGCTCATAAGTGTAGTTACTCTATGTTTGGTTATGAACTCTTTATTGTATAGTTGAGCTAATTGAGCTTTGTCCTCATCAAAAAAAGAATAACTAACTTTTTCTAAAGCAAAAGTTCTCAACTAAGCTTCTACACTTATTTCTTCTTCTCTTCTCTAGAGCATATAATACAACTTTCAACTCTTCATGTAATAAAACTTCAATATCTTTCATATTAACATCAAATGCAAAAATGTACCTTACTACAACTTCTTCAATAGTTGACTTGTCTTCATCATCAACAATGGGATACAATGCGACAGTCTCCTCAATATTTCCATACTTAGCTATGCTACTTACCAAAGCTTCCAACTTCATTGGACTATTCTTCCTTATCAGAGGGGAAGATTTATCCTTTTTATTCTTCTTTGCTTCTAGAGATTTTTATCCTTTACCGAACTTGGATTTCTTCTGCCTCATCTGAATTTTGTAGCCTTCTTTCTTTTTCTCCACCTCTGCTTCATTGATAGTATCTACAATGTCAACTTTTGTTTTCTTTCCACTTGTTTATGCTTGTGATACTTTGGATTTTCTTTTCCAGATCAATGGTTATTTTTCTTCTTCTTCTTCTTCTTCTTCTTCATCAACACTCATGTATCTTTCTCTTCTCACCTTTTCCTTCACTCTACTCTCCATAGGGCCAATTTGATACTTTACCGGAGCAACCTTTTCTTGCATAGGAACACTTTGTTGTTTTGTTGAAGTACTCTTTTATTTTATTGGAGCACTAGTTGGCTCCTTTCTCTTTGTTCCATTGATAGAGGGCATAGTCTCAAAGGACTTGGGGGCAATTGAAGAGGGGGAAAATGTTCTACTAGACCTTCTTATGTTTGATGCACCTCTCGGAGAGCCATAAATGCTTTTAGCTTTCTCCACTTGGTCCTTTGATAGACCCATCACCTCCACAACCTATGCAGTCATCTTCTCAACAATTTTCTTTATTTATTTTTTCCTCTGCTCCATGTGCACATCCATAGAATTTCTTCATATGTGCCATATCTTTCCTCAAAGGTGTCTCTAAGCATACTCAACATATAATCTATTGTACCAACAATTTCTTCCTTTGATATTTCATATCCCATCTTTGGGATCCAAACAGTTCTAGACTCAACAATCTATATTATGCAGTAATCTTTTGACACCAAGAAAGTGATATCAATTTTGTATTTCTCTACCATGCTCTAGGGAATCTTTTCTATCGCTTGCATATTCCTTTGAAAGGTTTTAAAGAAACCCCATAATGCGGTCTCTTGTGAATTTGCATCACCCAACCTCATTAGGTGGTCTCTGATCTAAAATGTCATTGGTCTATCCTTCAACCACACTATGTTCCTTGTTCTGAGAACCTCTTTTAGAAAGTAAAATAGTAAACAAATAATTAAGGTACCAAACTTTTAGGGGTACTGGGAGTTGTTTAGTCTTCTACAAGTTCTCAAGCAGTTGTGATCTAAGAAATTCACATAAATCAATGTTTGCACCATTCTTTACCATCTCATATGTAGTGTTGATGGAAGTAGCAGAAATTGAATTCTCTTTGTTAGTGAAAACTAATTTGTAACCAATCATCATAGATGCATACCTAACCACAGGCCTTTAATATCCTTTATTGTTAGGGCTCTCTTGTCAAACTTTGCACCTGTAAGCCTCATTACCACTTCATTCTTGACCGATTTGATCATTGAAATTGGTCTGTTGAGCATAATCGTAACAACGCTAATAGCCTCCTTATTGATCATGTGCGGTATTTCCAACCAAAGGGATCTATCATGAATCCTGCTCAAGGTATATCTTACCCACTCATCAATGTAGCAAAAGTTTGGGAGATTATTCCAAACATCTAGGATTTTCTTCGCCAAGCTCTCAAACTTGTGTTTCAATTCAAATTATTCTTTGGTGAGTTCATTAAACCACACATCACCTAGCTTTGAGTGATTTTATTGCTCCAAATTAGCAAGTATGTAGATCTTTACCTCCTCAGTATGAAGCACACCATATGGAATGCTCAAGAATGCTCCATCCAGATCCATCTCTATTGATTTATCAAGATGTCGCTTGAACTTTTGATGGGGTCGATCCAAAGCCTCGACAACTTATGGGTATACATCTTGCAACATAATGAAATTACTTCTAAAAATAGGGAAAATAGAAATTGTAAATATCTTTTGATCACTGCCAATTAGGGTTTCGTGCACAAGAATTCTGAAATGCTTCACTTTGCTCCTTCACTACTTTTCTCTCTTCGAATGCTCATTTAAAAATTACTTAGATCAAATGTGAAATCACTTATAAACCCTTTTGGAATGATCTAATTCACATTGAATGCTTGATTTAATAAAGTTGTTAAACCCTAACTGTAATGCACAATCACCTTCAATTCCTCTATAGGCTTCCACATCTTGATATTTTCCATTGGTGTTTTGATGAATAGGTCAATTATATCGACCTACACCTCATATATTCATGTTGAAGGCATCAACACCATATCTTTGGTAGAGGCTCAAATTTTTTATGTTAAAGCTCCCCTGAGCCAAAGCTCTTAACTTAGTTTTCAGAGGAAGGTTGGCATAGATTCAATCTTAACCGAGCTGTCTCTTCTTTCTTTTTCCAAATTTTGTTCATCTCTTTCTTCACCTCTATTAGATTATTTTTTATCACTAGATCATTCTTCTTTTCTAGAATATCCTTTTTCACATTCTTGTTTTTGCAAAACTTGGAAATGATCTATTGCAATTGTAACATATGACATTATTTTGAACAAGCTCACTTCTTTCTTTTCTAAATCTACATTCAATACTTTTATGCCCAAATCCATTCCATGTATGACAGTAGCCATTGAAAGATTGAATGTTCATACCATTGTAATAACCATTCATAATTTGATTTTTGCATTCACTAGCCTTATGACCAAATTTATTGCATGTAAAGCATTGACTGAGAAAATATGGAACATTCTAATTCATTATGCTTCTACATTCTTTAGCTCTATGTCCAAATCTATCACAAGAATAGAAGTAAACATTAAATGATGAGTACCTTTGTGCATTTGGTTTTATGATGGGTGGTCTCTTGAAGTCTTTCTATTGATTCCATGCCTTCTTGTCATTACTCTTTTTGTCTTAGTCTTCTTTTGTTCATTGTTCTTCTTTTTAGTATTTGGTGGTTGATCTAATTTTGAACTTTTTTCTTTTCAAACCCAATCCACCTTTATCCTTAGAGACCTTCTGATTTGCAATCATTTCATCAAGCATTGTAGTACTCTTCTTGATTTTGTCTTCTTGACACTTTGCTTTTTTCAGATTTGATCTCAAGGTCACAACCTCTTTTTCCAACTTCAAACATTCTTCAGTTTTGCTTTTTACCTTGGCATTCAAGCATTCTTCAACTCTTTTTCCTTATTCAACTTGTACTTTTAGACAGGTAATTGTTTCATTTTCTTGCTTCATTTTCTCATTAACTTCCTTATGCCTTTCTCCAAACTTCTTGATTTTCTCCCTCAATTTTTTGATGCATTCATCCACTTCCTTGATATTTTCTTTCAGATATTTGTTCTCACACTTATTCCTTTCCAGATCTTCAAGGGAAATTTTGAGTTCTCCATTCATGTCAACCATACAATCTTCTTCAGTGAATCCAACTGTAGGAATTTCTTTTAGAGGAGTAGGATATCTTCTAACAACCATGTGTTCAACCTCCAAGATATTCCTCAAGTGGTTCAGATTCTTCCAAGGAACCAAGCTCTGATACCAATTGTTGAAAACCCAAAATACTAAGAGGGGGGTGAATCAGTATTCTTTAAAACCACTTAAACATTTAAACATTCATTTGTTGCATCATATTTAATTGCAATAAGGAAAGAAACCATGAGAAAAATCATCAAAGCACATAACACATGAACACCAAATTTTTATGTGGAAAACCCAAAAGGGAAAATTCGTGATGAGGATTAGCTCACAATACATTATAATCGATCATAATGTATTATAGAAAGGATCAGTGCTAGGTGGACTCATTTTCCAGAGAACTCATTGCCCACAAAATGAAAGAAAGATAAAAGAAAGAGGTGATACACTACCAAGATTTGAACTGCTACAAGTGTATCTACAATATGCAAACAATACAATTCTATTGAAGCTCAAAACACTAAATCAACACACTTCATACTACTCTTCTTTTCTCTACATTCACATCACATTCACACTATGATTATTAGTAACCCACACATATAACTTAATCATTACTCCCCAACACCAAAATGATCTTATACTTATATCCACTACATCCACAAAAATTTACATCAATTAGGTTGGCCTAATTATATGTAGCGTGTAAAATAATAAGTAACAAACAAACATACTTCACGCCATAATTCAAAACTTGTAAGACATAAAAATAGGTTGACATGGACCTATAATAGCACTCACATAACCAATCAAAAGTTCTTTAAACTCTGCACAACTCCAAACATATTAGGTTGGCACCCTAGAGAGACAACACTAAAATACACCAATTGATTATTCACAAACTAACACGTGGACCTCCAAAATGCATTCCATTTGGATTACACACCCTTCATAAACCTATAAAAACTCCCACAAATCCACATAACCAAATGTGCTTTTGCGGTAGAATGTAGACCAATTTAAACAAGTACTTTGTACTGAAAAACACTAACACTAGCAAACCCAATATATTTTTATTCACAACTTTTGCACCAGAGGGAAAAATAACATGAAACTTTGGATTTAGACTCCTCTAACATTCAAAAAAATTTCCTTAGAAGCACAGACCAAAATTCTTCAAGGCAGACCAATGTGGACCAAAAAATTAGATGCTCTATACACTGAAAACAATGTTCCAAAACTTAGTCAAATAATTAATTCATTTGTTCTTCACTAGAGAAAAACATCTACATATCTATGATGGATTACCATCTCCATGGTCATCCATGTGCACCAAACCAACTATACTTCATCAAACCATAATGTTGGCATCAATGAAAACACTATATGCCCATGCTCATGTTGCCAACAAACATATTTATGACAAACTCCTCAAGTTTCCAACAAGTGAAGACAAAGAAAACATAATAATAAAGGGTATGAGGAGCAATGTATGAGAAGAATCCCAACTACCACAACACTAAGAAGGAAAGACAAGAAAAAAGGGAGGGATATGAAACAACAAGAAATTTGAGGAGAAAGAAGTATATAAGGGGCTATTAGATGAAGAAATAAAGGAAACATAATGAAAAAAGATATCAATTAGAACAAAATAGATAGACACAAAATTGGAGGAAAAAGAAAAATAATTAAAAAGGAAAAAGTAAAAACATAACCTATAAAAAGAAGAAAAATTCAAAAAGATTCAAGAAGGAAAACCAAAAAAATAGAAAGAATGCTATATTAGAAAGATGAAGAATCCACATATTATCAACTTTGAAATTGCAAAATTTTGGATTGAGTCTTACATTAACAAGAAAATCTCTAACCCTATTCCCCCTCTTCTAGAGTAGTAAAACTACAATTCCTTGAACTATCATTTGTGGGAAGTAAAATCTATCAATAAAATTTGGGGACTTGGCCTGAGTCCATTGCCTCAACCATAATTTGATAGCCCTCTTCAACAATGGGCCTTTGGATCTTGGAGCTAATAATTAATTTCAAGCCAATGATTAAACCTTTGAATTTATAATTATTATTAGTACTAATGATTATATATAATCTAAAAAATAACTAATTTTCCATTGTAGTCCATTGTAAGGGATCCAACTTTTGATTATTGAGTATTATTTTTGTAGGCTACATGATCAAAATTCCATTTAATACAACCAATGGGGGAGGTTCTAAACCTCAACTATCTTTATTTTCTTTACCATTCGCTTAATTTGATAAAAAATAGACCTAAGCTCCAATGAATTCCTTAAAATTTATAGTTTATTTGGATTACAATCATTTTTTTTACTTCAACTTCTAGTGACAGAATGTGGACAGTCTAAATGGAAAATTCCTCCAAAATTTGATTATGAGATTTGAATCCATTATTGACAATCATGTTGTTTCTTTCTAACTATATCTTCCAAGTGATCATGCCTATGACTATATCCCATAGATAACTACAACTAGAGATCCTTAGCATAGGAACATTGAATGAGGAGTATAGTGGAAATCTATTGTGGCCCTTAAATTCCCTTATTTTCAACTACTTCCAATTGAGAATATTACAATGGATGTATAACAATACAAATAATTTAGCTTTATGCCATGATTTGGAAGATCAAATATTATTCTAAGGAAAGGAATAAATCACCTTGCCCCTTTTAGTACTTAGATTAAAATATCATTATTTGATAGAATAAGAGACACTACCTATATGGACATCCCCAAGAGCAATCCTTGTTATATTTCACACATGCTTGATTCTCTTAATAAGGAAGTTGACATATTTGGAGGCCTCATCTTCATACTATACGTAATCAAAGAAGATCCTCCAAGTTCATGAAAATCACTTGTATCTATCTACTCAACCTAGCAATCTTTGACTGTCACCCTAGCTAATTATAGACTAAATTTGGAGAGCTTCAAATATTTGGACCTAATACAAAGTCTTGTCCTAGAAAAAACCACTTGAGAATTCCACTCTTCTATCATTGTGGAAATCCTAGAAGGCATGACTAGAACTAAGTTGTTTAGGAACATTCATTATTTTCTGGATTGAAGATTATTTTGGATGATCCTTGGAAGAAATAAAATTATCTAAATCTATACTTGTCTAGGATTGAGAATCATATTTCAAGAAACAAATAATTTAGCCATCGACGAAAAATATAACTATTAATTTTTTTGTGATCCATCTCATCTCTAATGTAAACATCACAAACTTTATCAAAAGCTATGAGTTTGAATTTAAAAAATACTCACACCCCTTTCTAGAAAAAGGGTCTCATTAGGATACTTAACTCGAAGATTATACCTATTGATGCTAAATGAAATAAGAATCAATAGATAAGGATTCTTTAGAGTATAAATTTCACAAGGGTAAGTCTTCCTACCAAAAAAAAGCATTTACCTTTATAGGTAGCAAGCTTATTCCTAAAATTGTCTAGAATTGGATTCCAAAGAGATTTCTTATCACAACCCAAAAAACAAGGAAGTGAAGATAGGAACTAGGAAGTCCTATGGGCGCATTGTATTAAGTCCTAGGGGCACTATGTGATGAACCCAGGGCGAGGCTGATTTGAGGAGACTCAGACTCCAATAAATATCTTTATAAGACCTCATATATAGCATCATTTTTAAAACATTAGGATTATAAATTATGACAAGATGAATTTCATGTAGTCCATAATACATGGCTTTCATCTTGGCATACATTTATGTCCCTATTTATCACTATCAAAGAACACCTACATTATTGGGGTACTTCATTTTTTATTTTATAAAAATTGACATGTGATGCCCCCTATTAACATTAAGGAGGAGTATTAGAACATAATTTTATAAAGGTCATACCCTTATAAAATTTATATATTGTTCTAATATAAGGTTATAAAACTTGATGTTATAAAGCACATACCATTTAATAATTAATAATCTAATAAATATTAGATTATTAATTATTTATGAATGGTTGCTTTGAATAGGTGTGACTAGTATCCCTTGAGGTATTTTCCTACCTTTTCTTCTATATTTAAGGAGGTTCTCTCTCATTTGAGTTGGGATGAATTTGGAGAAATGATGGAAGTATGTGGAAGACTGTCCTTAGGTTTAGTCCATTTTGGTAGACTATTTTGTATGTATTTTAATAAAATGATACTTTATGGGGGTTTTTACCTAAAAGGGTTTTTCCATGTATATATATCTTGTGTAATGTGTAAAATCTATGCTTGTATGATTCTCATTTTATTTATTTTATATTTTGTTTATAATGATTAGTATTCTATGATCTTAATTTCTAACACATATCCCACTTGAAAAGGGTTTGTATTGCCCTTTACAACTCCATAAAAGTTTATCTTTGAGTTTCTCACTTGGAGAGTGATCCAACTAATAATATTCTAGTTCATATTTTTATTTAATCCATATGACTCATGGATGTTGTATATCTATATATGTATATATATTTACGTACATACATACACATGTATATACATAAATACATATATAACCCATATTATACCTCACTATGAATTGTATTTATTAACTAAGTTTTTTTGAAAATAATTAATTTACTATTCCTTAAAGAATATATAAACACATTTTTGTATTTTTCAAAATGGAATAATTGCCACTTTTGCATTAACCCAATGTAGATAAACAACACATATTAGCAATCATACTATACCCTTAACTAAGATAAAATATAAAATACTATTAATAGATATATTCCTTATATATTTTAAATATTTTTTAAAACATTTGTCTTTGCTCCATAAAATTAGTACCTCTCACCATTCAATGATATCTTATTTATTATATCTAAACTAATGATAAATTTGAACAATACCAATGACTTTTGATAATATCTCTTATGAATGGAATTTTTATTTGGTAGCGTCTTATGTAAAGGAACCAACCCTTACTCTTCTCCAATTTATTTGAATCTATGTTATTTACTAATTTTCTTAATTTATATGAATATTTATTTATTTATATATTTTCATGTGTTTTATATATGTTTCAGGCATGGATTCGAGTAATGGAAGGATTCCACACACATTTACAAGTTATGATAGGTGTATTACTTGGTTCCACCATAGCAATTTCATGGTTTTGGATATGGAAATTTGCAATGTTAAAGGTGTTTGATTCTTTATGCTCGTTCAAATAGTTATTTCAACTTTTAGATTAATATGTTTATTTTTTAAATTTATTTCTTTGTGCAAAATATTCTTTTTATTAAATAGAGTGGATTTTTTAAATTCATTTAGCAATAGTTTCCATGAAATACTATGTTGTATTATTCCACTAAAATCTTTCCCATACTTTTTAATTAAGAAGGATTTTTAATAGGTCCTCTATTGATAATATCCTTTGAATTATTTTATAGTGCAAACTTTTCTCTTTTGTCTATATAATATGTTAATAAAATATATTAGTTAATTAATTAATTTAACTAAAATATATTATTATATTTTTATTTACATAAATATACTTTATAACTAATATATTGGCTAATCTCCAGTGAAAAAAATATGAGAAAATCTTATAATGCTGAAAAATCAAGAAAATTGATAATCTAATAGTACACACATAGATTTGCATGGAAAAACCTTGTAAAATTGTATTAGAAAAAAAATCATGAGCAAATATCTTTCGTATTTATATTTCTCAAGAATATTTCATAGTTACAAAAATCTCAAAAAATATATAGAAAACATGACTTTGCATAGCATTTAATACTTGAATTATAGAATCTTTTTCAAACAAAAATAATTAAACATAGAAAGTATGACTCACACGTCAAATGCATGTCAAAATTACTACAAATATTAAGTCCAAAAAAATTGACTATGGTACTCTATGTTGACAATTTATCACTACTAAAGTAATAACAAAATTGACTTCATATTCCAACAAAAAAAGTTTAGCTATCTAACTATTATAACTAAAAAATATTATTATTATATTATTTATTTAAATAATAATACTTTATAATCAAAATATTGAATAACTCAAGTGAAGAATATGGTTTTCAATGATATATGTTTCATTTTATGTTAATCTTAAAAATAAGAACATGTCCCCAATCTAGTCCTTCAACACCTCATATAGATCATTAGATAAAATCTATTTTTGGAATGGTGGTGCAATATTTCAAATTGGGCTTTGGAAGCCTCAACATTATCCAAAAAGATCACATATATAGAATAAATGGATATGCTATTAATTTTTTTGATATATTCATTATATATACTAATACTCAAAGATATTTAAATTTTAATAAATCTATATATGAAAACACATTGAATTTACTTACTACCTATAGACACGTCAAATTTACATCATGCATAATCATATTTCATTCATCAAATAAATCAGGACTTTATTTAAATCAAATCCTAAATCATATTCCATCATTTTCTGATTTAAATAAATCAAATATTTAAGTCCTAAAAGTCAAAATCATCTAATCAACATTAAATCAGCATAATCATCATCTATTTAATCTAACCCTGATTAAATACTCACCCACTTGCATTCTCTAGATTTGGCCACTTGCACATGAAATTGCATTTAATTGATTTATCAAAATTACTTATTTTCAACTTGGCATAAAGGAAGAATATTCTCCAAGTTTGAATCTCCCCCCAAGTGGACATGTACACCCAACAGAGCATTTATGAGGCCTTACATGTCTCTTACATGTCCCCTTCCAAGGTCAAACTCAGCATTCATTGCACAAATTCAAATTCAAATTTTCCCTCTCATGGGCACTCTTCCCAAATCTTGCACATGCATCAACTAATCACATGATGACAAGTGTCCTCAACTCATTGGCTTGTTTTTGATCCCACATTGGTCCCTCTTCAACACTTAGCATTTTGAAAATCTTTAAATAGGTGCTTCATCTTTGAGCAAATCCTTCACAATTTCATGCAAGGTTACTCTCTTCATTTGAGATTTGATCTTGTTCATCATCAATCCATCATCTCCATTTGCATTTTATCATTTGAATCTTTTCGCTCGATCTCTCGAGGGGGCAATGTACCAGTGTACTTCTTTCCGCTGGGGCATCCGAAAAATCAGAAATTTTTTAAATCGCGGCAAGTTTATTCTTTGAACCAACGCAACAAGTACATTGCTTCAAAGAGGGGCAAAATGTAGACACGTCAAATTTACATCATGCATAATCATATTTCATTCATCAAATAAATCAGGACTTTATTTAAATCAAATCCTAAATCATATTCCATCATTTTCTGATTTAAATAAATCAAATATTTAAGTCCTAAAAGTCAAAATCATCTAATCAACATTAAATCAGCATAATCATCATCTATTTAATCTAACCCTGATTAAATACTCACCCACTTGCATTCTCTAGATTTGGCCACTTGCACATGAAATTGCATTTAATTGATTTATCAAAATTACTTATTTTCAACTTGGCATAAAGGAAGAATATTCTCCAAGTTTGAATCTCCCCCCAAGTGGACATGTACACCCAACAGAGCATTTATGAGGCCTTACATGTCTCTTACATGTCCCCTTCCAAGGTCAAACTCAGCATTCATTGCACAAATTCAAATTCAAATTTTCCCTCTCATGGGCACTCTTCCCAAATCTTGCACATGCATCAACTAATCACATGATGACAAGTGTCCTCAACTCATTGGCTTGTTTTTGATCCCACATTGGTCCCTCTTCAACACTTAGCATTTTGAAAATCTTTAAATAGGTGCTTCATCTTTGAGCAAATCCTCCACAATCTCTTGCAAGGTCACTCTCTTCATTTGAGATTTGATCTTGTCTACTTAGCATTTCTATATCAATAGCAATTTCATCATCTTAAGCTTATCAATCAAGGATTGGGAAAGGGTCACTAGCACATGTGACACCAATCCAATATGAGATAGAGTTGGATCCTTGCTTCTTTGTGCTTTGACTTAGTTTAGTTGTTATTTTGTTGTTTGGATTGCATTATGAGGCATGATTCAATATTTCATATGGATTCTATATTTGATTTGCTTGATTTAACAATACTCATGCTTGTTTGTGTTTTGAGCAAAATGCAGATTTAGGGTCTACACTACCTAGTGAACATATGAATAAAAAATCTATCCCAATAGCATAACAATTTTCCCTCCATTGTTTGGCTACTTTTTGAAGTGCTATAATGAATTGAAATTAATTATTTTGATATCATACCACTAAGTGCATTTATACCCATATTTACCCATATTTGATGAAATTTCTAAAGATTACTACAATAAATAACAAAATGTGTTGAATTGGTTATTGCCTACAAATTTCCTTTATGCTCATAATTTGTAAGAAATTTTTAATCCATAATTCCATAGAAAAACCATCTCCTTCAATCATAAATACTTTTATTTAAATTTACCAAAAGTATCAAACAAAAAGATTCAAACAAATTTATAAAATATTACCTGATGGGATACTTATAGGTAGTTTAAATTAATTATCACTCTTCACTATCACCAATATTTAAATTAATAAATAGATGTATCTCAAGTCTCATCATTGCAATGTCCTCAAATGCCCAAACTTATAATACTATCTTCTTTGTTAAAAACCTTCTACCTACCCACATAAATTGATGCACATTATAATACAAATGAATGAGTAAATATTTCCCTAATAATTGCCTCTTTACTCCTCTCCATTAACTCAATATGTCATTAGGAAATAATCCATAATCCCTCCCTGGCCATTTACTAATACCACCATATATTAGACAATATCTACTTTCACCTTCCATTCTTGTGGTTTAAAATCCTACATAATGTAATATAATAACAATATTTGTGGATTGTGCAACAATGACCATCCATGCAAAATATATGGGCATGAAAAACTTTAGATTTAATCATGGACTATATTAAAGGTATATGCCTTCCTTTAACTAGTAACAACAAAATATGATAAAAATCCTCTAGTATGATGGCCATCTCACCTACCAAATGTAAAAAAACATCATAAAAATCCTATATCTCTACAAAGGATTTCAACATTTTAGCATATAACTCCATCTCCCAAAACTCTAACATTTGTAACAAACCATATCTAAATAGAATCTCTCTATACTCATATATCTTCCCTAGCTTTCATAAAGACTAGGGTAAGGCATTCCATTGCATCTTTGACACTAATAACATATCTTACAATATTTAAAAATCCTTTATTTCTTCTCATCTAGAAAAATGATACTCTTTCTAAGAAACAAGAAAATATTACCATTACTCACATACAAGTATCATTTTTCAAATTTTCATCTCCACCTAATCATAAACACCTCTATATTATTGTAGCGTAGAAAATTGTATACCTTTTCAATTTCACACTATGTTTGGGTCCCTTAATTAATTAGATTTAAAAAAGCCTCTAATTGACTAAGTTATGCATTCCAAAGCCTTATTATTTTATTTTTCAAAAGGGAAACCTATATTAAATAATTGCCAACATTAATTTAAACACCTTGGAAATTGAGTGTCCTCGATTTAAGTCCTAGGACCCATTCACACAAGGGAGAATGGGTCCCCTTTAAGTCTTAGGAACCAATTTTTAATATGTTTTTGGTATTATTTTAATGTTCCAAATTCAAGTTTCAAATGTTAGCTTGTGGGATCGATTTTTTGGGAAATTAGATAAAAACCTATAAATGCATAGTTATTTTATTAATTTCAAACCTAAGCATTATAACACACATAATCCAAATTTCATATGAGAAAATATTATTGTCAAGAGCATTGAAGAGCATATTTATTAGTCATCTACAACAAAAATCAAGATCATATCATCATGTCAAATTTCATGTGTGTTAATGTCATGTTTTGGAGCTAACATTGTGATGTAGGTTTCAAACATTCAAGGTTCAAATCAAGCAATCAATTAAGCCAATTAATGCAAGATCCAAGCCTTAGAGTGATGTGTTAGACTTAAGTCCTCTAAGGGAAGCTATTAAGGATTTGGTGAGTTGTGTCAAGATTTGTTCATTCATCAATTCCTTCCATTTATCATTATTTCATTATCAAGGTTTAATTACCAAACATGGAGTTTGACTAAGGAAAACCCCCACTCACCCAAAAAAAACATTTTTCTTATCAAAGGAGAAATTATGTAAAGTTGCATTTGTTTTCATCATTATTGTCAAGCCACAAAAACTCACCTACAGATTTTATTTCTAGCTTTTTGACAGTCAAACCTAGAGAAATTAGAATCTTAGATCTAGAATCTGAGGACTGCAAAATCAAATTTTAGACCCTTGCACTAGGACTCATTCACCCTAGGGTGAACCAATCTTGCTACAAAGCTTAGGACCTAACTTTTATGCTAGGTGCACACCATTTTCCCCTTCTTAAATCTTCTTGTAAATTATCATTTTCATTTCTATTATCATAAAATTATGCATTTCAAGTGTTAGGTCATGTAATTAACTTAATTTATGCATTTTAAATCATTTGTCAAAATTGCCAATTAGTCATTTTTGTCATGAGAAAAAATAGATTTCTCAAATAGGGTTGACTCACCTCAATGTTCAAAGTCAACCCTATCCTTTGGAGATTTCTTTTTTCTAATGAAAATAAGGAAAAGGGTGTTTGGATCTTAGGTCATTTCACATTGATTAACCCTATTGCACTTGAATCATCCCCCCTCTTTTTCATATGTTTCATTTTGGTGAACCTGACATTATACATCATAATTTCTAATTTGGAAGTCTCTAAAACCCTAGATCAAGGATTTGCATTAGTTTGTTTTACATCTCATTTAGGGTTTTAAAATTACATTTTGCATCATTTAAAATCACAAAAATAAAAAATATTGCATACATTCCACATAGTAGTCTGCATAAAGTTGTCATTAGTCATTCACATCAAAAAATTCAGTCAAAATTACATCTCAAAAGTTGTCATTTTTCTTTCTTTTGACCATTGAATTGCATTTGCATTTAATCATAAAATTTTGAAAAACTATATCCGAAAGCATATGTCTGCAACCTAAAATAGAGACCTTAAACATTAACTTAGAAATTTAGATTTTAATTTTTCAAACTCCTATGCAAAGACCTATTTGCCTTGGGCGAATATATCCTTGTATAGGTCATTTTCCAAATTTCTAGGCATAAATTTATCTTTGTTTGCTTTATTTCTTGTTGTTTGCAGATCTCAATTTCAGTTTCTAAAATTGTAGTTTTTTGTGGTTTTTTACATTCAAGTCAATTGATCGAAAAAAGTGCATTGTTCAAAAAAAAAATTGCATTTAAAAGACATTATTTTTAGATTTTTTCATTCTAAAATTACTAAATCTCATATGCTAGATCTGAAAAATTGCAATATCTCTTTACATACTTGCATTACATTTCCTATTTGTGGATGTTTGCTACATTTTTTTAGAGTTCTTTGTCTATTTTGCATACACTTTTGGTTTGTTGAAACTTGTATGATTATTACAACTTGGTGTCCTATTGCCAATACTTTAGTGAGACATAGTTCATGACTCATGGCATCCCGTTCCAATACATCCAATGTGGATCTTGGGTTTTCCAACTCTTTCACTCATAGTGTTGACACTAGTCAACCTATGTTGGCCTCCATTCCTGAAATCACATGTCTTATGACTTCCAATCCTATTGATGTTGAAGCCATTGTTGCCCATATCCCTCAAGAGAAGATAAATCAAATGGATGAAGCCTTAGAAAGACTATTTTGGTACTAGATTTCCTATCATAGATAACATGAAGAAAATGCTTGATAACAAACAAGGAATAAAGATTGTCCATAGCCTAGATCATATTATTGATAATCATGTTCCTACAATGGCTAGTTATGCTCAAACTTTGGGATACACTCAAATTCAAGGTGGAAATCAAATTCCCCCCCCTACAACTATGGACTCTATTCCTACACACACTCATTCAACTATTACCACAACAAGACAACCAACTAGTAACTTCAATCCAATTTTGGGTATTTCCACTGGGAATCCTTTTAGCTTTGTGAATTCAAACATCATATCTCCTAACCCATCACCTCTCACAAACTTACAATTCACTTGTCCTCCCAACACATATACACCTCCACCTTATTCACCTCCTTCCCAAAACAAAACCAAAGATTCCATCCTCAACCAACTTTTACAAAATGTTTCATCCCTCCAACAATAAATTTCCACATTGAACCAAAATCAAAATGGCTAACCTTCACAATATGTCAAACAAAACCCATTATCATTGGAGATATTGAGAGAACAAATGCCACAAGGCATAGAAATTCCTAGATTCGATAAATATGGTGGTAAAGGGGATCCTAGTAACCATGTCTCAACATACACAACCTTATGTAGTGAATTCATTTTCAAAGAAAAGCTCTTGGCTAGTATTTTTCCTAGATAATTGAAAGATACAACCTTGGAATGGTTTTTCTCTTTACCAAATAATTTAATTCGTTCATTTAATGAGCTTGTTGGTTCCTTAACCATTTCCAAGAGAAAATTGGTCCCAAGATGTCCTTACCTAATTTAATGCAATGAAAACAAAATGATGATGAAAAGGTCACTAATTTCATATCACGTTATCAATTGCTTTGCTCACAAATCAACATTAAGATTCTCAATGTTGATCTTCAAAGAATGTTCACTCAGAATATGTAAACAAAGATCCAAGATAAGATTAGGAAGATGAATTTTCCCTCCACCCACTTGTTCACGATTCTCCATAACTATCAGAATTCAGTTAGTCACCGTGAAGTGAAAACTTCCTCCAACCATCCTAAAAAATCCAAATTCATGCCTCATAATAACTTCCAACCATTCAAGCAAAAAAAGGGCTCTATACAAATAAATATACCTCAAATAAATCAACATGTTGAGTCTCAAGTGGCTTCTATAAAAACAACAATTCCATATCAATTAAGGGATAAGAATAGGAAATTTACCCTATTACCTGGTACCCTTCATTCCATCATGTTGCAACTCTTGGGTAAGAACCTAATTCCCTTACCTCCCATTAGAGATCTTGATACCAATAAGCATTTACCTCCAAACCATAATCCAAATACATTTTGCCATTATCACTAAAAAAATGGACATGATAAAAAATGATGTATGCGTCTTAAAATATTGTACAAGACCTCATTGATTTTAATCACATCCAGATTGGCAATTGTAGTGTAGAAAATGTACACCTTTATATTCTCAATATATGTTTGTATCCCCTTAATTAATTGACTTAATTAAGCCTTTAATTGACCCAATTATGCATTCACAAGCCTAATAGATTTCATTTTTCGAAAGAGGAACCCACATTTAATTAGTGCCTACACTTAATCACACATCTTTGAAAATGTGTTTCCTAGGTTTAGGGCCTAGGACCTATTCACCCAAGGGCGAATGGGTCCTCCTTAAGTTTAGGATCCCATTTTGTAATATGCTTTTTGTGGAATTTTAATGATCTAAATTCAAGTTGTTAAGGTTGGCTTGTGGTGTTTAATTGTCGGGAAATTAAGGAAACACCTATAAATACATAGTTATTTTATCAATTCAAAACATCTAGCACGAAGGAAACTTTCATAAGAGAAAATTATTGTCAAGATAATTGGCGAGTAGATTTATCAGCCATTTATTGCAGCATTCAATAGCCTATCATGATGTCAAGATTTATGTGTGTTCATGCATGTTGTTGGAGCTAACATTGTGATGTAGGTTTCAAGTTTCAAAAAAGCATTCAAGAATCAAGATCTATCAAGAAATAAAGCCATTTCATGCAAGATACAATCCTTAGAGTGATGTGTTAGACTTCAGTCCTCTAAGGGAAGCCATTAAGGGTTTTTGCCTTCTAATAGACAAACCTAGAGAAATCAGAGCCTTAGATCTGACATCTAAGGATTGAAAAAAGAATTTTGAAAACCCTATACAAAGACCCATTCACCTAGGTGAATGAGTCCTAGTAGGACACTTTGTGACACTTTTGGAGCTGGGTACATACCATCCTACCCTTCTCAAATCTTCTATTTGATTATTGTTTCTAATAGTGTTATCATAATACTTCACATTCCAGCGGTAGATCACATAGATTTGATTGTTAATGCACTTTTATTCTTCTCTCAAAACTATTGTTCAATCATTTATGTCACTTTTCTGTCATATGGAAGTTGAGGTCCCATAGTGCCTAAAACTTAGGGTTGATTCACCTTGAGGGTTGTAAGTCAATTATGATCATTTGTGGCACTATCCCTCTTCCTAATGAATATGAAAAAGGTGGATTTGTGATTGGGTGGACACCCCCTTTTGCATTGGACATAGGTTCACCATCACACGTTCCCATTTTAAGGCCATCCTTATTCCATTCTCCCCTTTTCATATGTTTCATTTTGGAAAACCTGACATTGTACATCTAAAATTCTAAAATTGGAGGCCGTTCAAACCCTAGATCTAGGATTTTCTTTAGTTTTCATTTCATCTCAGGTTGTCAAAATTGAATTAGTTTGAATTTCATCTAGGGTTTTAAATTTATGTTTTTGCATTGTTTAAAATATAAAAAATCCAAAAATCCCCATACATATCACATTGATTTTGCATAGTACTTGCATATTAGTCTACTTTCAGTCATTTACATTAAAAAATTTAGTCAAAATTGCATTCAAAAATCTGTCATCTTTGTTCACTATTTGTCATTAGTCAAACTTGCATCAGGACACCTGAAATTAGAAAAAAATGTCACAAAATCCATTATTTGCAACCTGGAATAGAGAACACAAAAAATAACTCAAAATTTTCCTTTTTCCTTTTTAAAACCTCTGTACAAGGACCCATTCACCCTTGGGTGAACCTAACCTTTTACAGGTGTCATTTCACATTTCCAGGCATCATTTTGTCTCTGTTTGCATGTCTCTGTTTGCACTTATTTCATTGTGCCAGCAGATTTGTGTTTCAATTTTAGAAAACAAAAAATTATGTCCTTTTTTACATTAAGTTCAATTGGTTAAATACAATGCATTATTTGAAATCAAAATTAGCATTAAAAAGACATAATTTTAAGGTTTTTGCATAGCATAATCAATAAATTATCATGTTTCAAATTTGAAAATTGTAAAAGTTGGATAGATCAGTTTTTTGAAGCATTACATAAGTTGGATAGATTACTTTTCATTTTTGGAACACACTCAAAACTCTAAATGTTATCATCCTTCCTTTCCAAGTATGCCAAGAAAAAGATCATTAGCAAGCATGTTAGTCATTCTTCTAATATATTTCCTAGTTATGAGAATATCTTAGTGCATGGGAATGAAATTGTTGACACACTCCTTAATACTACATTTCCTATCCTTCACTCATCCCAATACTTCTCCCACTTGGGAAGATAATGTTGAAAAAAAGGATGAAATTATTTGTAAGAAATAAAATCATAGTTGTTCTTCTCTAGTTGCCTCCCCTACTTGTGATGAAGTTATCTTACAAGATCCAACCACTGAATGCCATGAAAATCTTGTTTGCTCCTCTCCTCAAAACTCTCCTACTAGGGAAGATATCACGGTGTAAGAAGATGATAACATTGGTCCATGTATTTCAAACAATAGTAATGTGGCTTCCTTAGACGAAGATGATAAGGTGACATTAGAATTCCCCTCACTAGAATATCATCAAAATGAGGACAAGTCTGTTGAGGTTTTTGAACGCTATATCTCCCTTGATTATTGGACCTCCTAAGTATCCTCTAATTTTTGGACCTCCTAAGAGTTCTTTAATTATTGGGCCTCCCAAGTCATCTCTTGAGACACTTCTTATCATAAGACCACCTCTACACAAGCCATTACCTCCAAGAGCTATCTTAAATTTTGGAAGGAAAATCACTAGTAACAATGTTTTGCAACAACTGAGTTATAATACCATTTGTCACACATATAACACAAGGAAAAATAGACAACCAAAAACCATACCTACTTTTTTTTGTTTAGACTGCAGGAATCGGGTAGCACGACCCCCTATAAACTGCAGTGCACCTGGTAAACTTTTTAATGTGACCGGCGGCGCTGGCGAAACACACCCTCTGGTACCACGGGACAGGGGAGACTAGAACTCGTGACCAGCAGAGCCGCAACGAAATTACTTAACCAACCGAGCTAGGGCCCCCGCCCTAAAAACCATACCTACTTCATTACCACTCCCTCAACCCATTTTATCTAGTGCTCCTTGTTTTCCTAAACACAATGGAAAGGAATATAATCTTGTGGAACAAATTAGAAACACTCCTGATAAGATTTATTTATGAGATCTCATTCCAGCTTCACCTAATTATCATAGCATACTTAAAAATAATTTAAAACAAGTTGTGGTCCCTCCTAGTGCACAACCAAATCATGTAGTAGCCCTAATTTAGGTTATGAATTTAGTCAAAATTGATATTATCTTTCATCAAGATGAATTACATCCATTAGAGATACAAAAAAAAATGAGGCCTTGATGATAGTGGTTGTCATTAACAGATGTGGAATAAAAGGAACTCTCATTGCTAATGGTTCAACCCTTAATGTGTGTAGTATAAACCTCTTGGATAAGATTGGAGTGGACAAGATAAAAATTCAACCACTCTTTATCTATCCGTGGATTTGAGAATGTGGGAAAATATTTGCTTGGTGTGATAACATGTTAAAGTGGGTAAGGTTACATTGCAAACTACTATCCATGTCATGCCCAATGATCGTTAATATAATATTTGTTGAAAACCCAAAATACTGAAAGGGGGGTTGAATCAGTATTCCTTTAAACCAATTAAACATAAGCCATCTAATTATCAAAATATATATAACTGCAATAATGAATGAAAACATGAAGACATCCACAAAAGCTCATGACACATGAACACCAATATTTTTACGTGGAAAACCCAAAATTGGAAAAGCCACGATGAGGGTTAGCTCACAATATATTATATCCGGATATAGTATATTACAAAAAAGGGTCACTGCTAGGTGGACTCACTTCCCACAAAAAGTAAGAAAGATAGAAAGAAGGGGTGGTTACATAGCCTATTTGAACTATTACAATAGCATCTATCATATGATAGATTACAGTTACAATGAAGCACAAGAATAATCTTCACATAGATCTAAAGCAATATTATGCTCTGCTCACAATCTGCTCAACTCTAATTATATTCACATCACACACATGTAGGTGAAGCACCATACATGTCATATTCCTGTCATTACTCACATGCAATTTTCTCTCTATCACACCATCATCATCATCATCAACTTCTTTATCATTATGCCAAACTCTGAAGTTGATCTCATATATATATGCATGTCAAGTGTAACTTCAATTAGGTCAACCTAATTAGAAGTAACACACAAAATTAAACATGTCATCCTCAAAAATTTATATCCACATCTTGTGCCATAATTCAAAATTCAATTCACCTTAAGATAGGTCGGGATGTACCAACTATAGATCTCATATAAGATAAAATTACTTGCTTGTCCTCCATAAAACATCAAACGTGTTAGGTCGGCCCAAAATAAGACCTAAACACAAAAACTTCATATGTACATACAATTTTCCATATGTGTGACTTCAAAATTTGATCTTCCTTTAAGTTCCCACTCAGCCAAAAACTAATAGCTTATCCTCATCATCACATAACAAAATAATTATTTGTGAAGAAATCTGAAATCTCCCACATTGATACACTATGCAAGGAATGACTGTAATATACAGAGCTGAACTTTTCCATTCATATATTTTGGAATACTTCACAAAATGTCACAAAATATTGAATGTAGATGCAACTGATGATTAAAAACTATAGTTAGAATCACAAAGTGATATATCAACTTGTGATGGAGTACAGACCCAAAAATTGATGCATTGAACAACAATATTGTGAGGAGGAATACTTAGCCAAATTGTTGTATAACCATATTTTCTAGATCAGCTTGTTTTGTCCAAATTTCTTCAAGAATGCTTCCAATCCATGATAGAATGATCATAACAATATTGACATCAATGAAAACACTGGATCATATAGTATATGCACCTCATGCTCATGTTTGCAAACAACATCAACAATGACAAACTTCCAACAGTCTTTTCCTTACTTCCAACAACCTCCCCCTTTGTCATTGATAGGAACATGCATATCAAAAACATTTTCCAAAAAAATGTTTCTCCCCTTTACACATATTTTTCCCAAAAGTCTTTCTCAACATTTCTCCAAATGTTTTTCAAGTATCTCTCCCCAACTCTCAAAATGTTTTTCAAGTATCTCTCCCCAACTCTCAAAATGTTTTTCAAGTATCTCCCCCCCTTTGAAATCAATGGGAAAGGTGTACAGGTATAAAAAAAAGTTTGTAAACTCCCCCTCAGATATATATGTGAGTAAAATTAACTAGAAGAGTGTGTTGACCCCCCCCTTAGGGAGTTAACCAAAAACTTTTATACCTTCTGCATATATGCAAAAAGAATTTGAAAATTTGAAAAATGCATGAGTAGAAATAGTCAACCTGAAGATGTTGACCCTTGAAGTTTCTAAAAAATGACTTGTTGGTGTAGGAGCATGCAACGGTGTAGGGAAATCTTGCATCACCCAAAAAAATTGTTTTCTTTATTTTCTTTAGTTGTTTTGAGTCCCATGATGGCACTTAAGGGGTATAAGACAGCCATAAGTCAAAAATAGCAAAAAATCGTCACTTACTATTTTTAGTAAGTTAGCTTAAATGGGCTCATATGGACCTGAAAATGTACCCAAAGGAGTAGAGCTGAAAATTTTTTCCAGTCGCGAAAGAATCACCTTAATACCCTGAATGGTTTGGGAGAAATTTCTCCAATGTAGCTTCAAATTCAAATATAAAAATTTAGAGGCCCCAAAACAACTTGAAAAGTGGATGAAATGACCTATGGTGGGCTCACATGTTGTTGATATTTTTGAGAGATTTCTAATGATATGAAACAATAGCAAATCAAACACCTGGATCAAAAGTTATGGCCCTGTGAAGTTGCCCCTCTAAAAAGTGAATTTCATTAAAACTTCTTCCTAGGCTAGAAATCAAATGGTGGGGCTTTTGGCACCAAAACAAAGGGGAAAGTTGCACTTTCTAGAACATTCTAGGGAAGTTATTGGGTAAAATAAGAAGGGATATGAGGGGATTGTAGAAGGTGGCTCCATTAGTGCAGATTATAGCTCCGAATAATAGTTTTTTTTTTCAGAGTTGATTTTGTTGTAATGAATCAAGCTTGTGAGGCTATAGCATGTAAATTTGAATATGTAATTTTATTTTCTGTAAATAATTGAAAGTGGGTTAATTTATGTTTCACATCTTTTGTGTTGGTATCTATTGTTTTGTTTTACGGGTTTGGGCAGTGTAGCCCTCATCAAGTGGTACCAGAGTAGGAGTTATTGAGTGTGTAGATAGATTGTCAAACATGAGGTAGTTTACACCAGGACTTGTGGTTGTGGGTTTGTGAGAAAATATTCCTCCATGAAGAAACCGTGGTGGAAGAAATGTTGGGGTAACAAAAGAGGGTTTTAGAGCCCTCCAGAGACAAGTTCAAGCTTTGTAGGAGGAGCTACGTAGAGGAGTTGATGTTAGAAGAAGAGATGAAAGTGAGGATGAGGCTGAAGATGAGGAGCCATTCAAAGAGGAAGCACATGATGTAATGGATCCTAGAGAAGTCAGACTGATTAGGCCCATTTCCAAGATTGGAAAGAGGCCGAAGATAGAAGTTTCTAATTTTTCTGGAAACCTAAATCCAAAAGAGCTGATCGATTGGATTAATGACATGGAAGAGTATTTTGAGTATGAAAAAATAGAAGACCCAACTAGGGTCAAATTTGCAAAGGACAAATTGAAAGGGAATGATAGCATATGGTGGAAAGAAGTCCAGTTGGAAAGAAATAGAAGTGGTAAAGAGAAAATAACAAGATGGGATCAAATGGTGGAAAATTTGAAGAGACAATTCATCCTTGGGGACTATGAGTTGGATTTTTTGAAGAAGATGCAAGGGTTGAAATAAGAAGGAAAATACATTAAGGAGTATACAAAATAATTCTACTAAGTCTTGATTAGAATAGGTCATTCGAAGGCCAAGGAGAAAGTTTTCCATTACATAAATGGGTTGAAGATGAGCATTCAAGAAGAGTTGAGTCTAGTAAGAATGTCTATCATTGAAGATGCATATTAGTTTTCTTTCAAGGTAGAAGAAAAGTTAAACAAAAGTTTTGAAAGCAAGAAAAGAGGTATGGTGGAAAGACTAGTGAAAATGAGGTCGAAATGAAGATCAAAAGAAGGGCGAAGGATCCAGGAGCAACTAGAACTAGAAAGGAGATAACACATATCATCCTCGTGATCAAAATAATGGAGACCAAAGAGGAAATGGAAGATCTAGACAAGGACTAGGAAGAGGAGGCTTTCGTGGAACCCATTTCTAGTGTGGAGAAGAAGGGCATAGGGCATATGAGTATCCTCAACATCAAGGAAGGAAAAATAGAAGACTTGAGAGTAATGCATGAGTTGCACATGTAGATGAAGATGTTGAGTCTTCACATTATGAGGATGCAGAAAGAGGAGAGGTTCTTGTTACTAGAAGAGCCTTGCTAAATGAGGAGAAAGAGCCAACTCAAAGGAGGAATTTGTTTCACACTAGAAGTGTGAAGGTAAAGTTTGCAATATTATTATTGATGGCGGTAGTACTGATAACCTTGTTTTAGAAGAGATGGTTAGTTAGTTGTGGTTGGAGAGAAGAAGGCATTTGAATCCATACTGGATTGCTTGGATGTAAAAGGACCATAAAGCTTTGGTAAATGAACAATGTCTAGTAAGGTTCAAGATTGGAAATTACCATGATGAGGTATTATGTGATATTATGCCTATGGATGTTTGTCATATGTTGTTAGGTAGACCATGGTAGTTTGATCGATGAGTAGTACATGATGGACATGCCAACACCTATTCTTTGACAAAGGATGGAGTTTTTCATAAGGTGAAGCCCTTGAAAGAGGCAGAGGAAAAGGTATGCAATAATGCAATAATTTGTTTGATTGATGGAAGAAATTTCCTAGAAGGTATGAGGAATGAGAATATGTGTTTTGCATTGATCCCTAGAGTTGAAAAAGAAGATACTAATGAGGTCCCTATAGAGGTTTCTGACTTATTGAATGAGTTTCAAGATATTATTTTTGATAATGTACCTAAAGGTTTTCCTCTAGTAAGAAAGATTATTCATCATATGGACTTGATTCCTAGAGCCAGTTTGTCAAATAAGGTAGCTCATCATATAACTCCAACAAAGAGTGAAGAGTTGAACATACAAGTGCAAGAGTTGTTGCAGAAGGGATTGATCAAAGAGAGTTTGAGTCCATGTGCAGTATTTGTAGTACTAGCACCAAAGTAGGATGGGGAATGGAGCATGTGTATAGATTATAGTGCCATCAACAAGATCACCATCAAGTATAGATTTCCCTTGTCAAGAATGGATGACATTATGGATTGTTTGAGTGGAGTACGAAGATATATTTGAATAGTGGATGCCACTAGATTTGAATTAGAGAAGGAGATGAATGTAAGGCAACCTTTAAAACCAAGGAGGGCATGTACGAGTGGTTAGTCATGCATTTTGGGCTAACCAATGCACCAAGCACATTTATGTGGCTTGTGAATGAGGTATTGAAAGAATTTTTAGAAAAAAATGTTATTTTTTATTTGGATGATATTTTGATTTTCAGTAAGACATTGGAGGAGCACTTGATGCATATCCGAAGAGTTTTTGAGAAGCTAAGGGAGGAGAAGTTGTTGATTAATTTGAAGAAATGTAGTTTTACAAAGAGAGAGTTGGTGTATTTGGGATTTGTTGCCTCAACAAAGGGTCTTAAAATGGATCAAGAGAAGGTGAGAGCTATCATTGAATGACCTACCTCGAGGAGTGTTATAAAGGTAAGATCATTTCATGGTCTAGCAAGCTTTTACAGAAAGTTTATTAAGAATTTCAGTAGTATTTGTGAACCTCTAATTGAAGCAATGAGAGGGGATAGAAAAGAGTTTAAGTGGACTACAAGAGTAGACAAAATTTTTGATATGTTGAAGAAGAAAGTTACATAGCAACTTGTTTTGGCACTTCTGGATTTCAATAAGGTCTTTCAGGTAGATTGTGATGCTAGTGGCATTGCCACAAGAGTTGTTTTGAGTCAAGAAGGTAAGCCTGTTGCCTATTTTAGTGAGAATTTAAATGATGCTTTAAGAAGAAATATTATGTCTATGATCAATAGTTTTATGTTATAGTTCAGGATTTGAAGAAATGGAGACACTATTTGTTGCCAAAATAATTTGCTTTATATACTGACCACTAGGCTTTGTAATATCTAAATAGTCAAGGAAAGTTAAATCAAAGGCACTTAAAATGCGTTGAGTTTTTGCAGAGTTATGCTTTTGTTTTGAAGCACAAGAGTGGAAGGTCAAATAGAGTTGCAGATGCCTTAAGTAGAAGGAAAAATTTGTTGATAGAGATGAATATAGAGGTTGTTGGGTTCAATGAACTCAAAAATTTGTATCCTGAAGATCCAAACTTTGCAAAAGATTGGAAGGATTGTTTGGAACCTATTACATTGGATAGGACAAGATGGTTGGATTTATTAATCCAAGATGGGCTGTTTTTTAGAGGAAGCCAATTTTGCATTCCAAGGATTTCTATGAGAGAGAACCTAATCAAGGAGAAGCATAGTGGAGAATTGGATAGACATTTCAGTCAAGATAAGACCATTGCTCTGGTCAGTGAGAATTATTATTGGCCATAGTTACAAAAAGATGTGAAGAAGTTTGTACAAAGTTGTAGAGTATGTTAGATGACAAAAGGAACAAGTTAGAATACTGGATTATATCAACCATTACCTATACCTGAGAGGCCATGGGAGGATATCAGCATGGATTTTATTCTTAGCTTGCCAAGGACACAAAAAGGGATGATTCCATACTTTTGGTGGTGGATAGATTTTTAAAGATGGCACATTTCATTCTGTGTCATAAGACCAGTGATGTTCATATTGCCGAGTTTTTTTTCAAAGAGGTGGCGAGACTATATGGTCTATCGAAGAGTATAGTTTTAGACAGAGATAGCAAATTTTTTGGTTATTTCTGGAGGACATTATGGAAGAACTTGAAGATAGATTTGAAGTTTAGTTCTACACACCATCCATAGACTAATGGACAAATAGAGGTGGTGAATAGGAGTTTGGGTAACTTGTTAAGATGCTTAGTAGGAGATAAGCTCAAGGGATGGGATTTGATTATACCACAAGCGAAATTTTCTTACAACAATTCTATCAACAAAAGCACTAGAAAATCACCATTCCAGATTGTGTATGGGAGTAGTCCAAGAATTGCTTCTAAACTAAGGAAGATGGATAAGGGGGAGAAGAGTAGTGTTGAGGCTAAAGATTTTGCTGAGCACCTGAAGAATTTGCATGAAGAGGTGAGGAAACATATCAATAATATGAACTCATAATATAAGGCTAAGGAAAATTAGAAAAAGAGGTATAAGGAGTTCCAGGTAGGATATGAAGTCATGGTTCATTTGCAAAAGGAGAGGTTTTCAGTTGGTACATATAACAAGTTAAAGATGAAGAAGTTTGGACCATGCAAGGTCCTAAAGAAGAATGATTTAGGAAATGCATATGAGGTAGAGTTTCCTGATGAAATTCATATTTCACCTGTGTTTAACATTTCAGATTTAACAAAATACCATGGAGGAATTGATGAAGAAATAATAGAAGCACAGTGGAATATCCCATCACCTACTTTAGAAAAGGAGTAGATAGAAGAAATATTGGATAGCCATGTGGGAAGAAGTACAAGGAATAGGTAGTATGAAGAATATTTGGTTAAATGGAAAGGAAGGCCTGTTGAAGATTCATCATGGTTGTCTAGGGCTGAGGTTAACCGTCTTGGTTTCCTTGTAACTCTTGAGAAGTGATAGGGTCACTTTTCAAATTACCCTAGCTATCTGATGCAAGAGCATCCAACTGTGTAGGGAAATCTTGCATCACCCAAAAAAAAAAATTCTTTATTTTATTTAGTTGTTTTGAGTCCCATGATGTCACTTAAGGGGTATAAGATAGTCAAAATTAAAAAAGAGCAAAAAATGGCTGGCCTAAATGGGCTTGTATGGACTTGAAAATTTACCCAAAGGAGCACAGTTGAAAAATATTTTTGGTCGTGCAAGAATCACCTCAATACCCTGAATGGTTTGGGAGAAATTAAAGATTCTATCCCGATAAATTTCTCCAATGCAGCTTCAAATTCAAATATAAAACTTTAGAGACCCAAAAATAGCTTGAAAAGTGGTTGAACCAAAAAAGATCAATTCACATTTTGTAGATCTCTTCAAGAGATTTCCAACGATATGCAATAATAGAAAATCAGACACCCGAATAAAAAGTTATGGCCCCGCAAATTTCCCCTCTAAAAAGTGAATTTCATTAAATTTCTTCCTAGGCCAGAAATTAAATGACAAGACTTTTGGTGCCAAAACAAAAGGGAAATTTTCACTTTCTAGAACATTATAGGGTGGTTATTGGGTAAAATAAAAAGGGCTATGAGGGGATTGTAGAAGGTGGCTCCATTAGTGCAGATTGTGGCTCTGAATAATAGTTTTTTTTCAGAGTTGATTCTGTTGTAATGAATCAAGCCCATGAGGCTGTAGCATGTAAGTTTAAATCTGTAATTTCATTTTATGAAAATAATTGAATGTGGGTTAATTTTGTTTCACATTTTTTGTGTTGGTATCTATTGTTGTGTTTTACGGGTTTGGGTGGTGTATCCCTCATCACTTGTGAAGTGGATCTACCTTCTTCCCACTATTCCATTGCTATTGCAAGAATTCTATGTTGAAACTCACACTTCACCAAGATCTACTTTCCTTCTTCTAGAGTACAGGGGTTAAGATTTATCTCTGAAATCCTATATGTACTAGCAAGGGAACTTGAGATAGGTATATTCTTCATTTTCACCAAGTCCCTAAGCTTCTCGAATTGTCTGATTATTTCTTCCTTCTGGCTTTGTAGAGTAAAGTATTCTTCATGTAAGGTCACAAGAGCAGTCCAAGTTTGATCATCTCTATCTTGTACTAGGTCATAAGTGTTTGATGTACAACTTATTTGTGTCTCAATTGTATTCATATCATATTTTATTCTTTGTGTAACATTAGGCCACTTTATGCAATAAAAAAATAGATTCCTTGCTTCCTCTTCAGAAGCATGAAGATCCTTTCAACTCTCTTCCACTCTGTTGTGTGTAGATGCACACTTTTCTGTGATTTCCAATAACTTATTTTCTACAATCCTTGCTTCAACTTATGCTTCAAATTTTTCTCTTAGTCTGAAGGAATATTCTTTGAAGTTCTTAATTATCTCTTGTGTTGTTTTTACAACTTTATTGATCTCATGCTCATGTTGATCATCAACTATATCTTCTTTAGAGGTCACAGTGATATCAACTTCCTTTTTCCTCATGAATTTCTTCTTAACTCTCCTTATGGTTTTCTTTTCTTTTTCCTTTATGACATGGACTATCATAGGGGATTTCTCCCTTACCAAAGGACCACTTGTGGATCTCCTCTTCTTACCACTTGTAGGTAGAGATGCAATAAATAATCTCCTTGAGCTACTAAAGGCCTCTTCTATACTCATGACAACTCTAGCTCTCTATATAGCTTCCCTAGTAGAGTCCTTTGAGATGCCAAACTCTTTGGAATATGATTCTACCTCAACATCAATCTATTTATTTATTTATGATTTCTTGAATTTAAGAGAAAATTCCATTGTCTTCTCTCTAAAGTTTTTGAATCTTGGACTGATAGGATCCTTAGGACTGTTCAACAGTACTTGAGAAAAACTAGTAGCTACTTCTTTTGTCACTTCATAGCCAAAATCTGGGATCCAAATAGTTCTAGATTCAACTACTTCCATCATGAAATAATCAGTAGAAACCAAGAAGGTAATGTCATTTATGTATTTTCTTACCATATCTCTTAGAATTCTCTGTCTCATATTCATTCTCCTTTGAAACATTGCAAAGAATGTTGTAAGGGCATCACCCTGAGCATGCAAATCTCCAAGATTTCTCATGTATTCTTATTTGATGAGCAATAGGTTTTTCATTTGACCAATTAACCTTTCCAATTACCGAAACTTCCTTTATAAAGTAGAAAACCAAACATATTATCAATGTGCCATACTTGAATACATGATTTTTCTTCTTAATTTCTTTCATGTTCTCTATCAATTGTTGTTAGAGAAACTCACAGAGGTCATATTCACCATTATTTTCAATCATATCCACTGCCACATGAATTGCAATGGTAGAGACCGACTTTTCTCCATAAATCATATGTCTAACCATTGTTGTATATTGTTGGATTTCTACTATGGTTTATTGCAGTACCTGTTTGCAACATTATGTCTTTGTTGTTGGCAGATTTCCAAATTGGAATTGGTCTGATGGACCATAAACCGGTAATTTCTCTAATCACTTCTTTGGTAATCATGTGGGGACCATCAATCCACATGAATTGATCATGTATTCTTCTTATTGCCATCCTAACCCACTTCTCATTGCTAAAGTTTGGAAACCAATGCCACACATTTAATTTCTTCTCAGTCAAGATATTGTATTCTGGTTTCAAGGAGTAATATTCTCTGACTAATTCATCTACCCCTATATTGAATAATTTTCTATAGGGGTTCTCTTCCATATTCCTATGAATATAAGCCCTAATATCTTTAGTAGGTACAACCCCAAGAAGTATATGTGAAAATACACCTAGGGGATCAACTTCTAAAATTTTGGTGGAGTATCTCTTAAATTTGGGTTGTGGTATTTGAGAAATATCTACAATTTTTTATGTTTCCATTGCATTCAAATTACATTCTATTGATAATTCCAAAAAAATAGAATGTGCAAAGATTGTTAAATACCTTTTTCTCTTGCTCAACAAAGTAGGGTTTTGGAATTCTGCAACTTGGAGATGCTTCAGACCCTTCAAACTCACTTCTTTCTCCTCTACTCTTCTTCAAATACATTCAATGAGATAGATTTGTCTTGTCAAGCACACTTGTAACTATTCGATTAGACTCATTTCAACAATAAATGCTTTAGACAAAAAGATGATAACCCTAAAATATTGTATGCATAGTCAACTTTCAAAGATCCACAAATTGCCACATTAGAATATTTTCTTCCATAATTTTCTTCCTCAGATTAAGAATTTCATTCTTCATCACATATCTTCGTGATATATCTCAAACATCAATTTTCTGGTGGGTGGTCATAGTATTTTCATTAAAGCTCCCCCTAAGCCATAGCTCTGGGCTTAGTTATCGGAGGAGAAATTTACACTAGATTGCGGTACAAATTCTCCCTTGTCATAAGTCTCTTCTTTCTTTCTCTGTATCTTTTCCATTTCATTCTTTATTTCATTCAAATCAATCTTCTTAACTAGTTCATTCTTCTTTATCGGATCATTCTTCCTTGTGTTTTACTTCTATAAAATTTAGAAATATGCCCAAGCCTTTTGCAATTGTTGCATATGAAATTCCTTTGAGAATTATTCCTTTCATTCATTCTAGATCTACATTGGTTAGCCTTGTGTCCAAATCCATAACATGTATAGCAGTAACCTTTGAAAGACTGAATCATTCTACCATTGTTATATGCATTCATCATTTGAATTTTTCATTCACTTGCTCTATGTACAAATTTCTTGCATGTAAAGTATTGACCAATAAAGGATGAAACATTCTAATTCATTTTGCTTCTACACTCCTTTACTTTATGTCCAAATTTATTGCAAAAATAACAAGTACCATTGAAAGATGAGTACCTTTGAGCATTTGGTTGTCTGATAGGAGGTATTCTAGCATTGTTACCTTGAATCTAGAGCATGCCATTGTTCTTCTTGTCTTCATTCTTCTTTGCATTCTAATTTGATTTTGAGATTTCTCCTTTTTCAAGTCCAAAACCACTTTTATCTTTAGATTCTTTTTTCTATCCTACAATCAACTCATCAAGCATTGTAGAACTTGTCTTGAATTTGTCCTTATAGCCTCTTTCCTTCTCCAAATCTGATCTCAAATTTTCCACTTCTTGTCCAATCTTCATGCATTCATTAGATTTTCTTTCCACCATTTCATTTAGACATTCCTCAATATTTTTCTTTTCTTCCACTTGCACTTTCAATTTGATGATGTTCTCATTTGCTTGTTTTAATTGTTTATTAACTTCGCCTTTCTCTAAATTTCTTGATATGCTCCCTCAGTTTTATAATACATTTATTTTCCTCTTTAAGATTCTCCTTTAGATCTCTATTTTCATCTTCAACTTTGTTAAGATCTTCAAGAGCAACCTTGAGTTCTTCTTTGCCAATCATGCAGTCTTCCTCTGTGTATTCAATAGCAAGAATCTCTTTTGGAGGAATAGGATACAAGTTCTATCAGCCATATGTTCAAACTCCAAGATCTTCCCAAAGCGGTGAAGCTCCTTCTAAGGAACCAAGCTTTGAAACCAATTGTTGAACACCCAAAATATTGAGAGGGGGGAGGTGAATCAATATTCCTTTAAATCAATTAAACACAAGCCATACAATTATCAAAATAAATATAACTGTAATGATGAATGAAAATATGAAGACATCCACAAAATCTCATGACACATGAACACCCGTATTTTTACATGGAAAACCCAAAATGGGAAAAACCACGATGAGGGTTAGCTCACAATATATTATATCTGAATATAGCATATTATAGAAAGGCTCACTACTAGGTGGACTCACTGTCCAAGTGAACTCACTGCCCATAGAAAGTAAGAGATAGAAAGAAGGAGTGGCTACAAAGCCTATTTGAATTGATACAACAAAATCTATCATATGTTGGATTACAGTTCCAATGAAGCACAAGAATAATCTTCACATAGATCTAAAACAATATTATGCTCTACTCACAATTTTCTCAACTTTGACTACATTCACATGAAACACATGTAAGTGAAGGACCATACATGTCATATGTCTCTCATTACTCAATGCAATTTTATCTCTCTATCACACCATCATCATCATCATCAAATTCCTTATCATTATGCCAAACTTTGAATTTGATCTCATATATATATATCCATGTCAAGTGTAACTTCAATTAGGTCAGCCTAATTAGAAGTAACACACAAAATTAAACACATCTTCCTCAAAACATTATATCCAAATCTCGCACCATAATTCAAAATTAAATTCACTAAAAGATAGGTAAGGATGGACCTAATATAGATCCCACATAAGATGAAATTACTTGCTTTTCCTCCACAAAACATCAAACATGTTAGGTTGGCTCAAAATAAGACCTAAACACAAAACATTTATATGTACATACAATTCACCATATGTGTGAATTCAAAATTTGATCTTCCTTTGAATTCCCACTCAATTGAAAACTAATAGCTTATTCTCGTCATCAAAGAACAAAAATATTATCAGCAAAGAAATGCGAAATCTCTCGCACTAATACATTGTATAGGGAATGACTATAATATACAAAGCTAAACTCTGTCATTCATATCTTTCGAAATACTTCATAAAATGTCACCAAATCTTGAATGTAGATGCAACTGATGATCTAAAAACTATATTTAGAATCACAAAGTGATATATCAACTTGCGATGGAGTGCGGACCCAAAAATTGATGCTTTGAACCACAATATTGTCAGGAGGAATACATAGCCAAATTCCTATATAACTATATTTTCTGGATCAACTTGTTATGTCCAAATGTCTTCAAGAATGCTTCCAATCCATGCTAGAATGATCATAACAATGTTGAAATCAATGACAACACTAGATCATACAGTATATGCACCTCATGCTCATGTTCCCAAACAACATCAACAATGAAAAACTTCCAATAGTCTTTTCCTTACTTCCAACGATATTCTCCTAGGAAGACCATGGATTCATGCAATGAATGTAGTGCCTTCAACATTACATTGTCTAGTGAAGTACAAAATATCACAATCTAGAGAGTCTTGTATATATTTGACACCTTGTAGTAAGCAAGAGATATATTTGTCACAAAATAAAGTTACATCTTCTACTATTGATCCAGAGGGTACCTCGTTGAGGTTTCTCCAAGCTTGCTTGATATCTCTCCCTCCAAGAAAATGAAAGATATTCTATAATAAGAGCTCATTTTTTGCATATCATCAAGTGCATGGTCATTCAACCAATGAATGCAAGGATTTGAGTAATAAAATTTAACATCTTAAGGATTGTGGTGTTCTTCCTTGTGTTGATGCACCTACTTCTTCTAATTGATAATAATTTTCATCCTATCATATTTCTCATCACTATGAGAAATTAGTAGCTTTATGTGTTTTTCTCATTGCCATTCATGGTGGTACAATTTTAGGTGCAACCATATTTCTCTTGGAAGCACCATGATATTCCTTTATGTGGTTGTCCTTGTCTCTATGCTTGGGGGGAAAGGATAACTAGTTTTTTTTAGGTGTGCACTCTTTTCAAGGATCCCCTCTTCCTCTCTTTCTAATTAAAATACCAACATAACAAGTATGTTGATATTTTAAGTGGGGGAATATTGTCCCCGTTCATTGTTTTCATGTTCCCTTATTAGTGATGATAGCATACATCTCCTAGGAAGTGTGACCATTACATTATTTTATTTTATTGACATTGGATTATTTCATTTTGGCATTAACATTTTGACATTTCTTACTTCACTTTGTTCACAGAGGTTGAATTTAGTATAGCATTAGCATAACATATTGATCATATTATGGTGCCTTATCAAATTTATCAGGGTGTATAATTTTTGGTATGGTTGACATATGGGAGCTTGTAGACCTTGCATGACTTTCCCATCACCACTTTTTTTGTAGGTTCAAACCTTGTAGACCTAGTGTGTGTTTCTCATATTTGTCTTGGGGGATCACCTACTGGATTTCAAACTACACTAGCCCTTGTGAGCATATTTTTCATGGCCATTGAGCATAAAACAATTTTCTTTCCTATGGAACCATGTGTTTCATAAGTGATTTTACATCCTTATGAGTGTATTTGATGGACATGACATAATACAACTTGCTAGTCCAGCTTTCTTTCCTCCTTGTATTAATTTTGACATTATATATTTGTGTATCTTGTCTTTCTGCTTCATATCATACATATGCTTGTCTCTTTGTACTTATATTGGTTTTCCATGGGATCTTAGATCCTGGGGGCTTGCATAACCTCCTTGATCTTTGTCATCCTATCTCATCAAAATTTTTACACTTGGACCCCTCTTGACATATATTTGTCCACTTTAGTGTGAGTTTGAGTTTGGGCTCATATTCTCACTAAGGTGGGGTTAAATGTAGTGTAGAAAAATGTACACCTTTACATTTTCACACTATGTTTTCATCCCCTTGATTAATTTGACTTAATTAAGCCTTTAATTAACCCAATTATGCATTCACAAGCCTTATTAATTTTGTTTTTTGAAAGGGGAACCAACATTTAATCAATGCCTACACTTAATTACACATCTTGGAAAATGTGTGTCCTAGGTTTAAGGCCTAGGATCCATTCACCCAAGGGGGAATGGGTCTTCCTTAAGTTTAGGATCCCATTTTAAATATGTTTTTGGCATCATTTTAATGGTCTAAATTCAAGTTGCAAAGGTTGGCTTGTGGTGTTTAATTTTTAGGAAATTAAAGAAACACCTATAAATACCTAGTTATTTTATCAATTCAAAACATATATCAAGAAGGAAACTTTCACAAGAGAAAATATTATTGTCAAGAGTATTGGAGAGTAGATTTATTAATCATTTATTTCAGCATTCAAGATCCTATCATGATGTTAAGATTTATGTGTGTTCATGCATGTTTTTGGAGCTAACATTGTGAAGTAGGTTTCAAGTTTCAAGAAAACATTCAAGCATCAAGTTCTATCAAGAAATCAAGCCATTTCATGCAATATTTAATCCTTAGAGTTATGTGTTAGAATTCAATCCTCTAATGGCAACCATTAAATGGTTTTGGTGATGCGTAACAAGCTTTTTTCATTCATCATTTCCTTCATTTTATCATTATTTCTTTATCGAGGTTTAATTACCAAACTAGGGTTTGACCAAGACAAACCCTTATCCAGAAAAAACAAACATCTTTCTCCTCTCTTTGTGTGTGCATATTTGTAGATGAAGAGGGATTGAAAGTTGATCAAAAATGCAATTTTGCAAAGTTGTCAAGACATAGAAACTCACCTAAAAAATTTATTTTCGGCCTTCCAACAATCAAACCTAGAGAAATCAGAGCCTTAGATCTAACATTAGAGGACTGCAAAAATAATTTTTAAAATCCTATACAAAGACCCATTCGCCTGGGTGAATGAGTGCTAGCAGGACACTTTGCGACACCTTTGGAGCTGGGTACATACCATCCCAACCTTCTCAAATTTTATGTTTAATTGTTTTTTATGATAGTGTTATCATAATAATTTGCATTCCAAGTGGTAGATATCATAGATTTGATTGTTAATGAACTTTTATTCTTCTCCCAAAATTGTTGTTTAGTCATTTCTGTCACTTTTCTGTCATAAGGAAGTTGAGGTCCCATACTGCCCAAAACCTAGGGTTGATTGACCTTGAGGGTTGCAAGTCAATTCTGATAATTTGTGGCACTATCCCTCTTCCTAATGAACATGAAAAAGGTGGATTTGTGATTAGGTGGAGACCCCCTTTTGCATTGGACATAGGTCCTCCATCACATATTCCTATTTTTAAGATCTCCATTCTAGGCATCCACCATTTCCCATGTATCAACGGTGTTAATGATCAAGGAAATAAGTCTGTTTCCCCTCCCAACCAAAATTAACAAATCTTTACCAATCTAATGCCAAATCATAATATCTCATTTGTAAAAGCTAGTGATACCAAGAATGATGTGATGAATGTTGACAATATAAATGGCATGACTAATGATAACATGAGAAATTATGGGGATATACAAGATATGGTCAACCTCATTAGTGTTCAACTTCATAAGGGCCAAACCAAATTGTATCTTGACATTGATTTATCATAAAATGATATAATTAAATATGCAATAGATGGTCCTCTTTACATCATTGGAAGAATCAATGATAAGCCTACTAATGGGATACTAATTGATCCCATGTGTGTAGAGAATGTGACCATCAAGGACTTCTTGTTTGTGCATGAAATTTACCAAGAATCTTATGAACAATCAAAAGCATGATTGAAAAACATAATGGTTTTGCTTTCCCTACGATAGGTTCGATCACTCAAAAGTTAGACCGAAGCAATTAGATGTCTCATTCTCCATCATCCGATCATCAAACCAATTTCGTGTGAAGTTAGGCTATCCATGGATACACTCTATAGATGTTGTCCTTTAAATAGTGCATAAATCCTTAAAATTTCCATTTGGCAATGAAATTTTCACTATGAATCATAGTAGTTTTAATCCTTTGTCTTCTCATGGAAATTTCTCATTGGATTTATTTTGGCCGAACCCATGGAAACTATTAAGCATCGTGAGGACCTCTTTTTTAAATTCTATCAAAATTTCAAGGAAAAGAACATAGTGGAATTATGTCTTAGCAATATTACTGCATCCATGATTGAACCTCCTATCATTGATGATACTATGATTGAACCAAAAGTACTTCCAAGTAAGTAACACAAATAAACCATAATTCCTTTTCCCATTTCCTACAAAAGACAAAGAGATAACCATACAATTCTTGTTATGCCTCCTAAGGTCAAACATGTTTATAAACCTAAAGAGAAAGTGGTTGAAGAACCCTTGATAGTTCCTTTTGTTCCTCCCATGTAGGGAAGAAAAGAAACCAATGGTTGATAAACCCGCTCCTACAATATCACAACTTGAAAACCATCCAAGAAGAAACCAAAATGATAAAGAGTGTAGGTGTAGACATCATGCTATTGCTTGTCAGTTAGAAGAAAAGAAAAAACAAACAAACCAAGATCACATAACAACTCAAACAATACATGATGATTCTCCACCTTCACCTCAACAACTTGAAACTTCAATGGACATTATCATTAGACCTCATACTATGATAAATTTGGATGATGATGATGATATTGTTAAGATTGATGATGAAGTGCATAATGAGCCAAATTTATTATTTTCCTCTTCCATGAACTTAGATGAGGCCAACTGTGATGATCCTCCTAACAAGAGCATATCATCATGTTTTGAACTAGGTGATTGTCCTAGTATGACACTTTTTGTTGCCCCTTTGGCTAGTTATTCACCTTCTATATATGATGAACAAGATTTGGATACAAACATATTACTTTAGGTTGGCTTGCATGTGTCATACTAAATTTCTATTCTCCTTGTGTGATTGCATGTGCATAATGTGATCCCCTGTATCATGTTTCTTGGCATGTCTTTATGTTTGTGATCCTAATTTGGATGACCCTTGTCACTCCATTAGTGCAAACATATAAAGGAAGAAAATATGTTGTGATATTCTTCTATTTGTATCTTTATTCTTCTATATGTTGTAACCATTGTCTTTTAATTTGTCTTGTGTTTTCCTTTTGGGGATGATGCAAGGGATTGAGACATTTAGGTCTCTTTCATGTTGACCTGAAAATTTCTTTTTTGTTTTCACTCTCTATGTGTCATTCCTCTTTTGTGTTCATTGTTCTACAAGTGTTTGGGGAATGACGATGGTTCCAAGCTCTATTATAACACTATAGAAAAGACATACACTGACCCCAAATCCATGGATCCCTTATGTGTTATCTTAGGATTGCATATGGGGGGAAACCTCCTTTCCATGATGTAGCTTAATTTGGAAACATATCATTGGCATAGGGATTTCCAAATAAGCTCTCTTGTATTGGCCTTTATCATCTTCTACTTTACTGCTTACAACATGGTGTTTAGCAATTTCTTTAAAGTGGGGAGCATTAAGTCTCAATTGCTTGCATAATGAAATGACCTTATTCAAAGTGTGGTCTTATCAATTGATGTGATGTGTCTTCTTAGTGGTGACATTAGGTTTGATGACCTAGAAGAGTGTGACCTTTCTTGGCATATGGCATTCCTCTTCGTGGTAATGCTATGGATTGCATTCCCTAAGGTGTGAATATTTTATCCCTCGACTAGTCCTCTCTTGGTGGTGATGTCAAGTGCAATGTTTCCTAAAGTGATACCTTTCATGTATTAAGAAAAAACCCTTTGATTATCCTATTGCATTTAAAATAATTCTTGGCCACCAAGCATAACACAACTTGCTTGCTAGTGGTTCCTTTTATTTCATGAGTGTCTAGCACAATGCAACTTGCTAGCCTTGTGAAACATGTAACCAATTTTTGTGGCACCTTATCAAAGTTATCAGGGAGTATAAATTTTGGTATAGTTGACGTATGGGAGTCTATAGACCTGACATGAATTTCCCATTTTCTACCTTTTGTGAATTCACACTTTGTAGACCTAGTGTGTGTTTCTCACCCTATTGCCTTGGGGCTCACCTAGTATATATTAGACTACACTAGCCCTTGTGAGCATATTTTTAATGTCCACTAAGCATAAAAAAACTTGCTTTTCAATGGAGCCATGTGAGTGTGTTTGATAGATGTGGCATAATACAACTCGCTAGTTCATCCCTTTTGCATTAACTTTGACATTGTATGATTATGTATCTTGTGTCACCACTACATGCATGTGTTGTTGGAAAAATGAAGAATAAAATCTCATTTTGTGTTGTAATTGATGTCACAATAATATATGTGCTGCAATTGCAAGATCAAGTCTGCAAGTGTTTCAGTATTTTGGTCTAGTTTCGGCTCTGGTATTTTGTTTGAATCCTTTGTTATTTTTCTCTACACTTGGTTGATGGTGATTTTTGTTGATCACGGTTTTGGGGAATGGCTTGTAGCTATCGAAAGCATGCATATCCAAATCCACATGTGTTCTGAGGCTCGTATAGAGTATTAACTCCTCTCAGGTATTTGCAATTATGGTATCAGGTCTATCCTTGGCCGACCTAATAGAAGTAGCGTGTGATGGGAAATAATTTTGTATTATGTAGACCTATGGGAGCCCTATCTTGGGCCCATGCTGATTTGATGTAATGTATTGGATATATGAAATATCTTTTGAAAATATTTTTGGGTAAGCTGGAAGTCAACATTTGGTATTTTGTTGAAAAGAAGTGCATCTAATTAGGCTGACCTAATTGATGCTTGCGGATAGATCATATATATATATAATGGAAGATTTTGAAGGCAAGGAGGCGTGTGTACATGCTCTAAGTGTAGAAGTGAAGAAGTTTGAATGTGATGAAGTGTGTCAAATAAGTTTATTAAGCATAACTGGAACTGTATCAACACTTGTGAGGTGCATCTTATCAATTCACTTTGGCTGCAAAGCCACCTATCTATTTTGTAATTATCCTGTAGGTAGTGAGCCTTTGTATTTAGACAGTGAGTCTTGGTAGTGAGCCACCATATTTCTGTAATATTCTATAACTGGTTATACAATATTGTGGGTTAACACTCACTGTGTTTTTTCCCTTCTTGGGTTTTCCATGTAAAAATCATGGTGTTATGTGTTGAATTTTCTCTTGTTCTGTTAGTGATCCCGATTGTCATTGTTGCTTTATGTGTTGGTATAATCGGATTGAATTTTCTCAATAAATTAAAGAAGATATTGATTCACCCCCCTCTCAGTATTTTGGATATCTAAGAATTGGTATCAAAGCATGGTTCCTCTGAAAAAGCCTAACAACCTAGGGAAGGTCATAAAGATGGAGAAAATGTGTAATAACAAAGAACTTTGGATTATGCTTAAAGATCTTGACAAATTTGAAAATGAAAACAAGGAGTTGAAAGAAAATATGGATGAAGTGAATGCATGTGTCTGGAAGTTGAAAGAACAATTGAAGAAGTTTAGGGAGAGACATAGGGAAGTAACCGATCAACTGAAGCAAGATAATGAAGAAATTACTAGATTGAAGGTACAAGTAGAAGAAAAGAAAAAAGGCTAAAGAATGTCTAAATAAAATGATCCAAAGTAAGACTGATGAGTGCAAAAAGCTCAAACAAGAAGTTGTAAACTTGAAGATAGACTTGGAAAAGAAAAAGCTTTGTGAAAATAGTTTCAAATCCAACTCTGACAAGCTTGATGAATTGATTGTAGGGAAGAAACCCTATAAAGACAAAGGTGGTCTAGGAAATGATACCAGTGAATGTTCCAAGGCTATGCAGAATGCATAATGCATAAATTAATCAAAATACTCATGGAAAAGGGAGGCAGAGAAGGAATTCAAAGAACTTTGCTAGAAAACCTCCTATCAGAAAACCTAATGCTCAAAGGTATCCATCTTTTAATGTTACTTGTTTCTCTTGCAATAGATTTGGTCATAAAAAATTGAATGCAAAAGCAGGATAAATCATTTTTCTGGTCCTTTCTCTAGACAATGTTTTTTGTGTTATAAGATTAGGCATAAAGCTAGTGAGTGCAGAACTAGGATGATGAATCAATTTAATGGAAGAAGAATGAATCAATCCTTTAATGGCTATTGTTACACTTGCAAAAAGTATGGGCATAAAGTTGACCATTGCAAGTCGAATGTTGGAAGAAGTCAACTTAATCAAAGGAATATCATATGCCATAATTGCAAAAAACCAGGACATATGTCTAGAGTTTGCTAGAGTAAAAAGGGAAAGAAGGCTAATTCAATAAAGTAGGATGAACTAATAAAGAATATTGATAAAGAATAAATGGAGAAAGAAATAAAAAAAATTGGAAAAAGAAAGAAGACCTTGAAGCAACAGATGTGTCTATACCCTCTTCTGGTATAGACAATTCCTTCAGGAATTAGACCTAGAAAGGTCTTAGGGGAGCATTAGCATAAAATTATAAAAACCCCCTAAAAGTATGGCATTTCAGAGGCTAACATGAGGATGAAATGTGAATAATGAATATGCAGAGGTTTTGCAAAAGAAACCAGAAGAAAATATGTAGATATGTTCCCTTGCAGACCTAATTAGGGTTTTTTGTGCTGAAAAGAATATTTTAACAACTTTTTGTATCTGTTGCATTTAATGCGATCTAGGGAATTATTTTATAAAAGTGATTTGGAAAGGAATTTTAATCACTTGCATGTTTGAAGAAGTTGAAGAGAATTTTGGAGAATTCTTAAGGTGATTTGAAATTCTAACTGTGCGAATCCTAACCCTAGTCTCTGCCGAAGAAAAAGGTATTTTTCTTATCTCCTAATTTGAATTTGTGAAGTTTTATCTTTTGAAGTTGGTTGAGTTGAGAATAGAAAGAAATGGAAACCCCTGTAGTATTTAATGCCTCAGCGAGACCTAGGCCATCATATAGAAATTATTCCATGAAGGTCTTTGAAGTCAACCCTATTGGCACCTTCTCATCAATTCCTTTTGGGGTAATGCCAATTGAGGACACAAAGATGTACATTCCAGTGAAAACTAGGGAGTATGATCATTGAAATTTGATTGAATTATGGCTTAAAGAAGTCATGGGAGATGACCTCTTGGTGAAACCTGAATATTCGAATTTGGTAGAGAAGTTGGATAGATGGAATAATTTTCCTAACTTTTGCATTGATGATAAATATGTGAAGCATGTCCTTAGCAAAATGCATGACAAATTTCTATGGATTGATCAACCACATTTGATAAACAAGGAGGAAATTAGGACTATGTATGGACTATTGGATAAAGGAAAATTACTTGTGTTGAAAGTCGTGAAGAATGAATTTGTATCAGGGTTAACATGAGCTACATTTGTTAAAAGGTCCTTAGCAACAAAAACAATCACCAATCCAGCTATGAAGTATGCCACTATTATGATTGGTCACAAGATCTATTTCACTAACAGAGAGAACTTTGTTTCAGCTACTATTATCTTTACAGGCCATGATATGGTTGTAAATGGTACAAACTATGACCTATGCGAGCTCCTCCGACAACAACTATTTGAAAACTTGAAGTCTTCAAAGGAAAAGAAGTATGCATTTAAATTTGGCTCACTAATTGTGTGTTCACTATTTAATTTCATGAGGAGACTTCCTGGAAAGAGTGAAGAAGTGTTATGGGATTCATCCAGACTGGTAGCCCATCAAATCTTTGACTATATACAAATTTTGGGTGACATGAAGGCACAAGAAGATGCTCTTACAACATTCTTTGCTGTATTTAAGAGAAATATGAATGAGAGAGAGAGGATTTCAAAGCGGGTTGTTGAGAATTACAAATATGATATTATATTTCATGTTTCTATTGATGAGGGTATGATTGAAGTAGTGGAACCCTAGAATGTATGGATTTAGCCATTGGGATATGAAATTACTGAAGCAAAAGCTGAGGGGTATGTACAGATGTTGTTGTAGAAACCAAAGGATCCAAATGAACCTCGAATGGGCACCTACGTAGAAAAATCTATGGAGGTTCATATGGAATTTTGAAAGCCTATTATAAAGAAGAATGCGGAAAAGAAGCTCAAGGAAGCATGAATTACTGCAGAACAAATTGTTCAGGCAAGAGCTAAGGAAACAAAACTAATGGGAGAATCATATAGTGTGAGAAGATCTAGTAGAACTTCTACTGAAAAACCATCCACAAAACCTGTTGTTAAACCTAGTACAATTGACAAAGAAAAAGGTCTTGTCTCCTCTAGACCAACTACAAGATCTAGGAAGAGGAAAGAAACTCCTCCGGTCCCCCCTGTGAAGAGAGGAAGAAAAGAAAAGGTGAGAAGGGAGAAAAATCTTAGTGTCATTGATGATCAGGATGATGAAGAAGATATTGATGCAAAGCTGATAAGGAGAAGAAGAGAAAATTGAAGAAGAAAATAAAATAGAAGAGAAAGAAAAGGAAGAAGAAGAAAGGAAATATGAAGAAAGTCACAAGAAAATTGTGGAGAATCTCATAAGCCTGCTGGAGAATCTTCCTCCAGTAGTAACATTCTAAAAGGACGCTAACCAAGCAAATAAGATTTCAACCGATTATTCCTCAGGAGCTTTTACAACTCCCAGTGGTTGGAGGTTATGTTGACATGATAAATATGACACTAGCTCATAGAGTCGTATTAGGTGATGCACTATAAGCATCCGGGAGAAAGGATATTTTTGAAGATCATCAGAAAAGTACAAACATCATTGAAGACACTATTAAAATTGTACAGGAAGTTACTGCAGCTACTTCTCTTAATACATATCTTTCTCCTCCTAAAAATTTGAAGTTATTATTAAATTATTTTAAGGAGTATGCCTTTGGGCTTGAAGAAAAGGATAAGTAAGAGGCTGAGACAAGGCTAGTGGAAGAAAAGCTCTTGGTGCTTCATGAAAAATGTGCTCTAGCAAACATGAATGCTAAGAAAAGTCTAGATCTTGTCTGGTTATGTGAGTTTGAGGCCAATGCTATTCTTGCCTATTGTTTGAAGTGGCCATATGCTACCCAGAATATCAAAAGTGCTATGGAATCCAATGAGTCCTAGTTTATTTCTATCTCCCATACTTATGATATATCTAAAGACCGAGATAGATCGACTTGGAATGCTCTTACTATGCACAAAGACAAATTATTTTCCCTTTAGAAGCAAAAAGAGGAAATTATCAGGAAATTCGCTTAGTTGAGTGACATCATAAGGGTAGAATACACTCTAGTAGGCAAGGCCCTGGTGAAAATAGAAAGGCTTGATAGGATAAATCTTATTCCTGACACTCTAGAGAATGCAGAAGAAACCTTGGTAGAGTTGGAATTTGTGGGCAGGATGTTGGATGCAGCAAAAGAAGGTTGGGAAGATGGAAAGTCAGCTTGGGAAGGTATTCTAAAGGAGCTTCAAGGCTCGCCATCCTTTGTATGAAACATGTTTCTTGTTTTTCTTTGTTTTAATGTTTTCTGTATTGAGACACCCTTTGTTCTTGATGTCAAAGGGGGAGTGAAGTATGATGAAATGTTGGAGTTAGGGGGAGAAGTTGTGTAAATAAGGAACTTTGTAAAGTCTTGTATTTTTTTTTTCTAGGACATGTTGCCATCAATGAAAAAGGGTGAGATTTTTGGAAAAATGAAGAAGAACATCTCATTTTGTGTTGTCATTGATGTCACCATAATATGCGGGTTGCAACTGCAAGATCAAGTCTGCAAGTGTTCTGGTATTTTGGTCCAATTTTCGCTTCGGTATTTTGTCTGAATCCTCCGATATTTTGCACCGCACTTGGTTGATGGTGATTTTTGTTGATCATAGTTTTGGGTAATGGCTTGTAGCTATCGAAATCATGTATATTCAAATCCACATGTGTTTTGAGGCTCGTACGAAGTATTAACTCCTCTCTGTTATTTTCAATTATGGTATCAGGTCTATCCTTGGTCGACCAGATAGATGTAGTGTGTGATGAGGAAATAATTTTGTATTATGTAGACCTATGGGAGTCCTATCTTAGGCCCATGCCAACTTGATGTAATGTATTGGATGTATGAAATATCTTTTGAAAATATTTTTGGGTAAGATGGAAGTTGACAGTTGGTATTTTGTTGAAAAGAAGTGCATCTAATTAGGCCAACCTAATTGACGCTTGTAGACAGATCCGATATATATATATATATATATATATATATATAATGGAAGGTTTTGAAGGCAAGGAGGTGTGTGTACATGCTATAAGTGCATAAGGGAAGAAGTGCAAATGTGATGTAGTGTGCCAAATCAATTTATTGAGCATAACTGGAACTATATCAACACTTGTGAGGTGCATCTTATCAGTTCACTTTGGCTGTGAAGCCACCTATATGTTTTGTAATTATCTTGTAGGGACTGAGCCTTTGTATTTAGAAAGTGAGTCCTGGTAGTGAGCCACCATATTTCTGTAATATTCTATAACCGGTTATACAATATTGTGGGTTAACACTCATTGTGGTTTTTCTCTTCTTGGGTTTTCCACGTAAAAATCCTACTGTTATGTATTGAATATTCTCTTGTTCTGTTAATGATCCTAATTTTCATTGTTGCTTTTATGCATTGGTATAATTAGATTGAATTTGCTCAGTAAATTAAAGAAGATACTGATTCACCCCCCCTCTCAATATCTTGGATATCTAACATGTGTCTCTTTGTGCCTAAATGTTGGTTTTCCATAGGATCTTAGATCTTGGGGGGCTTGATCCTCCTCCTTGATCCTTGCCATATTATCTTTCCAACATTTATACAATTAGGCCTCTCTTGACTTATTTGTTTACTTTAGTGTGAGTTTTAGCATGGGATCATACTCTCACTAAAGTGGGGGCCAAGTATAGTGTAGAAAATTGTATACATTTACAATTTCACACTATGTTTGGGTCCCTTAATTAATTGGACTTAATTAAGCCTCTAATTGACCAAATTATTCATTCCAAATTCTTATTATTTCTATTTTCTGAAAGGGAAACATATATTAAACAATTATCAACATTAATTTAAACACCTTGGAAATTGAGTGTCTTGGATTTAGGTCCTAAGACCCATTCACCCAAGGGTGGATGGGTCCACTTTAAGTCCTAGGACCTAATTTTTAATATGTTTTTGGTAACATTTTAATGATTCAAATTCAAGTTTCAAATGTCAGATTGAGGGATCTCATTTTTGGGAAATTAGATAAACACCTATAAATACATAGTTATTTTATCAATTTCAAGCCTAAGAATTATAACATGCATAAAATAAATTTCATATGAGAAAATATTATTGTCAAGAGAATTGAAGAGAAGATTTATCAGTCATCTATAATAGCAATCAAGATCATATCATCATGCCAAATTTCATGTGTGTTCAAGTCAGATTTTGGAGCTAACATTGTGATGTAGGTTTCAAGCATTCAAGAAAGAATTCAAGCATGAAATTAATCAATCAATCAATCTAATTCATGCAAGATCCAAGCCTTAGAATGATGTGTCATACTTCAATCATCTAAGGGAAGCCATTAAGGGTTTATTGACTTGTGACAAGCTTTATTTATTCATCAATTCCTTCCATTTATCATTATTCCATTATGAAGTTTTAATTACCAAACATGGGGTTTGATTAAGGTAAATCCCCATCTACTCAAAAAAAAAAGATTTTTCTTCTCTCTTTGTATGTGTAGATTTACAGGTGAAGGAAGAAAGTTAATCAAAGGAGCAATTTTACAAAGTTGCATTTGTTGTCATCATTGTTGTCAAGCCATAGAAACTCATCAATAGATTTTATTTCCAGCTTTCTGATAGTTAAAGCTATAGAAATTAGAAGCTTTATCTGAGATCTGATTACTGCAAAACTAGATTTTGGACCCTTGCACTAGGACCCATTTTCCCTAGGGAAAACCATTCCTGCTATAGAGCTCAAAACCTACTTTTTATGCTAGGTGCATACCATTCTTCCCTTCTCAGATCTACTTCCAAAATATTGTTTATGTTTTTTTTATCATAAAATTTTGTGTTTCAAGTGTTAGGTCATGCAATTCACTTATTTAATACATTTTAAATCATCTCCCAAAACTACTAATCAATCATTTATGTCATGAGAAAACAACAAATTTCCCAAATAGGGTTGACTTACCTCAATGTTGAAAGTCAACCCTATCCTTTGGACATCTCTTTTTCTAATGAAATTAGGGAAAATGATGCTTGGATCTTAGGTCATTTAACATTGATTGACCCTATTGCACTTGAATCATCCCCTCTTTCCCATATGTTTTAATTATTAAAATTATATATTAATATTATATTTAAAAAATCAAAATATCTTTCCCCCCTCATTCTAAAATATTTAAATCCCTAAATAACATTCCTTTTTACAAATTTTTAAAATATTTCAGTGGTTCTTGGGCATACTTGAATAGGTGTATGTGTAAGAATTAAATTGGTGCATATTATATTCAAATATTGTGTCATGTTGTCCCTCAACATCAACATTTTTCTATTTCTCTTCTTATTTGTTCTTCAAATTATCATATTTCATAAAATAAAAATCACCTTTCCTCTTCCCTTTCCCTTATATTTTCTCACTCAAAATATCCCTATTTGAAATTTGATTATTTTCTTATTCATTTTCCATGAACTTTCTTTTGTCGATGTCAATATATTTTCTTAGTCTTTTTTGAGTACCTATTGAATCCTATATTCCATGTTTCTTTTTTATACTTTTTTTGGGCCTCTTAATTTTAAAGCTACTTCACCTATTTTTCTTCTTTCTTGTGATCTTATTCCTCTAATTATTTAGGTTTTACTATATACATAGGTTAATTTTGTAAATGATACAATTTTTTTATGCATTGTAAATGATAAAAAAATTCCTAGACCCATTTTATTTTATTTGTATGATTTCCTTACCATATTCACATTTGAATTTACCTACATCCTTGTTGGAAAGAATAGGTGTAGATCCAAGATCTCAGCTTGAGTCTCTTGGAAATTTTACTTACCTCATAATTAATGATAAGAGAAAGGCTAGAGCTTATGTGGTGAGTTAAAAAAAATATTATGGTGGGAAAATATAAGTAAAATTGATAATTTACAACTATTCACATGTGCACTCCATCACATAAAACCTTATGAATAAGTTAGACTAACATGTGGTATATTATATTCATCATATCATATCATATGTACATATCTTAGAGAATATCCAACACATTTCTATCCTTTTTCCATTATATTCCTATTCTAGTTGATGCAAGAGCATCATCAAATTTTGGTTTGCATTTCATTTCATGTTTGGTGTTTTGTCTTTGCTTTCAATTTTTGGCTTGGTTTGATAATAAAGGGATGTTTTTTTTTTAAAAGGAAATTTTAAAACTTCATATATGATCAGTCATGCATCCACGTAGGAAGGTAAAAGATTGTATATGAAAGTCAATACATTCCTATCTCCATGTATGATGAGATGAAGGAAATTTTAAATTTATGCAAAATTAAAAAACCTTCAGACCCCATGTGGTTGGTAGGGGATAGTTAAATTTTTAGTTATTAATGAGATTATATCATGGGGGAGAGTTAGTTATTGAAAAAGGTGGTTATTAAAAAGATTGCATGGACAAAGAGGCAGTTGGAGCAGATCTCAATGTGAAAGAGAGGTGGCTAGGTTTGGCACAAGAAGGAAGGAGAATGTGAGTAGCTCACCCATTTAGAAGTAAAGGAAAATAAATTATATTTTTTGGTTTTCAATTGCAAAAAAAGGTAGCACTGGAGAAAAAACACCAAAAAAAGAAAAGAAAAGGAGGGCATGGGAAGAAAAAAGGAAGATTTAGGGAGTTAGAAAAAAAGATGGCATAAGCAATGAGTATGAACATGGGCACAAATTTTGATTTTAAATTGCTTCAAATAGGGATGTGGCAATTTATTTTGCTATGTATTCACCTTTTCATTATTGCATAGACTTGGAACTTTAATTGCTCTGATTTGTTGTCTTGTTATGTGAATTATTTGTTGATGAATTTGTTGGACAATTGTGCAAGAAAGGAATTGATTAATGGAATAATAGTTTTTTTTTATAAAGTAAGCAACATTTATAGGGTGTTGTACCCTACATAGAGAGCCACAAGGGCCAATAAATTTTAAGACCAAAAAACATCATAATACTTAAGCCAAAAAACTAACACATCAGACCAACAACAAACAGTCAATAAACAAACCAAAAACAAAATAACTAGCATCTTCCCAATTCTTAGATAGGAGATTAACAACATCATCTCCGACCCAATCCTAGAGATTTTCAAAAAATTTCTTGTCCATTTCATCCTTCATGACCACTGGCAGGGTGTTGGTAACACAATGGACTAGCTTAACAGTGAAGCGGGTTAAACCACATAATTTTTTGTCCAACTTTTCCATTCTTTCCTATAGCACACGAAGCTCCTCCCCACCAACCATAGTCTTGACAGTATCAACATGCTCCACATCCAATAGGTCTAAAGACTAAGAGGCTGAGTTTTCCTTCTGCACATTGCTAATTTTGAGAATGGTGTGGGGTCCTCCAACATCTACTTGCTCCTCACCCCCAGACTCCTCTTCATCCCTGCTATCTTTGTTGTCAGACTGCTCCTCTTTCATATCCAAGTCTTGAACCTGCACTTTCTTACTATTCTTGGCCAACCCACCAAAACACTTGATAAAGGTATCGGCACCAGTGACCACTGTGTCCCCCTTAGAATCCTTGCCCACCAAATTATTACCTTTGCTCAGAGGCTCCTTCAAAAAAATTTCTAGGGCAGGCTTGCTAATAGTTTTGGCAGGGGTCAATTTGAGCTCACAAAGACTGACTGCCACACTGATCTGGGCAGCACCCACATTCCCCTTAAGCTTCTTGCATGAGGTTTGGAATTAAGCGTATCAACATGGACCGGATGAGTTTTCCTGACAGGGCCTTTGTACTTAGCTGGGGATAAATTGGTCATAGTGGGAGGCTCAATTTCCTCAATACAGACAATAGAAATGGGTTTGGGTGGGCATAACGCAAGATGGAAGTGGTAGAGCCTCAAAATGAGGCCTGGGTGGAGTAGAAGAGGAGGAGAGTCATTAGGATTTAGGCCAACAACCTCAATACACTTTTCAACAAAACTCTCTAAATCCATAAGCAGGAAGAAAGGAAAGCTTAACAAAATTTAATAACGAAGATGGTTTAAAAGAGGGAAATGGTAGAAGAAGTGGGTTTTATATCTACCTTCTAGAGTCACATACTTTATAAGGGAAAGGCACACTTGGTTCCATGGCTAAGGAAGAGCTTCCCATTCAAACCCCGACTAGTTGCACACTGACTCCTCATTACCCACAAAAAATGTGTTCATGCTTTCATTATCCTAGGTTTTTGTATGCTTCGAATGCTTTATACTAGTACACAACAACCCCGTCTCTACACTATCACTTCCTCATTCACATAAAAAATGCCTCCCAAAGTCACACGATGATCTTTCCAAGAGTTAACAAACTACACAGAAAAATTAGGGTCGTTACCCACCAGACTCTTCATCAGCAAAGCTAGATCACCTTCAACACATATGTGACATACCAACAAATCTTTTTGAAATTCGCTGCAGTTTTCAGGCTTCGTTCGCACCCTATCACCACCCATTATGTCATTCTACACACAAAATAACCAGAAACTCTGAGAAAGAAAAAGGTTAGAGAAAATGGTAAGGTGAAAAATCACCAACACAATAAGGATTTTAAGCCAAACATGGCAGCCTTTGGTAATTAAAGCAATGTACAGGTCACACGCATGAGGAGGAAGTTCCCTAAAAGAAATCTTAGTGGAATCATAAATGAGGATCTCCAAACACATTCATCTAGGTAAGCATGACACGAATGAAATGGAAAGTTTACCTTCCATGTTGTTTTTGCATAGAAACCAAGGCAAGATGGCCGCGGGGAAAAATTTAGAAATGCCTAAAAGGATATCTTTTAGAAGTGGAGGAAAATTAGCAAATAGGATAGAATCAAATATGAGCTTGATCTCATAATTATTAGTCACATCAAAATATATATCAAAAAATTTGAAAATACAATGGCTTAGCATAATCCCCAAAAGGAGATTATGTAAGGTACAGTCCAACTTAGTTTTAATCACCAAGTGACCAGCAAGAAGTCTCATGATGTCCCTTTAAAAATGGGCTCCACCTCATAATTCAAATTGTGCCACTTGTAATCCACCTCAGCATTAACACCTGTCCACATAGCCCATAAGACAAGCATGTGGACCTCCCAAGAAACCCAAAAAAGTGCTTGATTAGTTATCATCATGGATCAAATAAGGGCTATGTTCCTTCAAGATTATACCTTGAATGCCAAGTGGTAGGTTTCCTAGCATACGGAAACACTTGGAGAATTTCCAATGTGTGCCAAAGTTGGCTATGGAATCAACCACTTGGTTTCCCTCCCGATAAGTGTGAGTAGCAACCCTTAAATTCAACTTAGACACAAAGAGCCTTATGTCTAATAGAATGTCTTTAACACTCCATCCAAGAAGTTTGTCAAAGTTAACAACATCAATAATAGACTTAGAGTCTCCTTCAATATGGAGGTTCTCAATCCCCATAGAAATGACCAACTGTAAACCCTTAAGCAACACTCTAGCTTTCACAATCATAGAAGAATGGATACCAATCCCCCCGTAGTAACTAGCCACAAAATTTCCTTTGCAATATTTGATTACACCTCCTATACTAGCTCTGCCCGGGTTGCATTTAGCTACCCCATCAAAATTAAGTTTATACCAACCACTAACTGGAGGTTTCCAAATAGTGTCTCTTCTAGCCAGGGATTTAGAGTTGTCAAAGGAGCTTGCATCTAGGTTATGATGCCAAGATTTGGCCATACTTATTTCCACCTCAATTGGAACTTTATTTGGGGCTTTCCCATTGAAGAGAAATTTTTTTTCTACAATGATCCAAGAACCTATACCAAACACCTCCTTCAGACTCATCTCAATGTTCCTAAAAATCCTATTGTTTCGCTCTTTCCATAAATACCGACATATAATAGGGGGGACTTGGTTCCAAATTTCACAAGTTAAAGGGTGGGAAAAGGGTCAAGACTAGCTCAATATAAAGGATCTAATATCATGACACATGGTCCATTGAATTCCCAAGTGTTCTATAGCCAACTCCCACACATCAACAACATACGAGCAATGTAACAATAAGTGGTCCAACGATTCTTCATTGCACTTGCATAAAAAGCATCTGTTGGGAATCTGGAATCCCCTTTTTCTTAAATTGTCCTAAGTTAGAATCCTGTTATGGTAGGCAGTCCACCAAAATAAGTTAAGTTTTAGGATCATGTCTCGATTCTAGACCTTCTTCCAAAGGTCAAGGAAAACACCCTGGTCTGACAATAGATTGTAAGCTGATTTAAATGAAAGATCTCCCTGATTATCATGAGTCCTAAAGAACTCATCCCCCAAGTTGGCTGAAGGAAGTCTAGTGAGGGATAGCAACTCCTATAGGGTCTTGGCCTGGAGGCACAACTCAGGGGATAAGGCACAAATCTTTATTATTGTGCCATTTGTGAAGGATTAGATATTCCAATTTCATTGTGTGAAGCAAAGCTATAACTCAATTTCTTGGTCCTACATTGATTTAATTGTATGTTTCTAGTGTGAAGATTGAAAGCAAACAAATTAATGATTGTTTCAATTTTGGGTTTTAATTACAACCTTCAATTTTTTGTATCAGAGCCACAAGTGATTGGGCATGGTAAAGTTGGGAAAGATGCCACTGAGGAGAATACCAAGATGAGGTGCTAGAGGAGGTGCCAGAAGAGGCATGAATAAATGAATTATTGAAGTGTTGTAGAATCTCATGGAAAGAATGGAGGCCATGGAGCAAGACCAGAGGAGAGGATTACCTATAAGAGATATAAGTGACAATGAAGAAGAGGAGAAACCAAGAAAATAAGAGGTGGTTTGTGGAGAAAAAGAACCTGATGGAGTGGAATTGAGCTTAGTGAGAGTATTCATGGGGGTTGGAGCCAAGCCAAAGATAGAGGTTCCCATCTACTCAAGAATCCTCAATGGAGAGGAACTCATTGATTAGATCAATGATTTTGACACATATTTTAAATATGAAGAAGTGGTAGAGGAGAAACAAGTCAAGTAACTTGCATGCATAAGACTCAAAGGCCATGCTGCTATGTGGTGGGATTATGTTCAGTCGAAAAGAAGAAAAAAGATAAAGGAAAAGATAAATTCTTGGGATAGAATGGTTGCCAAGTTGAAAGCTAAGTTCCTTCCTAGAGACTACTAGACTAATTTTTTTAAAATATTAGAAAGTAGAAAGAGATGAGCATGAAAGAATATATAGAAGAGTTCTACAAACTTGTGATTTGGTCAGTGCATAGTGAAGAAGGTATGGAGAAGGTAGCTAGGTACCTCAATGGATTGAGGTATAGTTTGCAAATTTTTCACCCAAAAATCTTGAGGAGGCATATCAATTTTCCATTAAAGCAGAGGAGAAACTTATGAAAAAATAAAATCAACATGGAAGAGGTAGAGGAAGAGGAACAAGAGAAAGAGGGAAACACTCTAATAGATGACAACACCATCAAGGTGAAGATGCAAGAACTTCTAGTGGACAAGATAATTTAGAGAGAGGAGGTTTCCAAAATAGAGGGAGACCATTTGGTAGAGGAAGTTACCAAGAAAGAGGAAGAGGCAAGTTTGAAGCAAGTGCTTTAAGTGTAACAAGTTTGGTCATAAAAGTTGGGAGTGTTCTGAGTTTACACAAAGCCTAAGAGGAGTAATCAAATTGTGCAAGTAGATCAAGAGAGTGTGGGGTCACCTTCTCATAACTTAGAAGAACTTGAGATAGGAGAGTCTTTGTTTTTCAAAAGAGTATTGTTGAAGCCACCATAGAAAGTCCAAACATATGTAAAGGAAATATCTATTCAAGACCAATTGCAAGGCTAAAGGTAAGCGTTTCAAACTTATTATTGATAGCATTAGTACGGCTACTATTGTGTCAAATGAAATGGTGAATAATAAAGGTCTTAATAGAATAAAACATCTTAATCCCTATCAAGTTTCTTGGTTACTAAAAGGGCATCAGTTATTGGTAGATGGGTAAGACTCTATAGAGTTTCAGATAGGTAGTTATAAGGACATAGTTATGTGCCACATTATGCCCATGGATGTGTGGAATGCACTTCTTGGTAGACCTTGGAAATTTGATAGGAGAGTCATACTTGTTCCAATACCTATACTTTTTAGAAGGATGGTCAAAAACATACATTGTTACCTTTGAGAGGAGAAGAAGGGGATAATAAGAGTAGAAGTAGAAAAAAGGTTATATTGGTGAGTGGAAAATAATTCTTGCATGATATGAAGAAGGAAGAAGTGGGATATGCATTGGTACTCAAGCCTAAGGATGATCTTTCCTCTACTAATTTAGATGATTTTCCAAATGAGATATAGGATATATTGAAGGAACATATGGAAATTGACGTAGCTAATTTTCCTAAAGAGTTGCCTCCAATAAGGAGCATTAGTCATTATATGGATTTGGTTCTAGGGGCTACCCTACCAAACAAGGTTGCATATAGATTGACTCCCAAGGAGAATGTGGAGATTAGAAAGTAGGTTGAAGAGTTGTTGGAAAAAGGATTGATAAGGGAGAGTCTTAGCCCATGTCTTGTACTAACAGTCCTAGTACCCAAGAAAGAAGGTGATCGGAGAATGTGTACGAACTCTAGAGCAATAAATAAGATAACCATTTGATATAGGTTTCCTATTCCAAGGATGGATGACTTAATGGATTATTTGAGTGGTTTTATGTATTTCTCAAAGATAGATTTGAAGAGTGGTTACCATCAAGTTAGGATCAAACTTGGGGATGAATGGAAGACAATGTTTAAGACTAATGATGGTATCTATGAATGGCTGGTTATGCCTTTCAGTCTTACAAAATCACCTAGTAATTTTATGAGGCTTATGAATGAAGTCTTAAAACCATTCTTCTAAGGGAAGTTTGTTATAGTATATTTGGATGATATACTAGTTTTTAGCAGGTTTAAGGAAGAAAACCTAGAACACTTAAGGATGGTTATGAATTGGTTGCATGAGGAGAAGTTGTTGATCAACCTCAAAAAGTGTACTTTTATAAAGACTAAATTAGTCTACTTTGGTTTTGTGGTATCCAAAGTGGGATTGGAGATGGACAAGGAGAAGGTTAAGGCTATTTTTGATTGGAAAACATCAAGTTCTTATGAAGTAAGAATTTATCATGGACTTGACTATTTTTATAGAAAGTTTATCAAAAATTTAAGTAACGTAGTTACTCCTATACTTGACACTATAAAAGGACATAAAAATTAGTTTGAATGGACTAAAAAGGGTGATTTTTTTTTAGATTTCTGAAAAAGAAAGTGATCAAACAACCTATACTTGTGTTACCTGATTTTAACAAAGTCTTTCAATTCGAGTGTTATGTTAGTGGCTTAACAATAGGGGTTGTCCTAAATCAAGAAGGGAAAATAGTTGCTTATCTCAGTGAAAAGTTAAATGATGCTAAGAAGAAGTATTCAACTTATGATCTTGAATTTTATGCATTGGTTCAATCTTTGAACTGGATGAACTACTTTCTTCCCAAGGAGTTTTTTAGTTTACACAAATAACCACACACTCTAGTTTATTAACAACCAACACAAGTTGAATCAAAGGCATACAAAATGGATGGAATACCTCCAAAGTTTTAAATTTGTGTTGAAACATAAGAGTGGGAAAGCAAACAAAGGTGCTAATGCATTGAGTAAAAGTCTATTGCTACAAGAGATTCAAGCCAACAGTGTTGGGTTTGAGAGTTTGAAAATGATGTAGATTTTAGAGATGCATATGAAGCTTGTATCCATCTTATCAATAGAGATGGAGGACCATGGACTAATTTTATGTTGCAAGAGGGTTTGTTATTCAAGGGTAATTAGTTGTGCATTCGTAGAGGGTCAATGAGGGATAATCTCTTGAAGGAGAAGCATTGTGGAAACCTAGCAGGACATTTTAGTAAGGAAAAAACCTACCTATAGCTGAGTACACATTATTATTGGCCACAAATTTAGGTAGATGTAAATAAGTATGTGGAAAGATGTAGATTATGCTAGCATGCAAGGGGAAATAGTCAAAATACTGGTTTGCGCCAACCACTCCTTGTGCCACATAGACCATGGGATTTGGTGAGTATGGATTTTGTTGTAGGATTGCCTAGAACTCAAAGAGGAAATGATTCTATTTCCGTAGTTGTGGATATATTCTAAAAAATGGTTCATTTCATTCCTTGCAAGAAAACTAGTGATGCAACAAATAAGCTAACTTTTTTTTCAAAGAAGTTGTGGGATTGCATAGTATACCCAGTAGTATAGTATCTGATAGAGAAAAAATTTGTGGGTCACTTTTGGAGAATGCTTTGGAAGAAGTTGGGTACCGATATCAATTTTAGTTCAACTTACCATCCCCAAATGGATGGTCAAATAGAATTAGTTAACAAAATTTTGGGTAATATGTTGAGGTGTCTTGTTGGAAACACCAGTAATTGGGATATGGCTTTAGCATAGGATAAATTTTCTTATAATGATTCTCCAAAAAAGAGTATAGGTTTGAGCCCATTCTACATTGTCTATGGTATGCATCTAAGGAGTGTAGTTGAACTCACAAATCTTGGTAATTTTGAGAGAAGAAGTGTAGATGGTGAGGATCTTGGCAAGAGTATTCATGACCTTCATGAAGCTTTGTCAAATTGTAGATTGAGGGGAAGAACCTTGATAGTACAAGCAATATGCTAATAAGAAGCACAAAGTTCAGTACATTTTTAGGTTGGTGATCTTAGTTTGGCTCATCTCATGGAGGAGAGATTTCCAAAAGGTGAATACAACAACCTGAAAATGAAAAAGATAGGTCCTTGCAATATTCTCACAAGTTTTTCCATCAATTCTTACGAGATAGATCTTCCTTCCAATATGGGTATCTCACCCATTTTCAATGTAGCTGATCTCTATCCCTATAAAGGTGAGGAAATGGATGGAAATTTGGACACATAGTTGATTCCAAGATGGAAACAACAAGTGAATAAATCAGACCCAATCAAAATTGAGTGCATCTTGGAGAAGCAATTGTTGAAGAAGACTCAAGGAAAGGAATATTTCAAGTAAGTTTGGTGAAATGGACATATCATCCTTTGAAGGATAACACTTGGTTAACAACTACAAAGATCTCCAAATATGGTCACAGTGTTGATGACTTCATGAGAAGGAGCTCATGATTTTGTTTTATTTCTGAGAGAGCCCGATGTAAGAGAATCATCAAATTTTGGTTTGCATTTTATTTTGAATGTTTTGTGTTTTGTCTTGGCTTTAAATTTTTGGCTTGGGTTGATAATAAAGGGATGATTGTTTTTGAAAAGGAAATTTAAAAACTTCATATATGATCAGTCATGCATCCATGTTGGAAGGTAAAGAATATATATGCAAATCAATACAATCCTATACCCACGTATGAGGAGATGAAGGTAGATTTAAATTTATGCAAAATTGAAAACCTTGGGAGCCCATGTGGCAAGGTGGAGATAGTTAAAATTCTAGTTATTAATAATATTATAATGTGGAGGAGAGTTAGTTATTGAAAAAGATAGTTATTAAAATGATTGCATGGATAGTTAGAGAGGTAGTTGGAGAAGATTTCAATGTGAAAGAGAGGTGGTTGGGTTTGGTGTAGGAAGGAAGGAGAACGTGAGTAGCTCACCCATGCAAAAGGAAAGGAAAATAAATTATAATTTTTTAGTTTTCAATTTCCAAAAAAACGTAGTGCTAGAGAAAGAACAACAGGAAACAAAAAGAAAAGAGGGTGTGGGAAGCAATAAAGGAAAACTTAGGGAGTTATAAAAAGAAGACAATGGCATAAAAAATGAGCATGAACAGGGGCACACATGTTAGCAACTCAATGCTGATTTAAGTAAACTCCATTGTAATTGCTAAGTTTTGAGTTTAAATTGCTTCAAATAGGGAAGTGGGAAGTGATTTTGGTGTGTATTCACCTTTTCATTTCTGCATAGACTTGGAACTTTAATTTCTTTTATTTTTTGTCTTGTTGTGTGAATTATTTGTTGATGAATTTGTTGGAAAACTGTGCAAGAAAGGAATTGATTAATGTCATAATAGTTTTTCTGTTGAATTCCAATATCTTCATTGTTGGGTCATTTGTGAAGGATTAGATATATTCCAACTTCATTGTGTGAAGCAAAGCTGTAACTTAGTTTCTTGGTTCTGTATTGGGGTTTGTGCAGGATCATGGGGGGCCAAATAGTGGCGATGCAACAAAAAACATGTGACATGAGGAAGTGAAAATCATAAAATTCATGTTTTACTTTTTGGTTGGCTTGGTAAAAAATACATTTGCTAAGGTAAACACCAAAGAAAAATAGATATCCATTATTAATGAATATCTTCTTTTAAAAAAAATTAAAAAAATCTTCGAATTATAAATAATGAAAACTCATTACTTACCCTTAAAAATAGGTATCCATTTTTAAATTGGATATCCATTATTAGAAACTTACAATATTCTTGAGACTGAGCACACATATATAATATAATAATATAATATTATAATATATATTGGGGCAGCGGACTTAGCTTGATTGGATAAAGCATCCTGTTGCAGGAAAGAGGTCATGAGGTCTAGTCTCCCCACTATCCTTGTGGTACCAGAGGGTGTGTCGCGCTAGCATCATCGGTCATGTGAATTTTTTTTACCAAACACACTATAGTTTATAGGGGGATAGATACCTGACCGATTCCTATAGTCTAGAAAAATAAATAATATATATTATATATTAATATTATATATATTATATATTATTAAAATCTCAATATAATATTAATATATTATATTATTAATATATATTAATATTAAATATCATGTCATATTTAAAAAAATTAAAGTGCTCTTTGAAATGGATATTCGTTTTTGAGAGCTACACATAGCTCTCAAAAATAGATATCCATTTTAACAAAATGGATATCCATTTTTGGCTGTATAAAAAAAAAGGCAACATTTGTCATTTTAATAGTGACTATTTGTGGGTAGAGAGAAGCAAAACAAATAAAAAAAAATGGATATCCATTTCTCACCCCCAAAACCAATTTCCATTACTAGCATTCGAATTTATCAACAAAAAACATCAAGAGGTATGTTAAAATGTGTTTTTTATTTTATTTTAATTGTTTTATATGTTTTTTTAACAAATATATTAGGTTTTTTTGTATAGATTTTAGGAATTAATTAGGAATTATGTTAATTCTAAAAATTGTAATTTATAACAGGGTTTAAATGGAACAAGATTTAACAAACCCTCCTCCACCAAAAACTCCTCTAGCAAACTTTCCTCCAACAAACCCTCCAATTTAGGATCTAAATGAGATAAATATAACTAAATTGAGAAACATTGCTGAGAGATACTGTAACCACTAGTATTTGTGATCAGTCACACCTATTATAGAGGCCATAATTAGTCATGTTAGGGACATCACTAGACAATATTCTTCATTTCAACAGTGGAGAGATGCAAAAACGTTGGAATATGAAGATGGTTTGGGGTATGATAACATTAAAAAAATTGAAATATCTAAAGCTGATTTAACCCAACATTTTGTGAATCCAAGAACAAGATAACATGTTGGTTTACACAAACCAAAATTTTCCATAAAATGGTGCACCCATCAAGACATAGTTGTAAAATTTTTGGATCATTGGTGGATAGTGTTTGATAAAACACCTAACAACAATCTCAATGTCCCTCTATATTTTCTCTGTAAATTATATGTGGAATTTTTTTTAGGAAGATATACCAACTATTTTGATTTTAGACATTTTTAGGGAGTGGGTATAGGCATATGACCCAAGATAGACCTTGGGAAATGCGTATGATGTAAGGTCTCTATGTTCCCCTTCCTTGTATTCCTCCCCCACCCCCAACACCTCATATAGACCTTATTGTTGATGCAACCCAACATAGTCTCTTGGACATACACTCTTTGACCATCCATTTGATTACATAGTTATCATAGTTCACCCAACTACATGATAGTGATGTTCCTCGTGATTCAGTTGATGTTGGTGCAACATCATCATCTAGGCATATCTGTGTGCCTCATCAGTGTAGTACATGTAGGAATACATGTTTAGGTCCTATGGGAGATATAGACGAGTCTCCCCTAGACACATCTGAGTATTAGCTGCATCATGTGTCACTTGGAGGAGATGAGGCACCAGTTCATACTGTAGATGCAGTGGAAATGTGCAAGAGAGGAACAAATGCAACGTTGTCTACCATTGGAGATGAGGAGCAACAAGAACAATCTAGTAAAACTTAAATTTATTTCATAGTGCATTTTATTTAAAATTATTATAACAAATAGTACATGTTACTAATGTATATTTAAGTGGGATTGAATAGTTGATGATGAAGAAAGAGATTAGAGATGTGCAATATGACACTTTTGTGGCCATTGAATTTTTCCTACACACATTGGTATAATTTTTTGTACATGTAAAACTTTTTTCCTGTACACATATCATTTAAATCATGATTAATTAAATACATACTACTTTATATCTTGATATTATTTTACTTTTACAATCTACTCCAAATGTGATTGATGCGACACCTTTTACCATAATGAGTTATTCTCAATCAATCTCAATTGCATCACCTATTCGAGTATATGGTTTTTTTCTATCTACTAGATATATAAGAACTTTGTAGATATATGTTAGTTTTTTTTATCAAAAATTATATATTATTTTTTTCTTTTTAAATTTTTCTTCTTATAGAGTATGCCCCCATCCATGTTTTTGGATCCAAGACCAAGATAATATGGTAGGAATCTTGAGCATCCTAAGGGATCATCATTTGTTGAACATATGTCAGCCAAAGAAAAAATGCTAATGAAGAATTGAATTTGAATTTAATTTATAGTTTAGTATAGTTATTAGATGTTACTTTAAAAGTTATAAAAAATAGTAGATAAGTTACTATTTAGTAGTCTAAGTTATTTACCATTCAGAGCTAATTAATCTAATTTGTGGTTCAAATTTTTTTTGTGCAAAAATATTCTCATCTATTAGGTAGCATGAAGAGGCTACGCTTTGGTGATCCACCACAAGATTAGGATTTTTTTCGACATGGCATAGCCATTTGACATATACATTGTATATATTCATTTATCATTTATTTTCTAACCCTCAAAAGGATAAGCTTTTTTTGATTCACATTGCCATTGTGGAGGTGGAAACACCAACATGGGTTTGATTGAGGCAAGCCCCTATATCGTACAACCCTTCCTCTCTCCTTGAATGTGTAGGTTTCAGATTTGAAGAATATTTGGAGAATCTTGAAGGTCAATTATTCATTATTGTATTCAAACCCTACACCTTGACAACAAATGAAAACTCATTTATCTTTGTATTTGACAAAGATTTGACAGTGTGATACCTAGGGAAAGAAAGCTCTGATCTAGCTCCATAGGATTGTGAAATCAGATCTAAAATTTAGTCACAAGGACATGTTGCCTAGGTGACTTCTAAGTCCTCCATTTTCAGCCCCAAATTTATATCATAGGTGTAAAAAACTCTGCTTAGTTTATTTCTGAAGTCTTAATTTGTCTGTGACATTCTAGATTTATTTTTTCACATTAGAATAATTATTTGCATCATTAGCCTAGTCATTTAATTGCATTTCATTCCAAAATCCATCCCAAGTTTTTTCAAGGGTAGATTGACTCACCTTTTAGGTTGTAATTCAATCATATATCTTGTCCAAATCCATCAAACCCCCACTACCTCAAATTCTAAATAAAATACCTTAGGAAAAATTACCTAACCCTAGAGAAAAATCCCAGGGTTTCATTTTTCCACCATTTCAGAACCTATGCTTCTAAAGAAAAATTCTAGGCACCAAAGGCTTAGATACAAATCAATTGAAATTGTGCCCTCATAACTTGAATTCATCCTGATGAAGGTGGATAAATATTTTCCTATTGTTAATAGCACCAACAAGGGAACCCATGGAGACTCCTTCAAATAAACCACTTAATTATTCCAAGACATTAATATTTGGGTATGTGTAGGATCATGATGGAAAAAAACAGGCCCTTAAGTGGCAAAAATAAAATAAAATTAGAGTTAGGCAACTTGACATAAAAATTTGAATAAGTTATCTATATTATTTTAAAATTATGTAAGAATAGAATTTGTAGCAAATTGAATTTAGTTTCGAAAATACTAGGTTTGTTTTTTTTTCTTAAAAATCTATTTGGTGAAAATTTGAAATTTCAATGCAATAGTACTTAAATTTCAGTGAAAAAATAAGAAGTAGGTGTCTATCCTGACCACCCTAACCACAATAAAATGATAATAGTTTTTATAATATTTTAGATATAAGTAGAGGACTCATGTCCCAATGTGATGCATATTTTTTGTAATTTTTCCAAGTAAATAATTAATTTTAGTTTTTATTATAACTTTTAAAAATTATAAAAACTCGTATGTCCTCACCACCTTAACTTGGTCAAAACTTCATGAAATTCAATTTTTATTTTTTTAATCCTATAGTATGTGAAGCATAGAATGTGACACATGTTTTAGATTCAAAAAATATGATACTGTTTAAAGCTATAGATTTTTTTAAATCAGCCTTTCAATCAAGACTTTAGTCATAATTCAAATAGAAAATGAATAATAATTACTTATTAAATTCAAAGTAAAGCATAATTTATATTGGTGGAAAGCTAAGAATCTCCTTTAAAACCCTTTCGTTTCATCAATTTTGGGTAAAAAAAAAGTCATCAGCCACATACCCATCATATTGCCACTTTTTGGCCCACCATGATCCTGCACATACCCATTTGCACTATTTCACATATACCATGATCCACCCCCACTATATTCCAGAATGATGAGGTATAGTCACCAAGATTATGGGACTTTACAAGTATATACCACTGGGAGATCAAAAATATAGATTTTACATTGAACTAAACACCACTAATTACTTTAGGGAACATGAGAATTTCCTTAGTCATAAAAATGAAAAATCAAGATGAAATAAAAATTCCCCTAGTGAAAACCTCAATGAGGCACTATGAGACAAAGAAAAATTAAAAATAAAAGAAGTATCCTCTAATGAAAAACTCTCTGAGATACTAGAGGATGAATAATTTTACCCCCCCTCATAGTATCACACCATCAAGAAAGTTATATAGTCTTAGTGGAGACACAAGAAATCAACCTAGGAAGAGAATAAGAGTTAAATATCACTTTCATGGAAGCTTCCATTGCACTCAAAGAATGAAAAAATCTAGTATCATTTCTAAGGAAAGAATCTAAAAAAAATCATAGTCCAATGTAGAGAGGCCAAGCCTAGATCCATCACTTGTAGTACACCATGTAGAAGTATATCCTAACATTGCTAAACCTATAAAATAAAAGCTAAGAAAAATTCATCCATAGATTGCCATCCTAGTAAAATTATAACTTTAAAATCTACTAGAATTAAAATTTATATGCCCCATTGATTATCCTAAGTGGGTATTGAACATTATTATGGTTGGCAAGGTAACTATCCATATTTGTACATATTTAAAAGAACTAAACAAATCATACCCTAAATATGACTTCTCACTACCTAGTATTGGAATTATAGTGAAACTTATGATGGTACATGAAATTTTTATCTCTCATGGATGGATTCTTTGGGTACAATTGAATACAAATAACTACAAAAGATCAACATAAGACTACTTTTATTACTCTTTAGGGAACTTCCCTTTTACCAGGTCATGTATTTTGGTCTTAAGAATGTAGGATCCACCTATTAGAGGCCATAACAAGTATATTCCATGATATACTATATAAAATTATGGATGATTATGTTGATTATCACCTAGGTAAGTTCAAGACAAGAGAAAGGAACATCAAAGTACTCAAACATATCTATGATAAACTAGCTAAATATCAAGTGCATCTTAATCTAAATAAATGTATCTTCAATATCACCTTAGGCAAGATTTTGGGATTTATTAAATTGCCACATTGATAAATTCAAGTTAATCAAACTAAAAGAAATAGCAAAGATGCCTCCTCCAAGAACTCTAAAATAGCTACAAAATTTCCAAGGCAAGATTGAGGCAATCATAAGTTTTATCGCACAACTTGCAAATAAATTCCAACCATTCTCCCACCTTCTCCACATAAATGTAGCATTTCAATGGGATAGCTCTTATGAAAATTCCTTAAATCAAATCTAGGAATATCACACATGACCTCTTGTAATTATGCCACCCATTCTAGGAAATTCCCTCTTGTTATGCATTTTTCCACATTAGTACCATTGGGGGTAATTTTGGCACAACATGATGATATAGGAAAAGAAAGGGCCATATATTACATCAGTCATACCTTCATGGGATTTGATATATATTATACACCAATGGAATGAACATTTCTATTAGTTATTTTTAAAAAAGTATACATTACATGCTTAATCATATAACTAAACTCATTTCAAAATTTGATCCACTCAAGTTCTTGCTATCTAGATCTACTCTCACTAGAAGTATGGCCAAATGAGTGATGATACTAAGAAATTTTGATATTGATTATGTGGATAGAGAAGAAATAAAAGGATATGTAGTGGAAGATTAGTTGGTTGAAGCACCTTTATCAATAGATAATCCACTCATTACATAATTTATAGCTAAATCCACATTCTCCATCATTGAACATACATATTGGAAACTACACTTTGATGGATCCTATTCTCAACATGGTTTGAGAAATGGAATCCTATTTATTACACTATTATGTTATTGCATACCTAAGGCATATAGGTTATATTTCCTTGTATAAACAACATAGCTAAATGTGAAGCTATCATCATAAGACTTATAATGACCATTAAATGAAAGATTGCAAAACTACATATCTATGAAGAATCACAACTTGTCATTAAACAAGTAAATGATATTGAATACAAATAAAATATTGAAAGTTTATCTCCTATAAGAAGAAGGTTAATAAATTCAAATAATATTTTTCACAAATCTAGTTTGATTAGGTGCCTCATTTAAGAAATAAAATAGTAGATGCAATGGAAACTATTGGATCACTAGTGAACATTCTATATCATAGTAAAAGATGTGAATTCTTAGTTAAAAAAAATTTAATACCCACATACAATGTTCTTGACACTGAGCTAGTGTACAAAATATTTGGTTCTAATTCCCCTCAATACCATAATATTTATAGATACCTCCACAACAACACCCTACCACCCAAATTATCCAATAATGAATAAAAAGAATTTAGCCACCACTCATCTCATTTCACTATCCTTAGTGATACTCTTCATCGAAGGATATTTTATGGATAAGGTTTGTTGACATAGAGGATTCCCAAAATAATTTGAGAGAGGTGTATGGAGTTATTTGCAGTGCACGTACTAGTGGTCCTATCCTTGAAATAAGTTTCTAAGAATGGTTTTCTATTGGCCTATCATGGAAAAATATATTAAGGGTATGTGTAGGATCATCATGGAAAAAACAGGCCCTTAAGTAGCAAAAAAATTAGAAAAATCAGAGTTAGGCAACTTGATGTAAAAATTTGAATAAGTTATCTATATTATTTCAAAAATATGTAAGAATAGAATTTGTAACAAATTGAATGTAGTTTCTAAACTACTAGGTTTTTTTAAAAAAACAAAATCTATATTTGGTGAAAATTTGAAATTTCAATGCAGTAGTACTTAAATTTCAAGGAAAAAATAAGAAGTAGGTGTTTGTCTGACCACCCTAACCATAATAAAATGATATATATATTTTATAATATTTTAGATATAAGTAGAGGACTCATGTACCAATGTGATGTGTTTTTTTTTGTAATTATTTTCCAAGTAAATAATTAATTATGAATATTTTATTACAACTTTTAGAAAATATAAAAAACTCGTATGTCTGACCACCTTAACTTGGTCAAAACTTCATGAATTTCAATTTTTTATTTTTCTAATCTTATAGGATGCGAAGCATAGAATGTGACACATGTTTTGGATTCAAAAAATGTGATACCATTTGAAAGCTATAGATGTTTTTCAATTAGTCTATCAATTAGGAATTTAGTTGTAATTTGAATAGAAAATGAATAATAATTACTTATTAAATTCAAAGTAAAGAATAATTTATATTGGTGGAAAGCTAAGAATCTCCTTTAAAAACCCTTTTCATTTCATCAATTTTGGGTAAAAAAAAGTCATCAGCGACATACCCATCATATTGCCACTTTTTGGCCCATCATGATCCTGCACATACCCTTAATCAATTTATTAAAAATTCCTATAGTTCCAACAACACAAAGATATTATCTATGCACTACCGTAGGAATTACAATTGGTAAAAACTCCTTGGCCATTTTCATAGTGGGGCCTCAACCTTGTTGGAAAGATGAACCCTTCCTCATCTAATGGTCATAGATTCATCATCACCACCATTAAGTATTTCAAAAATTGGGTTTAAGCCATTCCACTTACCTACATTACTTCCAAAAAAATCCAGACTCATCCTCCATTACATCATATGTCAATATGGTATCCCCCTAGCTATTGTTAAAAAAAATGGAAAACCTTTCAAATATTAAGAAATCCATTCACTTTTCAAAAAAATCTATATCCAACATCACTTTTCCACTCCATACTATCCCCAAAGAAACAACCAAGTTGAGTCATCTAATAAAACCATCCTTAAAATCCCCAAAAAGATAACTATTGAAGTTGATCATGATTGGCACCTCTAACTCCATCTTACCTTATGGGCCTATTGCACTATCACCTACACACCTGCTGGTGTGACTCTATATTCACTTGTCTTTAGATTAGAAGTCATTTCTCCAAATGAGGTCAAACTCCCCTCACTATGAATATCTTGACAATATATCATTGATGAGGAGTATCAAGTTGCATGATTACATGAGCTAGAACTAGTAGATGAGAGGTGCCTCAATGCCTTGAATCATTTACAAGATTATCAAAATAGAATCCATGGAAGGTACAATAAAAGGATAAAAAAACATCAATTTGAGGAGAATCAAAGTAGTCTCCAAGATAGAGAAAAAATTTAAGTTCAAGCCTAATTTTTTAGGGCCTCTTATCATTACTACTATGGATTGTGATCATATTAAAATGCTACACTAGAAGGCTAATCAATGGAAGAGCCCATAGACATTATTTATCTAAATAATTTTCATGTCTAATCTACAGAATATCTCAAAAGTTAAAAACCATAAAAAAATAAAAAATCCAAAATTATAGTAAAGAGAAATTATATGTCCAATGGTGAAAACCACTATGGTCGTGCCTTAGGAAAGTACCATAGTGAAAAAATACTTAAAAAAACCATGTGTAGTAGCCTCATTCCAACATCTATTAGGATATGATCCACCTCATTCACAATCATTTCACCTAGCCACCAATTAAAACTATTTTGTCACTTACCCCCTATCCATATTTTTATTAAGCCCCCTATCCATATTTTTATTAAGATATGTCTAAATAAAGTTATTACCCCAACTTGTCATACACCATTCAACCTATAAAAATATATAATAACTTGGTTGTCTATTATTCAATGCAATATTCCATACCAGTGGATGATACTTTATAGATTTTCATCCCATCCAATGCCTATTCACCTTCTACCCTTCCATATCCCTTATTTTATACTAGGGGCATAAAACTAAATCTAGTTTTTGGATTGGATCTTATCACATACCAAACCTTCATTGGGTAAGCCTTCACACATACAAGTTTCCTACACTATGAATCCCATCACACCATCCATCCCATACCATTGATCTTTCACCACTACAATGATCTCTTGAAGACCTAAAACTTAAACATAAACACAAGTTGTACAAAAGAAATGCTAAACCACAAATTACACATAGTGCAACTTCAAAAAGCACACATAGGTCCAACTCTTGAAAAGTAAATAGTTAGTAGAACGATTTCCCATTATCCCCATCTATATGACAATTGTTCCTTTTAGGATGCATCCTTCCCATATCAAGCACAATCCAAGCCCATATCACTTATCCTAATTTGGTAAGATAAATTATGGCTGCATGATTTGTTTATCAGTTGTTCTTTTATTTTGAATTATTTTTTGGCCCATATTATTTATACAAAATGCTACCTCAACATTCCTATATATTGGTTTTTCTTGACTAGTATAAAATGGGGTGCAGTATTTATTTTTGTGTGCTATTTTTGTTGGTTGTTCCTTAGATGACCCACAAAAGTTGAATTCAACCTTGTGTGTGTAGGGAAGTTTTATGTATGACAATTTTTCCTTGCATAGACCCATCAATTCTATGTAAATACCTTATGTACACAAGGACCTCCTTATTCTTAAAGTTTCTTTCCTCAAATGACCCTCCAAATTTATCTCATGTATTGCATGCAATAGGATGACCTATTATTTTAGAGTCAATTCCATGCAATGGATGACATTCTTATGCCCTAGTGCATAACATCTGTTCATATATCAAAATTTAGGATTTTTTTCCATATAACATAATACAACCTCCCACCCATATCTACCCCTTCCCACTCATCTATCCCACCAACCATCCTAAATTTTATACCCACATTGACTATACAACTTGTCAATTACCCCCACCTATGCTCTACCCTAAGGCTTCATATTTATTCACCCTCCACATATAATCCATCCTAACATTTGTTACACTTATTTTATTCCCTTTCTTCTCACTTTTACTATGAACAACAATTTTTTTTTTTTTTTTGACAAACACCATCTTCTACACCTACGCTCATCTTGCATATCTTGCATCCACTCATAATCATAATCATATCACATCATAATAATAACTATGAAACATCCTCGAGATATCCATAGAATAATAATGAATGCATCCATATAAAAATCATCATAATATCCATATAATAATCATAAAATAATCTATCTAGAACACATTATAGTCATAAATGCATCTATATTCATCACATCACAAATTACATAAACCATAATATCTATAAGCATAAACACATAAATATCATCATCACATCTTAACTATATCCATATATAAATCATATATCATGCATAATAAATCATTGCACCCATAACATAAAACAAGGTTGTTGATTTCCCTAGGAGATTCCAAAATAAAACTAGGTTTACTCATTTTATAAAATCAAACATTTCCTTTCTATCCTGACTAGATCTGTCCTACTAGTTAGATGATAAAGAGACATATTAAAGAAAAAACTTAAAATGTTGGGAGTTTAAAATGATAAACAAGACTACAATAAATAATACATTCAAGAATGCAATTTAGAAAATAACTCTAGCAATACCAAAGCAGTAATGACAACACTTCCAAAGTAGTAATGACAACTCAAAGTTGGAACTATGCCATGGTCAGAAGTCATTTATTTAAATTTAGAAACTCTTACCCGAGCACCCACATGACTTGGAAATAGATTTAAAACAAGATAACATATTTTCTTATTTAAATACCTTAAACCCACTTGTTAAAGATAATTTCAATTTTAATTTAATCAATTATTTTATATCAAATAACTTATTCGATTAGAGAGAGGAAATACCTAATTTTACTTAATTCCATCCATGTCACTTTTCCCATGTTAATTTACCAATAGTTTATTTAATGTGTTTAAAAGAACGAAAAACTTAACATAATTCAAAATTTCATTTAAAGGTTATCACTAAATGCATTGTTTTATCTAATTAGGATAGACGTCCATTTCGATTTTTAAGTGAATATTTTTACATTAAATACTTTATTTAATTGTGATATTGCTATCAGGATTCAACCGTGTAGTTTTTCCAGTCAAACTCATTGACCTGTGTTTCATGAGTAGTGGGTTTACAAGAACTCATCTCTGATGATAACGAATGGTCCACTTAGCACTCATTGCATCTAGGTGATGCTCACAGAGGTGAAGAACTTGGCCTTCCTGGGAGGTCACCCATCCCAGTACTACTCCAGCTCAAGCATGCTTAACCATGGAGTTTTCCCCAAGGTTAAGTCCATTTAGCTTACAACCCCATTTGCAAAACCTTCAGCAAGTGTTGTGCCTTACAAACCATTCATTATAGAGCCCCTTTAGCTCATCAATTGATAAGTAGGAGGTATTTTCCACAGTGTGTGAAATTGTGATATTGCTATCAGGATTCAAATGTGTAATTTTTCGATTCAAACTCATTGACCCATATTTCATGAATAGTGGTTTTTACCGAGTAACTAAATGGAATTTCCTTCTTTATGAGAGAACAGTTACAGGTGCCTATGAAAGTTGTACAGACCTGCAGACTACTTGGGCCAACCACAGAGCAACGTCAAACACGGTGGAAAGCAAAAATGGAACCCGTTCAGGTCTCAAGACAAATAGATTTTAATCGTTCCCTGATTCATAAATGGCCTTCAACTTATTTCAGGAACTGATCGCTCAGCCCCTCCTAAGCTGCACGTGGTTTGCATTTGAGTCCTCATTTTAGCTTCTGCGGCATTCTCAAACTATGCTATTATGCAATAGACCATGGAGTAACTCAAGTTTACTATGCAGAAATATAGACATTAAGTTTCCTTCTTCCTTAACTCTCGGTTTCTTATCAGACAGAAAAATAAACTTTCCTATTTCTCTTACAAGGTAATAGAAAACAATGTAATCCGTGCATCTTAATTTTTTCGAGTAATTTCTAAACCAATTCACATATTTTCCGATCATTAGCAGTTCTATAATGCATGTTTAACTAATTAGTTTTAAATCAGAAGTTCATTTATTTATGCAAGATTAAGGTTAGGACACATATTAACTAGAATCCATTTTGAGAAGAATGCTTGACAACTTTCTTTCAAAAGTTACTCCAAAACCTAATAAAATGCAAAGTTTATTTTTCTATATAATGATCAAATGAAAGCAATCGTTCTTTCTTCATTTAAGATTTCTTTTGCATTCAAAGATAAATCAACTCTTCAAGAAGGTTTCTTTTTAAAAATTTGTAAATTCTACACTACAATAAACACCTTTTCCAAATCAACTTGCACAATGAAACATACTTTACTTGATAGGATATTTTGAAATAACATCATTTGCCATTTTTTTAACTAATGAATTACAATTTTGCAAGGTTTCAAGAAATATGAAATGAAAATATAAATCCAAGCAAGAACATCTTTTCTTGATCACATCATTTCCCTTCTTTCCAAATGACTTGCACAATTTTCATAGCATCTTCAAAGAACTCCACAAAAAACTTGAAAAGAACAAGTATGAAAAAACAAGATACCAATGGGCTCTCCTCCTATTGGTAGGGCTGTAAAACAAACATATATATATATATATATATATATATATATCATAATCACATTTCCACTATAGTACTCCACATAACACCACCACAATACCACACCAATGCCACAGACCACAACTAAATCAACACCCTTATTCCTCCCAACAATATATCTGTAAATCTATAAGGGATACTAATATCCCAAGATGTAAGGGTACTCATACCTTGGTAATGGTCATTACCCACAAGGGATACTCTTATCCCGATAATAAAAATCCCTTATGTGTGGGAGCTACACCCACTCGAAACCCTTGCACATGGAGGACCAAAAACTACTCTATACAAGAGGAGGTCAACTCCCCTAAAAAGAACACTCAAGAACAACACAACACATGCACCAAAATACTTCACATAAAAACCTTGAAATGAAACCATCAAATCAAAATCACCATCAAGAAATCACAACATATATTACTACAAATATTAAAGAAGGATAATACCTCAAAATGCTATTATCCCAACAATAGTAGACTCTCTTGGATGGATGGCCTCCTCTTTCCAAAAATCTCCCCCCTTTTCCTCCCAAGAACTCCCATAACAAAAGATCTTAAAAATGCAAAGCACAAAAATTAGCAAGGTAACATTCTCCTCTCCATAAGGAAGGAGTTTTAAAGAGGAGGGACAGATAACTTCCTCCCATAACCACCACATTCTTTTTCGTCACTTTTATGAATGGGGTGAAAAGGAGGGTTAAAACACTTTTTATAAAACCACAAATAAAAAAAATAACCTTCTCACTTATACATTTAGGTCCTAGGCCAACTTTTAACACATAAAACACACCCTAGACCTCTTAAACACTCATTTAAATTTGTTTTTAAAAATTTGTAATTCAAAACTTGCACATTTAGCATAATTCACATAACACATGACACTTGAAGATCACATAACCCAACATAATAATCTATAACCCATAGGATCCTATGCCAAGGTCCCATTTTTTTGTTTGTTTGGAGATACCCTCAAGGGGGTCTCCTTTAGCTTAGAGCCAAGGATTGAGGGGTATCCATTCTACCAAAATCTGCTCGGGGCATGATCCCGACCTCTTCCCTTTTTAGGCATCGGGGCTCTGCACTCAGCAAGACTCCCATTTGGTACACAACAAAAAGTGGCTAAGTGATTCCCCATTAAATCCATCGGTATTAGAAATCCCTATAAACTCACACACACACACATATCCAAAATAAATACATTACATTTCCCTATCAACTCAAATCAACTGATCAACACAAAATATCATATACGATTCATCAAATCTAAATGCATTAATCAAATAACCATTTCAAAAATTATTACATGAACAATGCAACATGACATCCATCAATATCATCCATGAAAATTATTACATGATCTTAGGGGTGGATTGTGAGGTGGTTTTTAATGTAGATGGATTGATGTAAGTGGAATACGTAAATGTTGTATCATTAATTAGACAATGGTGAGTGCGATTACATCTTCCTTCTAACATTTTTTAATATTGGAAAGGTTGTGATTCAAGTGGTATGGTAACTTCACTACCATTGTATGAATATCTTAAGTATTGATGATATGTAGAGGGAACATCTTGCATATCATGTATCAAAGGTCAACCAAGGAGAATGTTATAATGGCTCGATCAAGATCTAAGATTTGACATGTGGTCTCCATGGTATCCGATCCAACTTGAATGGGTAATTTAATGGTACCTTCATATTCTCTCTCAACATCATTATAAGCTTTAATAGTTATCCTCTTTTGAGGATTAATGACATCTTTAGAGTACCTCAACTATTGTATTAATTTAAGAGTGAATAAGTTATTTTTGATACCCAGGGTTTGAAAGTAAATTGACAAAAGAGGCATCTATAAGAAAAAGGAAAAGTACAAAAGGAAACATGGACCTAAAACCTAAGGTTCCATGTTTGTAGAGAATATTGAGCTTTGTGTGGTGTAGTAAAATGCATACCCTTGCATTTTCACACTTGTTTGGGACCGCCTTGCTTTATTTATCCCTATTTATGTCTTAATTGGTCCTATTTTGCACCCACAAGCCTAATAAACTGTATCTTTTTATGGCTAATCCCAAAAAAAATTAATGGATAAATGTTAATTTAATGATTTTGGCTATGTGTCCCTAATTTTTGGGTCGGGACTAAGATGCCACCTAGGGCATCTTTTTCCCTCAAAGGTCTTGGGACCCTCTTTTCAAAAGCACCTTAATGTGGCCCCTTTTTGGAGTTTGTTCCATGAGTTTTGAGCCTCGGGACTAAGACACCACCTAGGGAATCTTAGTCCTCCTTGGCTTTTTTTTCAGGATTTAATTTCAAATCTTGGTAGGATTTGGCCTCCTTTAATTAATGAATTCATATGTCAGCTTGTTGTGGTGTAATTTCAGGATGCTAAGCATAGATAAGTATAAATACATGGTTCCTTCTCTCATTTTCATATACCAAGCAAGATAACAAGCACTATAAGCATTCAAGCATTCAAGAGAAATTCATCAACCATTTGGAGCCATCATGAAGATTCAAGCATCACAACAAAGATATTCTTGCACCATGTGTGTTTTAGAGCTAACATTTGTGATGTAGGGTTTTGATTCAAGCAAGCAATTGAAGTCTGCATCTATCAAGCATTCCTTTGATTCAAGATCCATATCCAAGCTAGCCACTTCACACAAGTTTGTAGATTTTATAACAAGGGTTTGGTGAGTTGTAACATTGCATGTTGTTCATTCATCATTTCCCTTCATTATTCTATTTTATTTTAAGGTTTAATTACCGACAAGGGGTTTGACCAAGGCAAACCCCCATTTACTAACAATCAACAAGTTTTTCCTCTCTTATGTGTTTGTGATTGCAGATTTAGGTGTTTGCAATGTTCCATTGTAAAGTTGTCATCTTCACATAAACTCACCTACAAGCTAGGTCTAAAAGTTTCAAAACCTGAGATCCGAGAAGAAGTGAATACCTTGAACCTCGGGACAACATTCAGAAATTCCAAAAATTTAAAATGGGACTAAGTTGCCACCTAGGGTGTCTTAGTCCTCTTGGAGGTATTTTTCAAATTTTCTTTCAGATCTGGTTTCGACATCTGAAGATTCCACATTTCCCTCCAAAAATAGCAATAGGACTGAGACAACACTAAGGGTGTCTTAATCCTCCATAACACTTTTTGACAACATTTTTGCATTTCCAAAATTCTCACAACATTTCTAGACTTCCCAAGTACACATACCCTAACTTGTTATTGCATAATTTCATCATTTGCATCCATCATTTAGCTTGCATTACTAGGTTTTGTGATTTGGATGTTAAAGTGTCTTTTCCAAGCCTTTGCTTGGTGGTGAACCCATTAAAGCTTAAAGAACCCCTTCCTAGGTCTTCCTTGTTAAGAATTGACTCACCTTTGAGGTTGATAGTTAATCCAATTTGGATTCCTAGGACATTATTGAGTGGCCAAGATAAAATAGGAGTGGGTCTTTTCTACCCACTTCCCATTTTTACCTTTGGTTCACTTTGTAATAAAATGGAAGGTAAGTTCAAGGGGGAATGGAGATTAGAATGAGATGGGGAATTTGAATTTATAGTTGATAGGTCCAAACTTCCCATCAAGACCCAAGGTTTGAGATGGAACCAAGAAGCATTGGACAAGGGTAAAGAGAATTATGGAATAAGAACCTGAAGGAACTAGGGAACTATGAATAAGCTCCAATGTCGTTAAACTTTTTGAAAACGTGCAAAGCTTGAAAACACTCATGGAAAAGATGCACTACTAGGAATCAACCACAAAGTACCCTAGTAACAAATTTTACTAAGGGATTTTTTAAAATAACACTATTTTAATAGAACATCATTAGATAATATTGAAACTTAGGGAATCCATCTAGATATTTATCAAATTGATTGTCAATGGTACATGAGATAGGATCAAATGCACTTAATGAGAATATAATAAATATAAAGCGAGGCACATTAAAATGGGGTGCCAATAACACCTTCATTGTGAGTCTTATTGGTGTACTTTTAGATGTATTTATTGATTTTAGATTTGACATTACCTATGTAGTGGGAGTTCTAGGTTGTATACATGTCCTTTGTTAGTTTTTCGCATTATATTGTAGTATCAAGGGTCTTTATAATTTCTTTAGAGAAGACCATTTATATACAAGGACTTGTGATGATGTGATTGGGTTGGATATGTTGATAACATAAGTTATGCATGCCATGACAAGTATAACTTGGTTTTGAATTATGGGTATTTGGATTCATTACAAACTGGTAACATTGTCTATTCTAGCTATGCTGATTAATTATTAGCTTAGTTACTCAAGCCTATTTGTTATAATTAAATTTAGTGTTTATTTTTGGGCATTTGTTCGAGGTTACATTTATGCTTCTATATGATAGTTAATCTAGAAATTCTTTATGTTTTTAGATCATATATATTTTTATGTTGGAATGATGGAAGATGTGAGAGTTCTCACTCAATATGGCACTCACCTTGGTTATTGTTACAAGTATCTTGATGGACCATATGGAGCACTTGGATGTTTGATGGTCCATGTTGGCTATAGGGATTATTCAATTAGTATTGGGGTTTACTTTTAACTCCTTGTGTAGTGTGTTGGAACTTATTTTTGTGCCTTGTTTCTTAGAAAAATTAACCCTTAGTTTGTTGGAGGTATTTTTTTTGGCCCTAAGATGGTAGGCTAGCCCGAACAATTTGAAATTAAAATTTCAATATGTAGAGCTCCTATCTAAACTTAATTTGGTAGAAGATATTGATAATTCATAAACTCCTAGTTTTGTTTTTTGAGTGATTAGATCAATTTTTTGCCCAAAATTATTATTTTGACATCTATGGGTGGGTCTAAAGAGCATAATAAAAAATGATTTTTTCTAAGTTATAGCAATAAAAAAGTGTTCATAATTCATGAGAAGTCTTCATGTCAAGTTTTATGATTGTTGGGTGATTTTACGGTTGTCACAAATATTCTTTCAAATGCTTGCGGATTGGTCTCTGTCATAAAAGAACCCTTAGAAAATTTGATCATTTTTAAAGCTCTAACAAAAGAAAAAATGATCACATGTTCTTTTAAGTTATAATTGTTGATCAGAAGATTTCACACATTACATATATTGTTTATAATTATAATACATTTTTTCGTCATTTTGACTAAAAAGATTTCGTTAATTAATTTTAAAAAATTTAAATAAGAACTATTAAAACATTACTCTAATATTTTATTTCTATAAAACAACTTAAATATTACTTACATTATATTATTTAGCCCCAATTAAGTTTTCAGCCCATATTCATTATAAAACAAGATTTGAAAGTCACAAGAAAACAATAAATCATTTTTAAATGGCATGGCAAACTTTCCATCGTAGCATGGTTGGTTGATGGGAGTATTTGATCCCAAGGCTATGATATGCCTCTCCTATGTGATGCCTAGTAGGTTAAAGTCTCACATTATTCCAAACTATCCAGACTTACATTGCAAGGAGTGTTGAACTTCACTCTTCCATTTCCTCACATGATTATAACTTATTGCCATTTGCCATTGTTTGCAAGCCTATATGAAGTGTTCACATATATTTTCTTTTTTTCCATGTTATATGGGAGAGGACCCACTAGTTGAGCATGTTTCAATAGTTGTGATAGTAGTTGTTTATAAATTGTCCAATAGTTGTGACATGACTACCCTACCTTAAAAAAAATGTATTCTTTTGATCTAAAAAGCAACCAATCATGTGATGCCACATCAGCGCTCAACTACCCATGATGTGAATGCACAAGTATTGGTAGCACTTTTTTTTGGGCCTTTTTGAACACCTTGGCCAAAAGCATGTTGATGTGGCATCATATTTGATGATATGGCCCTGAAATGAAAGTTATAAGAAGGGGACTTGCCAAATAAGCTGCTGTAAAAAAATTGAAGTGATTTAATATTTCCATGTAAAATTTTGAAAAGCGCAAAGTTAGAATGTACAACTATTGAGTCCTCTCCCCTAACTACCCAATGAAAGGCTCGCACCATCACAAGGTGCTCAAACAAAAAGAAGCCTATTTTAAGTACCCAATGAAAGGCTCAGTGGATACACGTTACTGAGATATAGTAGTGTTTTCAAAGAAAAAGAAAGAAAATTATATTAATAAAGACAAACTTTTACATAGTATTCTTCGCTACCTCAGTCTATGTTCTAAGCCTTTTTCACTATTCCCTATACACAAGGTCTACGGTCAATACAAAATTTTCAGAGATGTATTGAATACACATTCTCCGATGTCTCTTTCCGCGCTTTTCCTGCCTTCTCTAGTGTATTTCCATTCGTACATGCGTTCCACAAACTACCGATGCATGACGTAGCTGTTCCACTAGGTCTACGGTCAATACAAAATTTTCAGAGATGTATTGAATACACATTCTCCGATGTCTCTTTCCGCGCTCCTGCCTTCTCTAGTGTATTTCCATTCGTACATGCGTTCCACAAACTACCGATGCATGCGTTCCTGTTCCAAGAATTCTGTGGTTTCCCGTCGCTTGCGTTCCTGTTCCTGTTCCATGCTTCCGCCTTCTCTGCTTCCCTGTTCCTGTTCCTGTTCCTGCTCTTGTTCCATGCGTCTGCGTTTTCTACGCTCCTGTTCCTGTATCATGCGCCTGCGTTCCATTTCTCTGCGTTCTCTGCGTTCTCTGCGTTCTCCTTCCGCCGACCTTTCAATCTTCTTTCCTACAGCAGAATCGGACTGTTCTCCACACCCCATATGACCCAATAAAACCCACACTCGACTCAGAAATTCCCCTCCAACAGCCACGCACTCTGCATGAAATGTTGCCTTATTGTACACCGCCATGTATATCACCAACCCACCCCAGAACTCCGCCAATAACTTCCACCTTTCTTCATCTTGTTTCCCCATCAGCCAGCGGGCGAGTGCTGCCGCCCTTCCTACGATCCCTTCGTCTTTGCAGTGAGTCAGATCTTTAGGATCTTTGCCAATATATCCCTTCGAGGTAAGTTGCTCCACAAGCTGCACATATGCAATCGTTGCCATATCCGGGTGGAGAGGCAAAATATTAGGGTGCGACAGCAGCAGATATGCACAGTACCTCGACAATATTCTACTCAAACGTGCATTCTCATTCTGAATCTGTTCGAGAGCTTCTCTCCCGCTGTCGCATATTCTGTCAGCTATGTGCCACATCATAATGACCTCCTGCAGATTGCCATTCAACAGCCAGGAACTACTGATTCCAGTTTCCTCTGCAAACAAATCCTCCTCAAAGTTATAAATTCTATCTCTACATGCTTCACTGTCATTCTGCACAGAACATCTGCGTTTTAGGATATTAAAAATGAAGTCTTTGAGCTCCTCTTGGACAGTCACTCTGTGGATGTGCATTAGTTTAATGTACCCGCTTACAATAAAATTGTCTGCCTTTAGTCCAACCTTCTTCCACATTAAAGGAGGCCTGTTAAGCCAAGTCTCTATCAGGCAGTGTTGCTGAATTCTATTGCTCTGGTATTTATCTCCTCTAAACACATTCCGAACCTTGCCTTGCACAAGCACAGCAATCTCTATCACCTTTAATTTGCTGATTCTGCACCATTTAAGAGCGCCCAGCGAGTGGGGATGTTTAATTTCGTCAACCTGAGCGCAAATTAAGCGGACCCTGGTCCAGTCTGATATCATAATCTGACATAACTGAATCACCTCCACCACAACCGCCACGGAAATCACAACATATGTCACCATCCGCTGTGCTTCTCTGTATTCATTTTTTCTCAATATCAGAAACCCCACAGTTCCCATGAGAATGATGTTGAGAAGGCGCATTACTAGTCCCCACTTACTGAATGTTGTGCCGCCCCACTTGGAGAAGAAGGCATCGTACAAGAATTTCAATTCCATCTGTACAATTCCGAATGCTTCCTTTCCAGTAAACTCAAACCAGACAGTTCTTGTCCTCTTCTTTTCCCCTTCATCAAAATACAAATTTACAAACCTCCGCTTGTACATTTTGAACAACGCATGGGAAAAGCAGAGATTATAGTCCTTCCCTTTAATATCAGCGCCTTGGACATCCAGAATAGTTACTATCCCTCTTCCTTCCAGTGAAGGCTCATCTTGCTGCGCTTCCGATAAGGATGCTTTTTCGATCATTCTCTGCAGTTGCACCTCTCCCATAACGACATACCCATGGCGATGTAAATAAGAGCTTTCATTTATATATTTGGAAATTGGCAGACATGACTTAACTATTTGAGAATAGCTAGCGAACCACAAAGCAAGCGTCCTCTCTTCATACTTAGTGGCTCCCGCAAACAGCAGAAGAATAGCAGAAGCCAATGCACTGCCTTGCAAAGCTGATGAATACATAACATACGTTGCCACTGAAACTTGATAAACCATGGTGAATCCATGTCTCAACCATAGCTCATTATCAGCCAAGCAATAGGCCGTTATGGCATCTGGTCCTCCCAAATGCAGCAGTAACACTGGAGCCCATATTCCATATATCCCATTCCTAGCACTATGCATCATGGTTCCAAGTACAGATATGGCCACAGCATCTGCAGAAATGTAGGCGACCCACACCACAAAACGAAAAATTCCACTTGAACTCTTATATCTACGCGCACCAAGAACAACCAAAACAAGCTGCAGCATCATGCTAGTGAGTAGTAGAAAGCTTACCATCCATTCCACTGGAATTCGCAGTGCATAATCTTGCAAGATACTCGACAGTGAATGAATTCCTGCGTCCATGGCCCCAGACACGAGCAGACAAAATAGAAAGCACTCTCGTCCTAATGATAACCTTCACTTATAGATGTCCTTTTAATTTTAGTAAAAATTGGAATATCATAAACTTCATAAGAAGGTTAAGAATAAATATATGCTGACAATCTGTCTTAAAGGTGTTAGCAGTGAATACATTCCCACAGCTGGAAAAGGAAAAGCCAAAGATGAGGAACAACCAAGTTCATTTTTCATCATATAGCCAAGCAAGGTATCAACTTTGGTTATCAAAGTTGAAGGCATTGCCATGAATATAAGCATGTTTTTGTCCGATTGCGAATCTTACAAAGAAAAAACATCCTTCAATTTTAAACAGGAAAGGAATCCATCAACCCACATTTCACCCACATTTCAACAAAATAAGTCTGAAAAGGAATAATGTAAAATCATATTTTACTGCACAACAACTTCAAAATAAAAATATTAGTGTCCCCACCTAAATATAATATTGTTGTAGTATTATTATCAAAATAATCATACTAAATTATATTTTTATACGTAATACCAACCTTTATTGGTTACCGTTATTCAAGTTCATGTATTGAAATGTGACTAATATTTGTTAATGGTCATCCCAACAATTCCAACTTCCCTCCAACATATCATGATGTAGCTTGCTGTATAGGGTGGGTTATCAATATATTTGGTAAGTGACCATTTCATATAGCTTGAATTGCATAAGACAATTACTCATACCAATACATGGTACATCTTTATATGTGCTTTTGTAATACATAAAGTATAAACATAATTATTTTTAGGTCCAATCATTTTCAAATTAAAATAATTTAATACGAATGTTTATTGAAATTTCAGTAGGTTGAAAATGGACAGCTTTGATTTTTTTTTTCTATGTCTAATTTATAGATCTAAATATCCTTAAAATTGACACAGTATATGAACACATATGCCTCTACATGAAAGGTGTAATCTTTATGCCAATATATGCTTAGGGAGTGTGATTAAATATATTTATATTTAATATGCTCTCCCATAAGGCTTGTTCATCACATAGAACAACTAGATGATAGGGATACCTATAGAAAATACACTTACTACCCATGTAAAAATGAAGAACATTCAACACCATCTTCTTGAAAATATAGAAACTTATCTATACTCAAAGAATTGGTGAATACATCTACAAACCACTATTCGTTGGTGTATAAATTAACTCCATTTCCTCCTTAAGAACATGCTCACAAATGAAGCGATGATGCACTTTAATATGTGTTTTATGAGAATGGAACATGAGATTGTTGGATATCCTCAACAAAATTTGATTATTACAATACATAATCATGGGATTACATTGTGTGGCAAAAAAAATTAAGAAGTTTTCTAAGTCATTTTGCTTTGTATTTTATTCCATTAATTGATTTGCACTCAAATTTAGTGAATGGCAATGTAGTATAATTTTTCTTTTTACATTCCTATGAAATAATAGTAGTATTACATTTATTTTCAACTTGCATTGGTTGAGTAGTGTCATTGGGGTCACTCTTGCAGATTCATTTGCCATTTGTATCTTTGATTAATAAATGTTTTCCCTTGTTTGCAATTTGATCATTGTTTGAGTAGTGTCATTGGGAGCACTCATCCAGATTGTTGTCTTCTTGATCTTGATCATCATCCTATTTTTAAAGGAGGTTCTTTAGTTTTAGCACTATAGCAATCAACTTTTGATAGTTTTTTGTAGCTTATTCATGTTTTAGTGGTGTTCTTCATGTTTCTATTCTTTCTTGGGACAAAATAAATAAATACTAGAATATGTTTATCCTAACCCATTTGTAACTCCCCTAACTATTCTTAGTTAGTGAGGATTCCCCACTTTTTTCTATTTTAACTCAACCATCCATTGAGATTTAATCTCCACTATTCATATTCCTTTCTCTAGCTCTATAAATCAACACCTTAAACCTTCATTTCCATATGCATTAATGATTATGTTGTAGTTACTGTAAGGCCCCACCTTGCATGTGACTAGTAAAAACCTAATATGTTTTATGTGATCCTAAATAGATGGTAAGATGTATTATGGATGACAAATAGTGTGATTATTTGATAATATTCTTGCTTATGCTACCGTGAATGTAAGACCTCGTTTCGTATCCCCCATTTTATTTCAATCAAACAATTAGTTAGATAATGATTATGATGAGATGAATGATGAAACTCTTTTTAGGATTCATGGGCATTAACCTTGATTTAATTATGATAGAAGCACATATGAATTGTTGGATATAACTTGAAAGAGATGGGTTATTTGGCATATTAAATTTTGGTAAATGGTTCATCGTTAATGTTATAGGAGTTTAAAATGAATTACTAAGGTGGTAAACAAAATGATGGAGTGACTATATTCTTGTATGGGAGTAAGTGTATATTTCCTTGGATTATAATGAAAATTGAATCTAGGTTCATTTGATGTATTAATGAAATAGTTCATGAGTGAAAATTATGTGAATTGGATTAGCTAATAATATGAAGAGATATATGATCTAACCATGCTGACCTTGGTAATGTGCAGGAATCGAATATGCAAATAGGAGGATGGATAAATATTGGAATCAAATCAAATATATCTTTGGGAAGTTCTAAGTGTAGCCCTATTGGACTTAGAAGGGTTTGAGGTTATATTTTTGTTTGGGTGATTATGTTTGAGTAGAATCCAATTGTAGGACATGTGATGTGAGTTTGGTTGGGGTTGGAATCCTTGGTCATGATCAAAATTCGTATGGATTCTTTTGTGGGTTTTAAAAAGGGATTATTGAGTCAATTTCCTTGGTTTTTGAACAAGAATAGACCCCTAGGACCTATACCTATGGGTTTGGAACCTTTATGTCATGTGAACTTGTCCTTGGAGTGTGAAAAGACCCCTCAAAAGTCCACATTCATGAATGTGACGAATTCAAAAAGTGTTGGGGCTTGGGAAACGTGACTTGTCACTCTCAACTTCCCACTCCCCAAAAGTTCTTGAAATTGGCATAACACTCACACATGTGTGAGCATTTGTGGGAAAGAGTGTAGGTTTGGAGGATTCCTATATATCTCAAGAAGATGGAAGATTTGGGCATTGCCCACTTCTCCTCTTGGAGAACTAGAATGGAGATGTAGAAGAATTGAGAAGAGTAGAGGAGTCCATCTCTTTGGGAAGATAGTGAGAAAGATTGCTTGGTTGGAGAGGAAAGATTGGATACAAGAGTTCAACCCTCCATAAAAAAAAAGAGAGATAAGTTCTTCCTATTTTCATTTACCCTTGTTTATTGGTTATAAGAAGGTGTCATTGTGTAAGGATCATAGTTGAAAATATAAAGTAGAGAACCTAGATGCATGAGATTTGTGCTATGCTAGTTTATTCCTTTGTAAAAAAAAAAAAAGAGAGAGAGAAAAGACTCCATTTATCATCATGGAGCTATAAAAAAAAATTCCTTGCTCGGGGGTATGGCTAGAGCCCACGAGGCTCCATGACGCCATTACGGTAGGGTGGAGAGCAAGCCAAAATCACTTGTGCTCATTTTCATAGTATTTCTTTCAATTTGTTTGTAATATGGAAAGCTAGTACTTTGTTGTAACATGATAGAGAATGGAAAAGAGCAAGTTCTAAACATGTGTGCATCCCATTGCAAATTTTGGTAGTCAGTTATAAAAGAGTTGCAACTTGTGAAACAATCTTGTTATATAAAAGTGTGGTGATATTTCTTACTAGTAAAAAAAAAAAAACTACCCTTATTAGTAGCTATGCGGAGTGGTGTTCATCTTATTATATGTTATCTTGGTAAAAATTAAAGTGTGCATGTTCACTTCTATATGCATCTATGTGTCTTCGATCTCTCCCATGTTATGGGATGTGAGGCTATTTCTGTTGAGCCCTGCAGAGCTGAGATATTCATAATGTAGATTTCAAAATGAAAGTTTTAATTAACATTCTGCATTGCTCCTTGCATATAAAAAAAAGAGAGAAGACAAGAGAGAAGATGTTTTTTTATGTTGCAGTAAATAAGAGTGGACTATTGTGAAGTAAACCCCCTCTTCGCCCCCTCTTAGAACTGGATATAGGAATATATATATATATATATATATATATATATAAGTGGCTACTTTGTTCATTTAATGTTTCCTTGCAATAGGTAAACTGTGCTTCCACTATGTGCTGATGCTAAATTAAAACAAGTTGGCGAAATCAGTGAAACTCACCATTTTAACATTTTTACTGTATAAGGGCTTTAGATAACCGAATCCTTTTAAAACAAAAATAAATAAAATACAAATAAATTATAGTGCATCTGGTAGATCTTTCCATTAAATCATCTAATAATTCATTTTCAACATGTTGTGTAATTATAAATATGTGATCGGTGTGATGTATAGATGAGAAATAAAATATAAAAGAATAAGTATATATAACTGGAATGTTGTAGGTGAGCATTTCTGAAATACACTAGTCTATATATATTTTGAAATGCTTATCTACACTTTCAAACTTGGTATGTAAAGATTTTTTTTTGAGTATTGTTTTTAGTTGCAACTTTTACCAGTACTCTTTCATGAAATTTGTTCAACCAATCTATTTGGGTATTGTGCGTATTCTGCAAGCATGGCATTTCATAGAAACACACAAGTTCCCCATAATAATAATAATAATAATAATAATAATTAATAATTAATATTTACAGAAGATCAACTTTAGGCAGTAGCTATTGGAGAGCATTGTTACCAGCTGGAAGTGTTGCCAGCACTGCTTCATTACTTACAGTTCTTGAAGCAGCAACTGCTTCCAATGCTTTCATGTCATTTCAAACATTTCTTGTACTCATTTTTTTTTTTCCTTTCTTTTGCTTCATACTCATGCAACTTATCCTGCCATTCTTGAAATAAGTCTTTGTCCATCTCCGAGAACACTTTTTTTTTTCTTTCTTTCTTATATTCATAGTTAGGCTGTGGACAGCCTGATTCCAATGGTTCATTCTATTCCTTCCAATGCCTAAAGAAAATGGAGGCATAATTGCATGTCTATTTTGGGCAGACAAAATAACAATATGTTCATTCTTCCATAGAAATAATGTCGTCCAACTACCTACAGGAGAAAGTCTTGTAAGACATTTTATATAAAAAAAAAATGCAAATTTTGAAACAAAAAAATTAAATAGGTTCAACATACTTGTGGGTTAAATGATCCACCAACCAAGGCTGCAGCGTAACTTGCAGCAGAAGGAGTTATTAAATTTAAAGAAAATTCACCTGACATGTCTGTCAAATCGCCATACTTGTTGGTCAGTTGAGTGGATTTTTCAAATCTGCCATAGCTCGTCTTGTCATTAATGTTGACTGTAAGTAGGCCTATTGCTGGAAAATTTAGTAGGTATTGCTGGCAAAAAATTTAATTTCTGACAGACTATTTAATTCCTATACCTACGATTTGGGGGAGTTTAGGGCTTGTTGCTCAGATGCTTTCTTTTCATTGTTTCACCGTTGATTTCTTGTGAATCTAGCGGTGCTGAGAGGAACCTTGGTTTGGGTGTCACTTTTAATATTAAAATTACTTATTTCCATGTTGGGATAAAGCCTCAGCCAATTACTGAATGTTAATATAAATTAATCTACAAGTATGCTATCAAAGTAATGAAATCAGTTGTAGGGGCTTATCCAAATTGATTTCTTATACTGGATAATTACATAGATAGATAATGCTGGAGTTTGGTAATAATATTGTCATACTTTTAGTATCTTAATAAATTTTAATATGGATTCTTCTCTCAAACTATTTAATTTAGCATTGGTGGTGCTAAATAAAAGAAGCATTAAGGAAGATAAATCAATTCAATTTAAAATTAAATATTATTATTATTATAAGTATTGATAATTGTGAACATCAGTATTACTACTTGGGTTAAATGTTAATCGATTATCAGCAATACTCCATTTTTAAACATTTAAATTTAGTTACCAACAATCATCTATTTAACAATATAATTATATGATATTGAATTAAGAAATAATAATAATGTTAACTTTGTAATATCATAAATATTATTGACAATTAGAAATAAAGAGCATTGTTCTTATTATAAAATAATAGTGATAGTAATAGCAATATTGTGTAATGGTAGTTGAATAGTTGTTATATTGGTTAAATGGTGATAAGAATTATAGCTGCACTATTATTGGTTAATAATGTGTAATAACATTATTGTTAGCCTTAAACATAATCCAAATAATGATAATAGATAATATTTATATTAAAGAGTTTTACTACCAAAATATATTTATCAAAATAATTAAGTTATATATTTTGGAGAACAATATTATATTATAATTAATATTTCTAAGTAGTAGTATTAAATTGATGTAATATAAGTAGTAGGAATCCTCATTCAATATTATAAATAATATTATGGTGGTTGATTTAGTAGTAATAAAATTACTATTGTAATATTGTTATTAAGAGGTTAATTTGAGAGTAAATGTTAATATTATTATTACGAGTTATTTATTTGATATTATTTTTATGAAAGTAATTTTAGTAACGTAAATTGAGATTAGAAATAAAAATAAGAGAGTTCTTTTGTTAAGAGTGAATCTATTTTCTTAATTTAGTTGTTAAAGAGTTACATGTTGGTGATAATATCTTTTATGTCTAAATGGGTTAATAATAATGGTAATAATATTGAAAAGTGGAAATGTAAATATTAGTATTATATGGAGTATTAATAAGCATAAAATTTAAAAGGTGAAACTAATATGAAAATCAATATTAAAACCACATCCAATGTTAAAATTGGTATTAATGAATATTTTGATTTTGAGTAAAATAATAGTATGATTATAAAAATAATTGATAATAATAGTGATGGTAAAATTGGTAAATACTAAAAGGATGGTGTAGTAATGGGATACAATTAATGGTACACATTATTTTAGTAATTTAGTTTATAAATAAATAATGTTATTGTTAATTGATTGAAAAAAAAAAATTATTAAAATTACTATTATAATTAGGAGTAAATATTATTGTATTATCTTGGTTAAATAAAAGAATTTTACTAATGTTAAATTGAGATTTGAGAATAGTTGATTGTAAGCCTACTATTGGCTTATTGTTTTAATGTTAGAAATAACATTTGTAAAATTATCATTATTGAATTTTTGTTAAAGGATAATGTCATCATGATCTTTGGAGAGATGAGTTAATGCATAAAGTTATATTGTCATCTTCAAACCAAAAAAAAGAAAAAAAAGAAAAAAAAAAGAGGGATAGTTTTTATCGTGTTTAGCATTACGCCTTAAACACTTAAGAGTGTTAATTAGATTAATTGATAGATTTTAAAAAAAAAATGAAAAAAAAAAAAATTATTGAGTTTTTCTAGCGTGAAATTTTAGGCATGACAGTTACATGCAATTTATTTGAGAACCTACATTTCATCTAAGAGAACATCCAACATATATGAGGTTTTCATGTGATATGAGTTCTTATTTGTTTTGTATTTGCATTCATCTTTACTCTATCTAAGATATTTCTTGATTTAGAATATGATTCATAAGTTTGCATTTTTCTTTCCTATTATGATTCTAAATCTAGGATTACATGTATATTTCAATTTTAATTTTAATTTTAGCTTTTCCTTCAATTTGGGAACCCTACACACATGAAAGATTCATTTATCTTCAAAAGTCAAAGTTATCCCTTTACAGTACCATTTTCATGAACTATGGAATCAGTTGAGTTTGAACCTTAAACGAGCTAACCACTTCCATGCTTCTTTCCTTGGTTAATGATGATTTACTCAATCCTTGCATCCATTTCAATCATTACATTTGTGTTTCCTCAATCCATGCTCTATTTTAATTCAATTTAGTTGTGGATATCTAGTTGAACAATTTTTCAAAGGACGTGCTTTTTGAATGAAGATATTTGTTAATTTATTGTATTTGGGAATGAATTTAATCTTTGTGTTAAATATTAGCTTTATTTTTACTTGTTACAGTGGAAGTCACAATTGAAAATTATACCTAGGAGTTCAACTCCTACTTTTTCTCCTTGTTCCTCTCATTTTGAAAGGTGTTGTTGGAAAATGTTTGTTGTTGTGCCAAAAGATCAACCTATTAACACTTGATACAAACACCAGAGATATGCATATCTAGGTGAGTCAATTAGTCCATGTCCTGAATCCAAAGGGAAATGATGGCAATTAGTCCAACAATTCCCCCCTCAATATCACTCGAGGGGATTCAAACCCGTGACCCGACTCTAATATGTCAAAGGGGGAGAAATGGAACTCAAAATGTTATATCTACTAAGAAGAGAATGAGAAACTCAATTCTAACACATTATATTTGTTTTCGTGTGTGTTTGGTTGGTTTCATGGAACTGGTTAGCATTTTGTTGTTTTCCATCAATGACAAAGGGGGAGATTGTTGAACAAAGGTTGTCATTGATGTCGAAGGGGACTAATGTCAAAAGGTGTGTCAAAGAATATATGATTAGAGGTGTACTAGTATACCTTTCTATGTTAGTAATTGTACTATCATATCATTAATCAATCATATCACTAAATCAAGAAACATACATTATTAGCTATATTAAGGAGTGTCTTTGTTTCAAAAGTTGGTGTGATTATTGTATGCTTGCAATATCATGCATGTATCTATTCACTAGGATAGTGGTGGTCTAGAAAGTTGTACTGAAATGTTTTAGTTTAGTATTTATTAGGTTCAATGTTTCTTAGGTCTCCATTTTGGAGGCATTTTTTTCTCTACGGTTTGAGAGGAGAGTATGTCTACACATGTTCTACCATGTTCCAGAGTTTTTGGAAGATATGCTCAACATGCAAAAAGTTTGAAGTGACAAAAGACTCTTTTTTCTTGTCTATCAACTAGTTGATGTTAGAGAACTGTGTGGAAATTTCTAGTAGCATGCAACATTCAAATTTAATGTGTGGTGTTAAGTTAGGACCTAATTAAGGTTCTTGTGGTAGCACATGGTATCATGTTATTTTGGTGGCAAAAAATTTGAATTAGGAACGGTCTGTTACACACTTCATGAAAGATGAATTCAGGTCCACCTTATGTCATCCTAGCTATTTGCAAATCCTTGTTTGACATAGAAGAGTGTTAATTCAATTTTATGTATATATTCCTTAGATGTGTAGATGCACAATGTGAATAATAATTACACCATTGTGAAGAATAATTTGGTGAATAAAGAGAGATTTGCATTTCAATGTGTGTGTGCTAGTATTAGAAGACCATATGTAGTGTGAAAGAGTGTCAATTGTAACTTTGGCACATGTATGAGATGTATTCAGCTATATAGAAGATCCAAAAGCTTTATCTTTGTAATATGGTAGGACTAGTGTTTTACTTGTTGTATTGTTCTTCTAGTGATTGGTGTCTCCAATAGGTTGGTGCCTACATATATAGTTGGGGATTGGCATCTCTGGTAGATTGGTGCCTACTTCATATTGTAAATTTTCTTATTATATTCCTACTTTGTGAGGTTGGATTTGGATAGTAGATCTAAGAAGCTATTCTCACCATGGTTTTTCCCATCTTAGGTTTCCATATATATATATATATATATATATATCTGGTGTTTTCTTGTGTAAATGTGTGCTCTTACATCAATGTTTCTTAGTAACTTAGTGAAGATTCATGTTTCATGTTCAGTTATTTGTGTTGAGGTTAAGAGTTTTGAATTGATTAGATCTACTAATTCACCCCCAACCTCTCAGTAGATTGTTTCCCTTCAGTTGTCATATGAGTTTCTATAAACATGGATTTTGGAGGAAGATTAAATGCTATCTCTTCCATTATTATTTGTAATTTTAAGTAATTTTAAAAGGATACTTGAAGGTTGCAAGGATCAAAGTGATAAACTTTGTTATTTTTAATAGCTTTGTCTAGCATATAGTATGATTTTTAATTTGATCTATTGAAGTTTGGAGTGAGGTAATTTAACATTGTATGCTTGGGATATATTGTAAAAAATATATTTTATTGTTTAACCATTTTTTATTATTTTCAAAATTTTCTAAGTTTGTTCATGTAGTTTTTTTATCAAGATAATTAATGAAAATAGCATTTATTTACATCCTATAACTTTCAAAGTTAGAATAAAATTGTTGGTTGTTGTCATAAATTTAATATTTTTATTAATTATTAAAGGAAGGTATTTTTAATGAAGTAAAATTTTGTAATCATCTAGCAAGTAATTATTTTAAGTTTAAATGAACATAATTGTGGAATCTTGCCTAAAAATATGCCACTAAGAATTTTTTTTTTTACAATTTTAGTTTCTAAGGTTTTGACCAAGTGTGGAGGTTACTGAAATTGATTATAAATACTTTTAGTACTATTTTAAACCTTATAAATTATCTTTTTGAAACCTTTCTACAAGGATCAAGTCACTATTCAATTGGTTCCCTATCATTGTGTGCATTAATGGGTACCATAGCAAAGCTCAAGGTAATTCAAAGTTGTGTGTACTAGGTTTTGCTAACATAAAAACTTTAGGAGTTTTAGTGTATTTAAATTACTAATAAAATATTTTCCACAAGGAGATCAATGCCAACATTGGCCAAAGTAGAAGAAAGGTTTGAAGAACTTCATAATGGTCTTATATCATTGGAAGTTGATAGAGAAAGGAAGAGAATGGAAAGAAAGCAAATAATTAAATATCAGCATCATTATTAGAGAGAAGATATATTCCTATGTTCTCTTCAAAATAATGATTTTTTAGTTGGAAAAGGTGATCCTAGGTCTAGTCAAGAGAATTAATGCCTATTCCAACAATGGGTGCATAACATTGGGGGAATCAAATCTACCAAGGCTTTTTAATGATTGAGGATTTTCTTCTATTTTTTAGTATTAATATATAAGCTTTTAAATAGAAATAATTGAGACTTATAATTCTATTTAATTGGTATTTTTTAAATTATTCTTTCAAGAAAGTTAAGGTTATAAAGCTACACAATTTAAATAGTTAAATATTTGAAATAATATTGTGATCTAATTTTTAAGTTTCTTTAAAATAACTAAAATGTATGTAGCTATTTTAATTTATAATTGATAGGAAAACCTAATATCTTCTTGTTACAATTCAATAATTAGGGTTTGAAATTCATGAATTGTATAATTATCATCAATCATTCTATCTTGTTATTATTCCATCACAAATTCAATTACATGTTTCAAAATAATAAAAAATTCCAACAAACAAAGCATGAATTTTATTTCTCAAAATTAGAATACCTCCAAATTCACAATCTCAAAATTATCAAAAAAATTAATTTTAATAATTAAAAACATGACTTAATTGTTTCCTAACACACTCAATAGTCAAAATATCTCATTTGCATAAACTAGTAGTCAAATTATAGATTCTTCTTCTCAGATACTTGTCCACATTGATCACTTGTAATCACATAGGATCCAACATATCATTTAGAATTACATAGGTTATATACTTGGTTTTATATATCTTCATTTTATTTTATTTTTTTAGAATGCAGGAATCGGGTAGCATGACCCCCTATAAACTGCAGTGCGCCTGGTAAACTTTTTAACGTGACCGGCGGCGCTGGCGCGACACGCCCTCCAGTACCACGGGACGGGGGAGACTAGAACTCGTGACCAGTAGAGCCGCAATGGAATTACTTAGCCAACCGAGCTAGGGCCCCCGCCCACTCTATATATCTTCATTTTAAACATATTATCAATAGACACATTAATTTATCACATGGGTAAAAGCAAGATGTTGAGTCCATGAAGAGGAGAAGTTTTAGTAAAAAAATAGCCACGGGAAATGTGTATGCATTTAAAAAAAATGGGTACCCTCTTAGGAACAGGCACCTGATCCTTAATCCAAATGCATACCCATTATGCTTTGGGTACGTGTTATTAAATGGGTAACCATTTCAAAAAGTTTTTTTTAATAAACAACTGTCACCTCATTTTCTCCCTGCAAATTTGGAGGTCATTGAGAGTGATAGAGAGCAATGCATATAGATTTTGAAGGACCTATACCACCCTAAGTTTTAGCTACCACCTACTCCCATTGAATCCAGTGACCTCCACGACCTCCAGGGTGGTTAAATTCTATGCTTTTTGGCTTTATATCTTGTATTTTTTGTTTTTAATTGTAGTTTATGGTTTTTTATTTTGTTTTTAATTAGTTTGTTCAATTTATAGTTTTTAAATTGTATTTGTTGAAAAAAAAATCAATGTAAACCAAAAACCTTAAATTCTAAACTGAAAACCACAAAATTTATACCTAATTTAACTAAAACCCTAAACCACACAAACCACAAAACCTAGACTTAGAAACCAAAACCCTAAACCCTAAGTTTCAAAAAAATTAGACCTAAAAACAAAAACCCTTAACCCTAAACCCTAAACTACAAAATCTAAACCTAAAAACCTAAACCCTAAACCACAAAACCTAAACCTAAAACCCTAAACCCTAAAATTTATATTTAATTCATCTCATAATTAATTATCAAATCTCTTTTTACAATGAATTAATGGGATGTCTTAATTGTGCATAAATTCTATAATATCTTAGATCAAATTAATGAACCATTCTAATGACCTAGTTTCTCCAATCCATCCTCCTATTCCAACCTTGAACTTATACCACTTTCATGGATACTAGGTCACCTTTCCAATTAACTTTACTCTCTCATATGGCCTACCCAATGGTTACATTCCTTTCCTTATGAGTACTACAAGTGCTTTCATTTGTTCTAGAATAGTGCCCACACCTACTTGATCCTACCACTTTTATAACCACTATGTTTCCACAACATCTACTCATATATCTATGAATTGTCCCTCCATCTCATCCAATGATCAATACATATCATAATGTTTCCAAACCATTCATAACTATTTTCTTAGCTCTTACATCACAACACCTGTATGTACCTCAACTATTTTCACATACTCCTAATACCACTCTGGTCTCCATCAACACCTTGTACATATGCTAATAGAAAAACTAGAAACTTTGAAGTACAAACTCAAGGATATCAAGAAGTATTAAATATTGACTATAATCCTTTGTATTTCACACCATTTTCTTTTAAGGTTTATTAGATATCCATGTAGTTAAGGTCAAAGGCCCTTCAATTAGGGATTCTCCAATTAGGGAAATTATCCAACTAGAAATTTCAAATCTAAACTTTGTTTTTAAAGACACAATAATTTAATTAGTAAAACTAGATCATGTATGTAGAGAACACTTTTTAATATTATTTACTTAATTCACATAATCTAGCCAAGGGTCTTGTACATATTTCTAGGAATCAACCTTTAGTCACAAGCTTTAGATATTATTATAGATTGAAATTAATGCATATCTTCTATTTTCACCTTTCTCATCAACATATCTTTTTTATATCCATCTTCTTCCTCTAATGTTCCTAGAATATTTACTCTTTCAACTTGTTTAATATTAGATAGGTCCCTTTTTTCTCTATTGGACTACTTAGGTCTTGTCAAATCTTTTTTTTTATACTCAAATCATATTAGACATAGATTTATCTACAAAAAGTATAGAATAAATTGTGGTGATCTATAACACATTTAAAAACACCTATAATAGATTATTGTGATAAGGATCCACCAACTCAAAATTAAATATTTTTTCTCATTGGTTAACCTCAAGGGAGTTACCTACATTATCTAGTTTTAGTGTGTAAATTCACTAGTAACATACACTTGATATTATCATGTTTTTATATATTTAAAGATAGGTGTCTCCAAATTTTACATGGTTCTATACATTAGGTCCCTCTTAGGACCTATAATTAAGTATGTAAAATTAATAATTATTACAATTCTTAAATACATGTCACATCATTCAAACAAGCTATTAAACTATGTATAGCTACAAATAACATGATATAGGTTCCAACTAACTCTTTGGATTGATATAGGTGCTATAGAAAAACATGTGTTTTAATTTTCGTCCATGACCTTTTGAAAGTTATAGGTACAATGCAATATTTTATTTAAGGAAAGTGTTGGGTAATGTCTTTAAGAGTTCAAAAAAATTCTGAAATTTGAAAGAGATATTTTAGCTTGTGTGGATTGCAATTGCTACATGATCTATTGCATTCTTTAGGGTTATTAACAAAAATATGGTATGAAGGGGGAAGATTAATAGTATTAGCTTGGGAAGGGAAGTTGGGATTCATATGTTTTTATTATTTCATTGAGTGCCACATTGGGTACATGACTTTAATTGTATAATATAATGTATGTTATGAGGGAGGCTTGAATTGTTTGTATTTTCTATGACATAAATTAGTCTAAATTCATGTTGTGCATTTTTTAATGTTAAATTGAATGTATTTAAATTATATATTTTGAATTTGTGTGTTCAATGTGATTTTTAGTTCAAATTACATGTACATTATTTAATTAGTTTGCTGATATATATTTTTTAATTCTTTAACATGAAATTTCCCTTTCATGATGGAGCAAAATTTACCAGTGGCCAATGCCTTTACTATAGAGAATTTCATACATAGTAACTAGCCTCAAAACCTCTTACATCCACCCTCTCCACATCATATCCTGCCACCACAAAACCCCACACCTCCACGCTCTCCACCTCCTAACCTCCCACATCCTGCAATTGATCAGACTCAGTTACGAGAAAACATAAATGCAAACTTAAATATCATTCATGAAAATATCAATTTGATAAAAAATGAGCCTAAAAGTCCCCCTCATCTATCACAATTTGCATCTTCGATGCAAATTGTTGTTGAATTTATTTGATCCATCGATGTGGATCTATATAGTTTCCATCGATGGAGAGAAAAGATGAGACAATTTTATGTAGATGGACTATCTTATAAAGAGATCTAGGACCTTCATTTTAGTATACAAATCATTGCCCAATATTTCATTAATGCCCATACAAACCAACCAATTCCACCCAATAAAAAAAGAATTTTAATTAAATGGTGTAGGCACCCACAGATAGCTACACATTTTTGGGACACATGGTGGATGGTATTTGATAATCCACCACATGCCAATTGTGAGGTGCCCCTTTGGGTATGTGCAGGATCATCATGGAAAAAATAGGCCCTTAAGTGGTGATGAAAATTCAGAAAATCAGAGTTAGGAAACTTGACGTAAAAATTTGAATAAGTTATCTATATTATTTCAAAAATATGTAAGAATAAAATCTATAGCAAATTGAATGTAGTTTCTAAACTAATAGGTTTATTTAAAAAAAAATCTATTTGGTGAAAATTTGAAATTTCAATGCAGTACTTAAATTTCAAGGAAAAATAAGAAGTAGGTGTCCATACCACCCTAACCACAATAAAATGATAATTATTTTTATAAGATTTTAGGTATAAGTAGAGGACTCATGCCCTGATGTGATGCATATTTTTTGTAATTTGTTTCCAAGTAAATAATTAATTATTATTTTTTTATTACAACTTAAAAAAATATAAAAACTCAGATGTCTACCACCTTAACGTGGTCAAAACTTCATGAAATTTATTTTTATTTTTTTAATCCTATAGTATGCTAAGAATAGAATGTGATGCATGTTTTAGATTCAAAAATGTGATACCATTTGAAAGCTATAGATGTTTTTCAATCAGCCTATCAATCATGACTTTAGTCATAATTTAAATAGAAAATGAATAATAATTATTTATTAAATTCAAAGTAAAGCATAATTTATATTGGTGGAAAGATGAGAATCTCCTTTAAAACCCTTTTAGTTTCATCAATTTTGGGAAAAAAAAGGTCTTCAGCCACATGGGCCATCATATCACTTACATATCGCCATTTTTTGGCCCATCATGATCCTGCACATACCCCTTTACTTTTTGAGAAAATTATGGGTTGAGTTTGAGTTGGGTAAAAAATCCAACTATTTTGACATAAGGTCATTTCAGGGAGTTGGGCGTGGCATGCCCCAAAATAGACTAGGAGCATGTGTCGATCCTCAACGATGTGCTTTGATTCCATTGATTGTTTCTCCTCTGTCTCCTGGTATTCCGACTCCATATTAGCACCAAACGATTATGTTGACATTAGGGTCATCGAGTTCTCTCTTAGGAGATCTCATTGATCAGACTACCCACATGGTAGCTAAAGTGGGTGGTAGAGAGCATGGAGGAGATGAGACTAGTCATCCATGCTATGGGCAATGTAATAAACTCCACAATTTAAACACAATTAAATTCACCAATTACACATCATCACGCATAAAAGGATGGCACATGCTCAATAAGTAAGAAAAAAAAAAGGAAATACTTTAATTAAATAATCTAGAGTACATGCACCATTTACAAGGCAATTTATATGGGAAAAATTTCCTTACAATAAACATCTTGGTCGATAAAATGAATATGCAATGTGAATATAAAATTCATCAAGCTCCCTTCGGGTATTCTATTTTTACTAAGTACTAGCCTGCGCCTCAATTATTTAAGCATCATCAGCCCTTTTGATGAATACAGTTGACTACTTCCATGTGTTCACCAAGCGCTCACTGAAGGGATTCTTCCCTTCACTTTCAACCGAACCCCGCCATGCTTCCACATCTCAACTCGGTAGGCATTCAAAGATTGCTTCCCTTTAATTTTTCATCAGGCCCCGTCCGTGTGCCACATAGCTTTCATCTACATACACTTTTTGGCAGACCCCATAGTTGGCGCCGATGGAAAGGAATGATTCCACGTGCCTTCCCAGCACAATATTTCAACATAGAAGGGGAGGAATGAACCACAAGCTACGAAATGCTGCCACATGTCTCCTCGGTGGGTTTTCTACCAAAGGGAAGGCAGGAGCGAACAACAAGCTATGACATGCTTCCGCGTGTTCTAACTGCTTCCAATGGGAGGCGACACTTGTCTGCACGAGAGTTTTCTGGGACCACTGCCATCTTTCACAAGGGATTCATTTGGCTAGGGAGTGACCACATTCATGGCTCAAATCTTTTGTGTTGCAACAATCAAAGGTGAATCATTGTTGTAGACATCATTACTCAGAATATGGGATCTTTTCTATTACTGCTCGCCAAGCGGTGGGAATTTCTCCTATATATATTACTTCTTGCTTTAGAAAATGAGTTCGGAGGATACATAATTTTTAAAAAGACACCAGGCCTTTTTATTATTTTTAGATTATTGCAAAAGGACTCACAAATTGTGCCATTATTCGATCTTTCTATTTTCTTAAGCTATTTGATAAACTTTATACTATGCCATTATTGTCTTGAATGGTTCATTTACAAAACTTCTATGATTTTAATACAAGTTTGCTGGTTTAGATCATGTCTTTGACTCCTGTTGTCAGTGAATGCATATGAAAATCATTTTATGTTTTTGAATAAATTATTCAAGCTTCTATCTTTAATTTATGTTATTCTAGGACATAGCAGATTGTTGAATGGGCCCTTAAATCACATCCAAAAGATAGATTTACCGTGCCTTATATCTAAATCTTGGCACATCGCCTTAGTTAAATCTTTATTTTTTATATCTGCTTCTTTTTCCCATTCCAAAACCCTAATTACAGAAGAAGCCGACTTCCTTAAAAACTTGGAGGTCACTTAGTTTAGTGCATTTGGTCCCACCATTAACTGAGTTTCCCATAAATGCTGTTACCTTGCCAATTTTTGGCATCAACAATTTATTTTTTCTGGCATGCCCAGTGGGAATACTTAAATAAATCTAACTCTAAAGAGGGTGTATGATCCATCAACCTATTACTAGATCCCAAACAGCGAATAACCCTGGTTTATTAGTACCGCCACTAGGAACAGTATAAGCTGTGACCCAAATAGTGAACGTTCCACTCCCTCCATCCCTTCCACTAGCCATGTTGCTAGTGGCTAACAAAAACTATGTGGCATGGGATGTCAGAAGTCCTCTCATAGCACTAGTAACACCCATCATTTGGGCCCCTATTCCAATCTCTCCTTTAAAAGCTATACCTAAATTTATCGGAGATGGCTCAAGAACATCGGCTGAACATTTGCAAGATGTCGTAGACGTATGTCTGGTACATGGAATCACTGCCCAAAATGTAGCACTAAGATTGCTTGTAGCCTCTTTCAGGGGAAAAGTACTAGATTAGTACCACACTCTACAGGCTAATACTATAAGTACCTGGGATTAGCTTAGAGATCCTTTTTACGAAATATTTTTGAATGATGAAGACCGGTCCTCGCTATATCATCAACTAGCGATCATTAAGCAGGCCCCATACGAAGCCATGACTGACTTCAACGCCCAATTCCATATGACTTGGAAAAGAATCTAGGTTGCTATTTGCTCGTTGACTAAGTTGGCATTCATGTTCTACTTGAAATCTATCAACGCCGACATCTTGATGATGATCCAGTCTCTTAGTAGAACCATTCTCCCAAACACATACAATATTACGGTCAAAGCAAAGAACAATATGATAGATGCCAAAAAGCTACCACCTTGGCCCATCATGCCTATATTTTCAAAAATATTAGTTCCCGCTCAGGAGATGCCATCTACTAGTGCATTTGCACCTCCCCAATCAATTTACACATATCTGAATGTGCCACAGAACGTTGCTTCTACATCTGAATCTTCAAAGGATGAGATGAGCAAGTTCAGGGATATGTTGTGGACCATGGCCAATGAAATAACCACCATTAAGAGGAATTAGCCTATGCCACCAAAGCCAACCTACCAAACCTATCAAGGTGGAAGATCCTTCTACCAGCATAACTAGTTCCAAGGAGGCACTCCCACAAATCTTGAGGCATAGACAACTAATCAAATAGTACCTGTGCCTTCTCCATTGTAGAGTGCCAACCTGAGCTCAAGCAAAGAATTGATGGTGGGGAAAAAAAATTTAGTTGATGACATCAACCCCTGGTGCTTCCCCTATAGTGACACACATATGCCCTAGAATTTCCCACGCGACAATCTACAACAAAAGTTGGTGCTTACCGTACAAATGCAAGCGATGTCCCTAGAGCAAGAAACAAATATTTCTCCTAATCACACACTCTTCTCATGGATGGAGGAAGAAGAAGAGGTGGTGTTTTCCAACAATGCATCCCCATTAACAACACTGCAAGTGCAGTCTGATTACAACACTTGCTCAAAGCAAAGATTTACAAGAAAACTAGTCACCCCGCAACCATTCAGTTTGTAGCCCAAAAGTGCTTCTGACTAGACACTGGGCAATACCTCCATAGTACTACAACAATTCCCTCCACAAAGGGAAATTGTTATAACCAGAGCCAAGGAGCAAAAGCTTCCAAATCTACCACCCTTTAATGTGGTGGAATAATTGAAAAAATCATCCTCTAATGTATCTCTTTGGGATATATTAGCTATTCCGGAGCAGAAGACATTGCTACAGAAGGCTCTCTAAGAGGATCCAATCATTGAGCCAACTGAGCAATCACTCAAAGAAAAGGTTGTTGACCTGCCGCCTCCTACCAAAGTTCTCACAAATAGCATAGAGACAACCTCTACGAGGGTAAAGATAAGCCAAAGCCAAAGTCCTTTTTCCTAACTCTTATTATGGGGGATAAATTGTTGCATAATGCTATGATTGAATCTGGCGCTAGCACTACAGTCATGCTGAAATAGATAGCTAAAGCCTTAGGACTTAGCTATGAACCTTTAAAGAGAGGGTTCATGCAACATGATGGAAACAAAGTCAAAATTGTAGGGCTCATTAAGGACCTTCCATTGACTCTATTCTCCTACCCTAGCATCATCGTAGCACAAGATACTATGATCATATATGTTCCCCCCATGTTTGGTCTTTGTCTATCCTGCGAATTCACCTCAAAAGTAGGAAAATACCTTTCTCTGGACTGGTCACACATGATCCTCAGGACCAAGCATGGAGCTAAGATGAAGATAGAATTTGAAGATCTACATTCGGAACATGTGGCTAATGAAGCCATGATCAACTTTGAGGCCTCTCATATCTCTATCACCAAGAAATAAATGTATTGTGTTGAGATACTAGAAGATGAAAAGGTGACCGAAGACTGAATCAATCAAGAAGAGGTCATCCTAACTGAACACATAGATATTGGCTCTTTTAGCAACTGTCATGCTACCGGGTTGGGCACCTATGCCATCTATGATGAAGATCAAGTGCTTCTGAAAGTCACAAAGGAATTTGAAAGTGATCAAGCCTTAGAGCTATGGACACTACACTTTGATGGAGTGAGATGCAAGGTGGGTGAAGGAGCCAGGATATGTTTGATATCCCCATCCAATGAAAAGAAACTGAGGTCTTTCCACTTCCAGTTTGCTTACTCAAACAATGCAGCTGAATATGAAGGACCAGTGCAAGGTTTAAGCCTTGCGGAGTGGATAGGCATCAAACAATTAATGGTGTTCAGAGATTCTAAACTAGTAGTCAACCAAGTCAGAGGGGTCTCTACTACAAAGAACGTCCACATGTGATCCTATAGACATTGAGTCTGGAACTTGATTGAGGGTTTTGAAGCCTTCAACATCCAGATAGTGCCTCGAGAACAAAATAGTGATGCAGATTGAATGACAACAATTAGATCCTAGTTTGATCCCACCTTCGATCTCATTCAATACAAACACTCTGTACTAGTGGTAGTCTGACTGGCGATTCCAGACAATGATCAAAGCCATCAAGTGTTTGAAAGTGATGAACACATTGCCTCATTCATTCACTAATTGGGAAAATTTGCTGACCAACTCCAACCAAAGATTGTTGAGGCTTACGAAGGAAAAATAATTCAGCTAAAGTTTAACAAGCTTCCCAAAGGATTGGTCACTCTCGAAAACTTGTTCGACTGTGACAATGCAAGGAATGATAAGAGGAAGTTTGTAACAGACAAAAGTGACTATGTTGACCTTAAGGTTGGAGAGGGAAGAAAGCTCAAACTCAGGAAAAATGTCCCGCATCATGATAAAGAGAGGCTCATCAACTTCTTTGAACAATACAAAGGAGTAGTGGCCTAGTCATATGATGACCTCAGGGGATATTATCCCAAAATCACCTCGCATACAATAGAGTTGGTGGAAGGCGTAAAACCAATCTGCAAAAAATAGAGGCTGGTAAATCTAAAAATTGAAGCCTTAATGGCGCAAGAGCTGATCAAGCTAATCTAGTCGCAAATTGTCTTCTCAATCAAGCATAACACATGGGTATGCAACCTAGTCTCGGTCTAAAAGAAGAATGGAGATATCTACCTATGTGTTGACTTTTAGGACCTGAACAGAGCATCCCTAAAGGATCACTACCCACTACCTTCTATGGAGTCAATCTTGCAAATAGTGGTAGGATAAAAAATGTTTCCCCTACTAGATTGCTTCTCTAGTTACAATCAAATCCGGGTCAAAGAGGAGGACCAGCACAAAATGACATTCACTACAAAGTGGGGAACATTCATATATGCTAAAATTCCTTTTGGCCTATCAAATGTAGGAGCCACCTTCCAACGGGCAATGGATATTGCTTTCAGTGAGTTGATTAACAAGATTATCCTAATCTATTTGGATGATCTTACTGTTTTCTCCAAGTCCAAGGATGATCATTTTGATCACCTTGAGATGGTTTTCAAAAAATGCTAGGAGTTTAGGGTATCCTTGAACCCAAAAAAATGTGTCTTCAGAGTATTGCAAGGCAAGCTATTGGGACACGTAGTGTCCAAAGAAAGAATTGCAATTGACCTTGAGTAGGTGAAAGCAATCAGAGAACATCCCCTTCCGATCAATAAGAAAGGAGTCCAGTCTTTCTTGGGGAAGGTTAACTTTGTGAGAAAATTTATTTATGATTTCATAGGAATAATTAGGCCAATCACCCTAATGTTGAAAAAGGATCAAACATTCAAATGGATGAAAGAAGCCAGAGAATCCTTTGAAAAACTTAAGGATGCTATTTCCTCTACTCCTGTACTAGTCAACCAAGACTTATCAAAGGACTTCATAATGTATGTATTTAGTAGGAAGTCAAGCATTACTACTATCTTAACTCAAAAGAATAATGAAGGAAAGGGAGAACATCTGATATCATTTCACTCCCATACCTTAAAGGAATACAAGACGAACTACAACTTCATCAAGAGGCAAGCGCTTGTAATAGTGAAGGGACTCAAGAAGTTCCAACACTTAATATCTTGCAATAAGGTGATTGTTTATGTTGCGTATTCTAGTGTCCATGAGTACATCATGGAAGGAGAAATTACCGAAAAAAGGGCCAAATTGATCACCAAGATCTGTGAGTACGACATTGAGGTCAAGCCTACCAAGACTCTCCAAGGAAGAGGACTGTGCAAATATCTAGTGCATGATGAAGAAATGGCGACTGAAGAAGAGCAATCAAAGCTAGTTCTAATGAATGAGTCAGAGTCTGAAGGCTATTGGCTGGCGGGTAAAGTGAGATTTATGCATATTGGGAAATACCCACAGGGCCTTCCTTCTCAGTAGAGAAGATTCTACCGACTGCATAATGATGGATATGCACTCATCGAAGGGATCCTTTTCAAAAGGAACTTCAATGGTGTTCCATTGCAGTGTGTCACCACAAAACAAACAAATAGAATTCTTGACACTTTCCATAGTAGTCCTACAGGTGGACACTTCTCTACAAAGACCATTGCCATCAAAATCATGTGCGTTGGGTACTTTTGGCTGATGCTATTCAAAAAATCCTACTCCTTGGTTAAAGCTTGCAAGGAATTCCAATTCTTTGTTGGAAGAAGGAAAAATTATGTGATGCCTCTTAATCCAATAGTGGTTGATGAGCCATTTGTGCAATGGGGCCTTGAATTCATTGAAATGATCAATCCCGCCTCCAACACTGGACACAAATGGATTCCAACAGCCATGGAATACTTCACCAAGTGGACTGAAGACGTACCCCTAAAGAATGTGATAGAGGTAGAGATAGTAGACTTCATTGAGGAACAAGTGACGAGATTCGGCCCACCTAAAACCATAATCTCTGACAACACCAAGGCTTTCCTAGGCTCTAAGGTATGTCAATTCGTACTTGCACATGGCATATTCCTAAAAGTTTCATCGAACTTCTACCCACAGGGGAATGACCTAGTTGAGTCGACTAACAAGAATCTAGTATGAGTCATCTAAAAGATCAGGTTGGAACACGAAAAGGAATGGCATAAAAACTTTCGGGCAATGCTATGGGAAGACCGCATAACCCACAAGTAGGTCCTCAAAACCTCGCCGTACAAACTAGTGTATGGGAAAGAAGCGCTATTGCCTATCTCTATGGAGATTCTCATGCTACAATTGCTAAAATCTCTCGAGGTAGAACAAAACAATGCCATGGAGGTTTGGCTGGATGAGTTACTAGAAGTGCAAGAAAAAAAGGAAAAGTCCTTAATAGCCATGACTAACCGCTGGGTGGCTTTAGAATAGTGGTTTACAATTTATAAGAGGAAGGAAATTTCACATTTTTTCTTTTCACCATATTCAATGGGTTCGGTCGAACCAAATGGTTCGACCGAACCTCACAAGGGTTTCAGACGAACACATATGTTCAGTCGAACCCCTGGTTCGACCGAACCAAGAAAACCTAAATAAAAAAATCATATTTAAATAGGTTTGGTTGAACATGGGTTCAACCAAACCCCTTAAATATGATAAAAACCAAAAATTCTTTCATTTTCAACTGTCACTTTTACTTTCTAATTTTACCAGTCACTTTCCCTCGTGCGTGCGGCGAACTGAGAGCATGACGGTGACCAAACAGAGGTTTTTCTTTCCATCGAAAGCAAATTTAAGTTCGTCTCTCCAAAGTTCATCATTCCAGTTTGCATATCAAGCACTAGGTATTTAAAATTCAATTTTTTTAGAGTTCAAAATGCATCTATTTATTTAATTTTGAAACCCTAATGCAATTTTTTTTAAATTTGTTGAATTCAAATTGCATTTGTTTGAAAGTTTTTAAAGCATTTTCAACATACAATATTTTGCTTCCCCATTTTGCATACATTTTTGTCTTGTGTAAATGAAATATGCCTTCCCATTTCAACAATCAAAGCTATGGATAAATAGATTTAATTTTAGTTACAAGAAAAATGTATAAATTATAAATTTATAACATAATTATGTACATGGGAAAATCCTCTTGGAAGAAAAATCTCACAACCAAAAACATGAACCAATTATATTATTTGATAATAATATCATTTACAATAAAATATTCATGTGCATACCCTTATAGTAGTATCATTTAAACATGTGAATATGGAGTAATTTCTAGTAGCATGATGATACCTACAAAATCATTATGCTTTCTCCATCTCAAGCACCCATAAATAGAAAAAATTTAAACCATAAAGAAAGTGTGGTTTAACCAAAGCCATGAGCCAAAATAATGACCTAAAAATGGCACCAAATTTGGCACAAATTTCAACATCATATTCCTTGACTTGGTTTATAGGATGTATTTAGCAAATGCTTTACATCTTGTCAAAAAAATTCAAATCCTCCTCCTCATAACCGACACTCCATTTTTGACATATTCAAACCCATTATTTAAGATGATCTTGATGATTTTCATAATTCTAATCAATATTCTAGTGTAACCCCCATTTTTTATTCTCTTATGTGTCATATAACATTTCATAAGTAATTCCCATCTTACAATTTCATACAATGCTCTTACAACTTTTTAAATATATAAAAAGGACAACCCTAGTTCAATTAGGATTATTTAATTATTATCACCTACATCCATTCATTACATGTTATTAGTTTTAGTTGCACACATTATTAGGAAATATGCATTGTCTAAGCAATTGGGGTATATTGCATGTTTGAGAGTGTTTTCCTTGATCTTTTATCTAGTTAAATTAATATCCTTTAAAATCTTGTTTTATGGAGTTTTCATCTTAACTCTAATATGACTAGCAAATAAAATGACGATTGAATCATTTTTTCATATAATAGCTAATGACAACCATATAAAGAGCCACATTAAAGAAGATGAAAAATAATGATCACTTGAGACTATGATTTAGATACATATGTTGGTAAACAAGATATTTTCCTAAATTGATAATTACGTATTGATGCACCTCTCCACCCTAAATATCCTCACTCATTGGCTAGTAATTTATATAATGTATTAGGTGGCTATCCTTAGGGAATTAATACTATTCATAATATTACCACTCTAATGGATTTTAATAATGTTGTACCCTCTATGCATCCATCTACCCTTCATCCTCTTATAATGATTCCTCCTATCATACTATAGTTACCACTTCCATGGGATCCACCACCCATGTCCTACCGCCTTTCTCTCCACTAGTATTTTTCTTATCTCACATCCTTTTATATATGTTCACACCATTGTTACTACTAGCACTATCCTATACAGATATGTTCTTCATACCATTCCTCCTTATCCTATGAAAATCTAACCTTATAGTGTAACTTCTCCTTCCATTACCATGTCATTACCTTTCTAGACCTTCCCCTCTTTATACATTCTCATTTTTATCCTACACTACTCTTACCACTAATATATCCCTATACCTTGGACATACTATTGAAGAAATTTAACTGACTTTCAATATCGCAAAAATTAGACCCATATTTTTAAACGTAAAATGTGTATAATAAAGCACAATCCATGCTTCCTAATTCAACTACACTAATATCTCTCAAATGAACTTAGGTTCATTAAAATAAGATAATCATATAGCCATAATTAGTTGTCAAGATAATGGTAAAGTTTTCAATAGCCATATTTATCCTTCCACATGCCACCATTAGACATACACATAAGATTCATTAGGAAAAGTGGATGTGTGGATATGTGGATATGTGTCAAAAAAATGCTTTGATAAGATGTGTGTAAGGAAAAAATGGAGTTCAAGTGTTTGATTTATGTCTATATAATAGGTCATAAACTCTAGGGGAATTATTACCACTTTGCACAATATTGCACCATATATATATATATATATATTTCAAAATGAGGCAAAAAATACAATAGGAATAATATGGATATGCAAATTTTATCATTACATTTTTTTCCACTTTAAGATGCATGTGAAGATTTTAAAATAATCGTGCATCTCAATTTATGTGGTATTCACAAACATGTATGGAAAGTAAATATTTAGACATCAAAAAACATGAAAAAGTGGTTTGTTGTCTTGTGCACAACACATCCTTTTTCTTTTGAGAAAATTATCTATCACTTTGTAAAATCCTTGCTATGTTGAGATTATTTAATTTTTTCCCTCCATATTTGTAGTCCTTTTTATTTCTAGAAATATAATTTATGACATTTTTTCTTAATAAACAACATATGAATAAATTTTACATGGTTGTAAATTTTACACATGGTTGTATGCAATCTCATATATATAGTACATATGGTTGTGATTACAATGTTTATATTGTGTTTATATTTGGTTTTATATTATCCTTCCAAAAAAAGTTTGATGTTTATAATATTTTGATTTACCTTTGGATTTTGTAGACACTAAATCTCACATACACTTGAATATCCATACCATGGTCCCCACCCAAACACCTAACATCCACTTATTAACAAAATTCATGATACCTTAATTCCTACACTTTATCAAAATCAAATTAATTTTTCTTTTCAGACCTAAAACGATCAAGGCCTAAACTAATTAAAATATTTATTGTAAAAATTTCCATAGTAAAGTACAAAATAGAGAAGGGCATGTCAACCCACAAATCATGAAGGTGTAGGGACAAAACCAAGAGACCCATCAAATAGGATTGTAGCAATCATATATAGACAAAATTGATTAAGAAAACCTACCATAAATGAAAAAAAACCTAAAAAGAAGACATATATTACATATTTTTTGAGTACCCATATATTACTAACTCCACACGCCAGCAATCAATCTTGAAAATTTTCTTCAGCATTTTGAAAAAAAAGTCCCAAACTCTAAATGTACTCCCTTTTTGGGATGGGATGAATGCTCTCTTATTGATCAAATCGGCCTCCATTGTTACTCGAGTAGAATAAATTAACCAAATATTTAAATGAATCATTCTCTCACAAATATTGAAATAAATTAAAATAAATCCAAGTATTTAATCTATTATTCCTAGATAATTCAATGAAAATTATGATAAATTAGTTTATATATCAATCAAATTATTTAACATATTTAATCAAATTAGATAAAAATTGAAAATAATTCAATCAATTCATTGATCAAAATAATTAAGAAATTTCATTAAATAAATAAATTAGTTAATTAGGTAATAATAGTAGCCACATTTTAATTGGGTTAAACTCATGATACATGATCAAATCCTAGCAATTTATCCATCATATAAAAAATCTATAAATTGAGATCAAATCCATCATTTTATCATCTCAATTTTGAGCAAGTATATTTTATCTAGTTGGGCAATAAATTTTTTATCATTTGCAAGATATATCCATTTGTCAATATGTATTTCATTATAATTTTAGTTCATTTTTTGTGTAATTCATCTTTTCACTATATTAGAGGTGATTTTTTAATTCCATTTGAAGTCTACATTTATTTTCCTCAATGTCACATTTATTTAAATTCAATGCTTACTGTGTGATAGAAATGTGTGTATCAAAATAAAATAAACAAATCACACAAAATGAAAAATTAAACTAAAGAAAAGCAAGATAAATTGAATTCAAAGAAAACAAACAGAGCTTCTTCAGAACAGTTCCATTTTTCTCTATCTCCAGGGATTTGTTTGAAGTTGTTGCTCTCAGATTGTGTAAGCAAAGCTTCTCAGAATGGCAACCTACAAAACGAGTATGCAAAGGGAGAGTGCTTCTCTATCCTATATGCTGGTGGAGTGAAAATGTTGATACAAATATGCACAGGGGCTGTAGATTATGCACAGGGGCCGTGGATTATGGATGCTATTGAAACTAAACTATGAGGATGATTGGCCATGATATGGAATGATTATACAATCTATGAATGCTAAAAGACTATGCTATGGATGCTTGAAAGCTATTTGACTATAGTTTTCCTGTATGAAAGCTTCTCTATGATTTCAAAGACCCGACAGTCCTTTTTATAGCTTTTTGTAGGCAAGAGCCTGGCTGGAAAAGATCAATGGCTATGAAATTGTCTGGTAGATTTGAATGGTGAGAGATGGAGAGGTTGAGAGAAAGATGAAAAATGTTGGGAGGTTGGAGAAAAGAATGGAGCTTTGTCTTCAACCCACGGGAACAAGCTTGCACACGAACAGAGAAATTAATTTCTGTTTTGGAAGTTTGTTTCACGGTTGTTGAGGGTAATGCAATATTAAATAAATAAATATATTTAATTTCATGTGAGTTTGATTTTTGATTTGAGGACTATAGAAGATTTAATTAAATATCTAGAATATTTAATTGTGAATAGACTTTAGAAGAATAAATTAAATATTTGATATATTTAATTGCGAATAGATTTTAGAAGAAAATAATACTTAATCTTTATTTGAATAAAATATTCAAGCCAAGATTAAATGACAATTAATATAAATAAATTGTAATGTTTATTTAATTAATTGAGAAATGAATAAGAAAAGTGATTAAATAAACTTATTTATTTAATCGAAATAAAAGAATGAACAATATAAATAAATTATTTAGATTTATTTATACGTAGATCGAATTCAGAGATTTAATTAAAAATTAAAAATATTTAATTAATTACCAGACTATTGTGATGTGACCATTTTTAGATGTATACATTTTGACCCTCTTTGAAGTGATGTGTTTTACGCATTGCTTCAAAGAATTTTGAAATTTTTCCCAGATGTTGACTGTCAAATGTTGATAGGTATATGCCCCCTCGAACGATGAATCGATAAGATTTTGATTTTTGTGAAATTTTTTGAATTTTTAGATTTTTTGAAATTTTTTATTTTTATGATTTTGAAGATGTCGATTCATCGTTTGAAAATTATGATATGAAGAAAATGACTTGAAAAGATGTGAGATGAAAAATTGATGACTAAATTTCCCCTATTGTGATAAAATGTGATAAAAATACCCCAATTTTTCTTTTAAATAGGTTAAAAATGTCATTTTCCATTTTAACCTAGTAAAAATTGTAAATTTTGAGCTACGGAGTGAGAAAGATGGCACTTCCAATTCACTAGCACCGTTTCGAGTGCATTCGACAACATCAGCAGCTGACGCATTATGGACCTGTGGTATGTACCTCATGAAACTTTTGTGATTTGAAAATTTTCCGTTTAGGGAACGTTTATCCATGTTTTGATTGTGAAAGAGTGTGTTTTAGCACCCTTGATTATTTGCATAGCGCCCATGAAGGTTTTCATAGCGCCCTTGATAAATTTCATAGTGCCCATGATGTTTTCTGTAGCACCCATGATTTTGTAGTGCCCTTGATAAATTTCATAGCGCCCATGACCATTTTCATAGCGCCCATGATTGCATGTTGTTGTGAGTGATAAATTTGTTCCCAAAGTTGTTGGAAAACAAATAATAATTGATAAATTTGCTTTTAAAGTTGTTAAAAAGAAATAGTTGTTTGATAAGTTTGCTTCTAAGGTTGTTAAAAACAAACAGGATGTTGATAAATCTGCTTTTCATGATGATGGAAAACAAATAGTTGATTGATATGTTTGCTTCTAAGGTTGTTAAAAACAAACATGATTTTGATATATTTTCCTTCCATGATGATGAAAAACAAACAGTTGATTGATATTCAAATTTGATTGATGAGTCGTGATGATTTGATATTGATTTTGCTTTGTCATGATGATGTGTTAATAGGAGAGATTGGGAATTTTGCAGTTACGGGAGACATTCCCAAAGACATGGGGATTGATTCCATAGCTAGTACAGGTGGATAGAGATATTATCGAGGCATGTGGCCTGACTTCATTACTTGGGATGCCTGAGGTGCGTCTCAACAAAGATTTATTGACAACACTTGCAGAGAGGTGGCATAGTGATACAAACACCTTTCATTTACCAACCAGAGAGATTACCGTGACTCCAGAGGATGTGTATCGCATCTTGAGGATTCCAGTTATGGGAGAGATAGTGAGTTTTGATGTTCGAGAGGCGGGAGGTACGGATGCCTTGAGATGGATATTCAGAGATGATGAGATTGTAGGATATTATATCTCATGGAGAGAGATGAGAGATTCATATGCACCCCTACCATCTGTACTTGTAGGTTTCATTGGATGTGTTTTGTGCCCTGACCATAGGTCAAAGGGGTTTGCAGTCAGATGGGGTTGTGTTTTGGAGAGGATGGCGATGCAGGGTACATGGTATGCATGGGGATCATGCATGCTTGCACATTTGTATGATGAGTTACACCATATTGTATACGGTAGAGGCCAAAGTTTTGTTGTTGGTTGTTTGTTATTACAGATATGGGCATGGGAGCACTTTGCCATTATACGACCGTTGACTCATGGACGAAGGCCTATCGGTTGATCATACAGATGGAGATATACCGATATTATTGCTCAGCCGAGGCTGGGCAAACTGGATCATTGGCAGCGTCTCTTGGATGATCTTGATACAGTATGCTGGCGGCCATATGTAGATTGTGAGGCATGGCCAGAGGATGTGAGGGAGATGCCCTATGTCTTTACTTCCAGATATCTTATTGGCCGCACTTCATGGATTATTGAGAGGTTTCTTGTTGGACAAGTGTGTCGATAGTACGGTTGGCCTCAGGGTATGCCTATGGGTTCTGCTATTTATGCACGATGACAGCAGGAAATTAGTGTGGGGTCCACAAATTTCTTATGAGGCAACGGTGGCATAGTTCACTAGTTTGGGAGCTCAGATGTGGGATTATAGACCTGATATTCTAGACGGAGGGACGACACCAAAGTATGGTCAGTATGTGTTAGAGCATCTTGCACCATGATTGTTTGATCCTGATGAGCCTGTTGCTCTAGTTGTTGTATAGAGACCACAGAGAGGTAGTCATAGACGACAGAGAGAGACAACTTCAGAGGGTGATGATTCAGAGGGAGATGATGATGATGAGGAGAGTGGAGGTAGTGATGATGAGTCAGAGGGAGATAGTGATGATGAGGAGAGTGAGGGAGGTGGTGGTGGAGGTGGTAGAGGTGGTAGAGGTGGTAGGAGAGGTGGTAGGAGAGGTGGACCACAGATGAGACATACAGATCCATCATCTTTAGTAGATCTGGTGGTGCCGAGACAAATATCTTCTTTGCAAAGTATAGTGCAAAGCTTACAGAGTCAGCTAGCACAGGCACATGCCTTGATTACACAGCTTTAGGGATAGATGACAACAGTCACTGCTGAGAGAGATACAGCCAGACAGCAGGGTGATGAGGCTAGAGCTGTAGCTAATAGTCTAGAGAGAGCATCAGGAGATGTTATGGTGAGAGAGCTGACTAGAGCTATTCGGGAGGCTGCGTTCTATAGGATCAGATATCATGATGCAGTGCCACTTGAGTGGAGGGAGAGTTATACACAATCTCAGTCTGCTCATAGTCATTCTCAGGCCACTAGCAGGGGTGTGACACAGCCATTACCTCTAGGAGGTCCATCAGGGACAAGTGGAGCAGGTCCATCAGGTGCAGGTGGGATAGGTTCTAGACCAGCACCATCAGAGGATAACACTGCCTAGTGCATTGTACATGATGTTTTATTGATACTCATTTGAGATATTTGTATACACCCTGAGATGATCTCATTTTTGATGATGTTATATCATGTATAGTTGACATCTTTGTACATTTTGACATTCATTTTTGAGATATATGAAATGCAGCGATGATTTATGATGAGCGGTTCAATTTTCTATATATGCATGATGTTTTATGATGGTTTCTCAATTTTTATGCTTATGATGTATATGTATGCATGATTTTTGACATGATGAATGAAAGTGCAATGTTATGATATGAATGCAATCTATTGATGAATGAATATGAAATGTTGTGAATATGATGTATACTTTGTTTTTATGATTTTTTGATGCAAAGATGTATGAAAAATGTATGAAATGATGTTTTTGTGAATGCCAAAATGTACTCAGGCATGTATTCAAAAGTTATGAAACATTTGATACTTTGCCAACTTTTGGGAAAATCCATAAATGCAAAATGCAGATTCTAACATGAATGCAATCTATACTGACCATGCAGGATATTCGTACAATATTTCCATTTTGAGAGCTTATTTGTGCTTTTTGTATCATCATAGAGCACTGAAATGTTGAAAGTTAATACAAGCATCAAAGGGTATGTTAGCACCAGTGATGACCTGAGTATTGCTTTCATGATTTTTGATATAGCAAGATAATACAAGCATCTAGGTATAATTAAACTGAGATGACCTGAATATTGCTTGCATAAACAGACAAGAGTTAACCCATTTCCTATGCAAATTATGAAATGTCATCAATGATATGTAGTAGAGCATGTCTTGCGACCAATTTGCATAGTACTAATGATTTCCTCGCAAACAGTAGACAAAGAAAAATCATACTCCTTCCTTGCTTTTCTAGTTCAGTACATCATTGAATTGCTCCAAAAATATGATAGAAAACCAAACAACAATTCAAATTTTGCTTAAAGTATTTCAAACATTATTTAGATTAAGATCATCCAACTTGGTTATCAACATTGATGTTCTTGTTTTGAGTAACATTTGTTTGGATCATGTTGTTTTGATTTCAATTGGCATTGAATAAGCATGTTGTGGTTGATTTGATGCGGCAATGTTTATTGCATTTTGGCAAACTATCTTGTGTTTGTTTGTGATGCTTGAAAAGCTCATTGCCCCTCTCTTGTTTAGTCTATGTTTCTGCCCCCAGTGTAAACACAACCTAAAGATTATGAATTTGTATAAATTTCATCAAGCCATGATGAAACATAAGGATTCCTGTTATATGATATGAATATAAAAGATATGTACAGATGATAGATATGGATGGATGATGCCGAAAGTGAATGCAAGACATAAGCTAATAGATGGAGGAGCCTATTTTGATCACAAGTAATGCTTGTTTTCTAGGTTTTCACCACTTGTTTTTATTGCACTTTTTCTAAGACTTTTTCTGATTTTTATGGATTTTTTCAAGACTTTTTTTGATTTTTATGATTTTTTCAGGACTTTTTCTGACTTTTATGATTTTTTCAGGACTTTTTCTAATTTTTATGGATTTATTGCATGATTTAGACATAGAACTTCTTCAAATGAATGCTATTGATTGGTTCTTCAAATAGGTCCCCTTCTGACGTAGACAACTAATATGCCCTAGAACCGTATGTTGCAATGATGACAAATGGACCAAGCCAGTTTGGTTCAAATTTTCCTTTCTTTTCTCCGTCTTGTTGATTACGTGGATTTTCTCTCAAGACTAAGTCACCTACTTGAAATTTCTGTGGTTTAATTATGTGATTATAGCTACAAGACACAACTTGTTGATAACCCTTCAAATGATCAGCTGCATTTTGATGTCTTTCATCTAACAATTCTAGCTCTTGCAGACGAGAAACTCTATAGTCTTCATCATTTATCAATCCCTTGAGTGAGACCCTAAGCGAAGGTATTTCAACCTCTAATGGTAAGATTGCTTCTACTCCATAGACCAAGGCATATGGGGTAGCTCCTGTTGGTGTGCGAATACTAGTTCTGTATGCCCACAAAGCTGGATTTAATTGGACATGCCAATCACGACTGACATCATTTACTGTCTTCTTCAAGATTTTCAAGATTGTTTTGTTTGAAGCTTCTGCTTGACCATTACCTTGTGGATAGTAAGGTGTAGAGAACCTGTGTTGGATGTGAAATCTTTCACAAAGTTCATCAACATCCTGATTCTTGAAAGGCCTCCCATTATCAGTGATTATAGAATTAGGAATTCCATATCGGCAGATGATGTAATTCAGGATGAATGAAGAGATTTGTTTACCGGTCATGGTCGTCAAAGGAACAACTTCGATCCATTTTGTAAAATACTCCGTAGCTGTGATGATGAATTTATGCCCATTTGATGATGAAGGATGAATTTTTCCAACAAGATCTAGTCCCCACTGAGAAAAAGGCCATGTCAGAGTGAAAGGTTGTAGTTCCTGTGCAGGTGCATGAATAAGATTCCCATGGATCTGGCATTTAGAACACTTCTTGACAAAAGTAAAAGATTCTTTCTCCATGGTAGGCCAATAATATCCCATTCTAACAAGTTTCTTGGCTAAGGTCAGACCACTTGAATGAGTTCCACAAATACCACCATGAACCTCTTGTAAGGCTTGTTTAGATTCGTCGCGTTCAAGACATCGAAGGAGCGTACCATCAAGACCACATCGGTAAAGGATGTCGGTGATCAAGGTATAACAGGATGATTGGCGTATGAAATTCCTTTTTTGATTTTAGGATAAATCCAGAGGTAAAATATTATTTTTCAGATAGATATAAGTCTTGCCATATAAAGGTGAGTCAGAACCAATTAAATGACATATGACTTGGATCTCATGATTATCATAGGCAGGAGAAAACAATTGTTCTACCAAGAATTCATGTTTGGTTTGATCTTCTGATAGTTGTAATAAGGAAGCAATTGTAGCCATTGCATCTGCAGCTTTATTATCAATCCTTGGGATTTGTGAAAACTTGATTGACACAAAATACTTTTTAAAATCATCCACCATGTTCTTGTAAGGTAGCAACTTATCATCTTTAGTTTGATAATCATCATTGATTTGATTATTACTGTAGACTTGCAGCTCTGTAATCCGCCATTCCAAGGCTATCTTTATCCCTATGAGCAATGCCTCATATTCAACTATGTTATTTGTGCAAGGAAACATCAACCAATATGATTGTGGAATGGTATGTCCTTTAGGTGTGACAAAAAGAATCCCTGCCCCCAAGCCATGTTGTGTATAAGATCCATCAAAGTACAATGTCCACGAGTTCTTAATTGTTGTTGTGAAAAGATCTGCATCAAGAAACTCAATGTGCATTGGATTGTCTTCTTGTAAAGGTGCTTTGGCCAACTAATATGCGATGACCTGTCCTTTAATAGCTTTTTGATCTACATAGTGAATGTCAAACTCACTTAAGATCATTACCCATTTTGCATGTCTTCCTATTAAAGTAGCTCTACTTAAAAGGTATTTTAGTGGATCAATTTTGGTTATTAGTTTAACTATATGAGCCAACATATAGTGTTGCAACTTTTGAGAAGCAAACACCACTGCGAGGCAAGCTTTTTCAATGAAAGTGTAGTTTAATTCATGACTTGTTAAAGTTCTGCTGATATAGTATAGGGCCCTTTCTTTGCCTATAGAATCCCCTTGTGCTAGTAATGCTCCCAAGGATACTTCTGTTGCTGAAATATATAGTATGAGTGGCTTTCCTAGAATGGGTGGAATTAAAACTGGTGGGTTCATAAGATATTGCTTGATCTAATTGAATGCTGCTTCACATTTTTCTTCCCATTTGAATGGGACATTTTTATGCAATAAATGTGTAAATGGTAAGCTTTTTTCTGCTAGTTGAGCTATAAACCGCCTGATGGACTGTAGTCGTCCTTGCAATGATCGAAGCTGACTGATATTTTGTGGTGGTGGCATGTCCATTATAGCTTGTACTTTTTCTGGATCAACCTCTATGCCCTTTTCTGAAACAATGTATCCTAGGAGTTTTCCAGATGTAACGCCGAAGACACATTTCTTTGGATTGAGTCGAACATTGAAATTCTCCATTCTGATAAAGATTTTTGACAAGATTTCTAGATGTCCTTCTCGTGTGTTGGATTTGGCAAGGAGATCATCAACGTAATCTTCCATGAATGTATGCATCATATCATGAAAAATTGTCGTCATTGCTCTTTGATAAGTGGTCCTACATTCTTTAACCCAAATGGCATTACGTTCCAGCAATAGGTACCCCAAGGGCATGTGAATGTTGTTTTATCTTGATCCTCTGGTGCAATATTTATCTGGTTGTATCCTAAAAATCCATCCATTAATGAATACATTGCATGGCCAGCAGTTAAATCAACAATCATATCTATGTTTGGCAAAGGGAAGTCATCTTTGGGACAAGCTTTGTTCAAAACTCTAAAATCTGTACAAATTCTAATCCTTCCATCTGGCTTTGAAATAGGTACAATATTGGAAATCCATTCTGCATAGTCAATAGTCCGAATGAATCCAACATCTAAAAGCTTCTTTAATTCCTCTTTAACCAATAACGCAACATGTGGATGCATTTTTCTGAGTTTTTGCTTCACAGGTTTTGCCCCTGCATTTATAGATAAATGATGCATTATTAGATTAGGATCTAACCCTAGCATATTAGCATATGACCAAGCGAAGTTGATTTGGATCTCCTTCAAGAACTCCATGAATTTTAGTACTTCTTCGACTGTTAATGATGCTGCAAGTTGCAAGATTTTTGGCTGCTCTGCTATACTTATGTTGATTGATTCTATTGGTTCGATCAAAATAGAAGATCTTTCATGATAATGCTTGGGAAGAGTGTCAAGTTTCTCATCCTTCAGTGCCTCAGAAAGGTTTTCACTGTCAGATTCACTTTTTATTTTTCTCTTGTTGTGATCTACCACTGCCATTTTTCGGTTTTCACTGATAGATCCATCTTTTATTTCATTTATTTTGCAGCTAAGAGACTTGACACCCTCCCTATCAAAATCTTGAGTATGAAATTCTTGGATGAAACAATTGTTTTCCTCATTAGAGGAACAAAGGAAATTTATAATTTCCTCATCATCATGAAATGTAGGGATATGGATAGGTGCATCATTGTCCCAATCAATAAGTTCTAGATAAACTAAAGGCATGGGATCATTAGGTTGGGTAAGGTCTTGAGCTGTAAAAGTCATGATGTGGTTGTAATTTTCATGGTAGACAAGGTCTATGATGGTATTCTCTTGTCAATTATCAATCTCGTGAAAATCTAAATCATCCTCAGTTGAGTCATAATCAAATTCAATTGATTGTGTTCCTGAGCTTTCTCCTTGTATGAGAATGGGTGCATATTTGTGTATGGTATCAACTTGTTTGTCTCTCCAAAATTCATCATTATAAATGGTGTCCCATTCATATTCATTAGAATCAGTATCTGAACCGTTCTGCAATTGGAAAACTGATCCATAAGATTTTTGTAGAGTGACATCTGCATGGTGTTTATCTGCAATTGATTCTCTTTCATGAGTTTGTTGTGCTTGCTGTTAAACTGACTCTTCTGTATCCTTACCATATCCCAATCCTATTTTATCATTTGGATGTATTGAAATAGGTTGAATTGGTTCCATGATTCCTTTTCTTCTTTTTCCTATAGGACCATTTCCTTCATAGCCCATTTTCTACATGATAGCGTACCCCTTACCATATTGTTCTGTAGGTAACTTAATGTGAAAGAGAGATTCATCTTCATCTTTGTATAGCCAACTTAGGATGTCCCTATCTTCAGCTTCTTCCTCAGTGGTGTTGGCTTTAATGAATTGTCCATCAAACTTTGTGATTGGCACAAAAGCTTGGGACGTAGAGGCTGTTGCAATCTTTTGGTTTAATAAGGTTGGCTAACCATGTGACCTCGGAGAAGGAGGTAAAGTAGAAAGAGAGCGAATATTTGCCTACTCCTTCGTCTTTAAAATGTAGCTTAGTGTCAAGATTCTTTGTCAGTTCTTGCAATTGGCCTTGTAGATTGGAAGAAGAAATAACAAGAGCCTCCCTATTATGTGGCACAAAGGCATCTTGAGTTGCTCGGAGATTTGAACAAGTTTGGGTGCTATTGTAATCAGCTTGTATAGTTATTTCCTATCCATCGTACGAAAACTTGAGGCATTGATGATACGTTGATGGTACTGCTTGCATATCATGAATCCATGGATGACCCAAAAGTATGTTATAGGAAAGATCCCAATCTAGAACCTGACAAAATGTGTTTTTCACAACAGGTCCCACTCTGATAGGTAGCATTATTAGTCCTTTGGAAGCTCTTTCTTCATCATCATATGCCTTGATAGTTATTTTCCTTCATGGATCAATGGAATTTTATGATATTCCTAAGGCATGTATTAGCTTTAAGGTACAAATGTTTAAACCGGCTCCTCCATCTATTAAGACATGTCTGATTCGGTGTTTATGGATCATGACTTCAAGATAGAGCGATGAATTATGTGGATGTGTCATGGAGGCATCATCCTTTTTGGAAAATGAAAGACAAGTGGGGGAAGACAAATGTCCCACCATGGCTTGAAATTTGTTTACATCTAGATTAGTGTCAATAGTTGTGTTTACAAGAGCTTCTTCTAAAATATTCTTGTGTATGGGGGATATTTTGAGAAGTTCAAGGATGGAGATTTGAGCTAATGTTTTTCTCAGTTGATCAACTAGATTATAATGATTTGGAGAAGGAATATCTGTCTTAGATGAACTTCCTTTTAAAACAACTTTTGCTTGTCCTCTCGTAGTCACATTAACCTATTGATATTCTTGTTTTCCCTTGATTTTAATAACATTAACTCATTGGTCATCTACATAGATGTGATGGATTATATTGTCTTCAACATTATGTATGCTTTTTGCTTTGGTATCCGATGTTTCCCCTTTTTGATAGTTTGGTAAAGGATCTTTGAATGCTTGATGATAGTCATTGGTATGATGTCCTTCAATTGTAATGGTGCCATTGTCAATTAAATCTTGTACTAGATTTTGCAAAGCTTGACATTTATTCGTTCTATGACCTTTACATTGACGATAATTGCAATAATACGAGTCATTCCATGATGGTGGTTTGACTCATGGCTCATAATCTCTTTGTGGTGGTAAGGTGATAACCTTATTATCAAGAAGCCTCTTGAGAGAAGATTCAAGAGATTGACCCAAAGTGGTAAAATTCCGTTGATTTGAAAAGAATGGAGGTCTAGATGGATTTGATGTTTGGGTATTGCCAAGATTGTTATTGAAATTACCACGATTTTGATTGGTATTTTTGTTGGTCATGCTTTCTTGATTGGAGTTTTTTCCTTGTTGTTTGTTGTTTCCTTGTTGGTTGATATTTGCTTGTTGATTGTTTCGTGGAGCACTTGATAGGTTGAAGATAGATGGTCTTGTTCATAGATTATTTGCATCTACTATACCATCATTGATAACATTTTTATTTCTGTTCCAAAACCTTGTTTTATCGTTGTTGTTTTGGTTGGATGAACTTGGATTATCAAGTTTTATCACTCCTCGTTTAACCAAGGCCCCTTCAATGGTGATTGCGTTTTCAATCAATTTTTCAAAGTTATGAGGACAATGAAGATTAATCTTGTAACTTAATTCTTGATCTAGGCTATTGATGAAGATATCCATCTTTTCCTTTTCAGGAATAGGATGAGAATATCGCGCAAAAAGCCTTCTCCACCTTTGCAAAAACGTAGTGAAGGATTCTCCTACTTTTTGTTTCACTTTACAAAGATCAAGCATTGTTATCTGGTGTTGGATGTTGTAGGCGTATTGTGATATAAACTGATTAATTAACTCCTCAAAGGTTTTGATGGGGGGAGTGATCTTAGAAAGCCACTCCATGGATTTTCCACCTAGACTTTGTGGAAACAATCATATTAAATAGGTATCATCATAAGCAAATTCTAGACTCATATTTCGGAAATCCCTCACATGTTCAATGGGATCAGTTTTTCCATTGTACCTATCAAATTCAGGGATTTCACAATGTTTTGGAAAAGGGATCATTTGAAGACTCCTATCGAATGGATAAGGAGATATGTCATCCAAAACATACTTCTTTGTTGCACCCCCTTGCATCTCCTTTATTTGCCCTTGTAATTCTTTTATCTGTTGAGTAAGGGCACTAAAATCATTAGGAGTAGTTTCAAGATTATGTTTAATCCCTTCTATATCAAAATTGTAAGGTAACTTAGCTCCTTGATTAGCTAATGAAAGAAAATATCTTTCTTTGTTTCGTTCTAAAATCCTTTCCATAAGATTATGGAATCAGGGATCTTGCTCTGCTTCTTGAAGCTTTTCTTTTGTTAATTCTTCAACATTAAATGTTTCTCTTCTTTCTCATTATGGTCACCCATTTTACTTGTGGTAGTTTCTCCTTCATCTTTTTCCATGTGTTTTCGAGATCTAGTGACAACAGGCATAAGCTTTGTTCCAAATTCTACTAACTTTTGATCAAAAGAGTGAAATAGTTCAATTTGTGATAGATATGAAAGTTAGGATAGAATGAAGATTCTATGACTTGAAAGATTTCTAGCCTTTAGCTTGTGTTGTTCCCTAATTGAAAGGATGAAAATATTGTTGGTGGGAATTTAAGCAAAATATCAAGAAAAGGATGATTTTGCACTTTATGAAGTTTGATCGTAGTTTCGTAAAAAGATGGATTTGTGATAAATGCCTAATGTGATTGGGTTCTCTATTGCAAAAATTGATTTGGAAAAGTAGAACATTCTATTGCAGGTTGGGGAATATAACAAAAATGAATACGTTGACTATGGTTGTGCCTTTGAGAAAGGGCTCTTCTTTGAAAGAAAGCTCATGAGTATAATGGTTCTACAGCATAATCATCAGTGAAACCTCTAACACAGTCATGATATCGATGAAGAAAGGTTCTATATTTAAGTAAAACCTTTCGGCTTTGGTACAAGAATCATCTTTTCTTTAATAGTTTCTTGTAGCTAAGGGGTTTCTTTGGATTTTTGATCCGTTTGAGAATGGATTTCTTAACAAAGGTTGTCGATTTCCAATCTCTTAACATGAGAGTAATCAAGGTAATTGTAAGTTTTGAATGATCTTTACTGAATTAATGTTTTGAAAACACTTCAAACAAGTTATAAAATAGTTGTTTTTAATTCCTATACTAAACATCAAATGTATGATCAAAATGTTTTTCAAAAATTATTTTAACAGGTTTTACACATGATAAATAGTTCAAATAGACTCGCTCTTAGTACTCAAGTAGGTCTTCATAGTAATCAACAACCCACATCTTAGAACTGCATCGACTCACACAGCCGTGTCACCCCCAAAAGGGCGCCCGTGTTTTTGTCTTTTCTAGGTGCATACTCAAAGTGATAGAATTGGATACCGGATCCCCTGAGCAAACAATCCTTGGTAGTTATATGGTGAGTATCTTGGGGGTAGATTCTTCCCTCCCCTACACTGTGATTATTATGATGTTCAAAAACTGACTTCGGTTGGATACTACACTAAGTTCGTAGTAAGGGTTTCCATTCGGTGCGGCGAATGATATACTCCCTCGAGAGACCTCCCTACCTTTAGAACAAAGGCTTTGGGGATGGTTATCTTGCACAATATCGTCAAAAGAGGGTTTCCCCAATTTTGTTTTAAATTTTATAGTGGGGTGGAATAGCCTGGCTTTGGCTTGAACCCACTTAAGTCGTTCCTCTTGGGTGAGTACTTTTTCCCACAAGAGCAGGCTCTCTAAAAGGTATTATAAAAACTTAAAATTGCATGAAATGAAATAGATGAGTTTGGCATTTTGATCACCCAGTTAAGGGGAGAGCATAGGCCTATCATCGTTTAAAGCAAAGCAAACAAGAGTTCAATTTTAAGCCCAAATAAACAATTTGCTATGCTAGGTGAAGATGTTGCTTCACAAAGACATGGAGTTCTTTTTAGCCGAAAATAGAAAATGAAGTGACTATCCTAGGATTGCTTGATTTTGAATTATGTGACTATCCTAGGATTGATTAATTTTGAATTATGTGACTATCCTAGGATTGCTTCATTCTTTTAAATTTCTTACTGTCTGCGGTCGCGTCGGATCCAGTCAAATTATATTTAAGTTACGGATTACAATTGCTAAAACAGACATCAAGGGCACTAAAACAAAGTTTATGGGTGCTGCAGGATCTATCACGGGCACTGCAGGATGGGTCACGAGCGTTGTAGGAACTGTCACGGGCGCTACAGGATCTGTCACAAGCACTACAAGATGGGTCACGCGCGCTGTAGGATATGTCACAGGCACTACAGGATGGGTCACGGGCACTGCAGTATGGGCCACGGGCACTACAAGATGGGTCATGGGCACTGCAGGATGGGTCACGGGCGCTGAACTGGGTGTAAATTGTGTTGAAGTGTGTTTATTGCGCTAATACGTTGTTTTAGCCGTGACTTGTCAGAAAAACCTACAAAAAGATGTTAGAATTGGGGCAAGAGCCCCACGGTGGGCGCCAAAAATGTGATAGAAATATGTGTATCAAAATAAAATAAACAAATCACACAAAATGAAACATTAAACTAAAGAAAAGCAAGATAAATTGAATTCAAAGAAAACAAACAGAGCTAACTGTTCCATTTTTCTCTATCTCCAAGGATTTGTTTGAAGCTGTTGCTCTCATATTGTGTAATCAAAGCTTCTCAGAATGGCAACTTGCAGAATGAGTATGCAAAGGGAGAGTGCTTCTCTATCCTATATGCTGGTGGAGTGAAAATGCTGATACGAATATGCACAAGGGTTGTAGATTATGCACAGGGGTTGTGGATTATGGATGCTATTGAAACTAAACTATGAGGATGATTGGCCATGATATGGAATGATTCTACAATCTATGAATGCTAAAAGACTATGCTATGGATTCTTGATAGCTATTTGACTATAGTTTTCCTGTATGAAAGCTTCTCTATGATTTCAAAGACCCGACAGTCCTTTTTATAGCTTTTTGCAGGCAAGAGCCTAGCTGGCAAAGATCAATGGCTGTGAGATTGTCTGGTAGATTTGAATGGTGAGAGATGGAGAGGTTGAGGGGAAGATGGAGAATGTTGGGAGGTTGGAGAAAAGAATGGAGCTTTGTCTTCAACCCACGGGAACAAGCTTGCACAGGAATAGAGAAATTAATTTTTTGTTTTGGAAGTTTGTTTCACGGTTGTTGAGGATAATGCAATATTAAATAAATAAATTTATTTAATTTCATGTGAGTTTGATTTTTGATTTGAGGAATATAGAAGATTTAATTAAATATCTAGAATATTTAATTGTGAATAGACTTTAGAAGAATAAATTAAATATTTGATATATTTAATTGCGAATGGATTTTAGAGAAAAGAATACTTAATCTTTATTTGAATAAAATATTCAAGCCAAGATTAAATGACAATTAATATAAATAAATCGTAATGTTTATTTAATTAATTGAGAAATGAATAAGAAAAGTGATTAAATAAACTTATTTATTTAATCGAAATAAAAGAATGAACAATATAAATAAATTATTTAGATTTATTTATACGTAGATCGAATTCAGAGATTTAATTAAATATTAAAAATATTTAATTAATTACCAGACTATTGTGATGTGGCCATTTTTAGGTGTATACACTTACAAATTGACATGCTTGGTGGGATGAAAACCCACAAATGCTAGGTTACATTTTATATTTTATACTATTAAAGTATTCGATTTATGCTTTATTTGTTATTTAATCTATGTTGATCACATTTTTCTATATGTATCCTCTTCTCCTATCCTTCTCTATTGATATGTTCCACTCATATCTACCACCCTAAGGTGATCCATGTCTCAATCCTTGTCGAGGTCACTCCTCCTCTCTACCTATATCCTTTCTCAATGAGCTAGATCTATCACAGCTACACCCCAAAACACCTACATTTAAATATTAAAAAAATGTTTAATAAATCATACAACATTGATTAAAACTAACTAAACAATGAAAGCATTTAATATTAAAACACATTATGAATTATATTGAATGTCCCCACCTTGAAATTTATAGCCATCGATGTCAATCACTTATTCATACTATAGCTTTGTTCTCCAAAACACCTACATTTATATAAAAGTGATTTTTTAAGAAAAATAATATTTAACCTACTTTTAACTCAACAATAATGGATGTATTTCTATCATAAACTCTTCATACTAATAACAAAATCATGGCCTAGGTAGAGTATAAAAAATTTTGTTTCCAACCTCATATGTAAATCTAGAGTTAGAGTGTCAAAATTGTTGAATTTCATCCTATGTGCTATTAATTAGCTTCTTATCGACTCATGGAAGCCTACTGCTAAAAGCCCAAGTATGATTTTCAATAGGACTTTCTAATCATGATCTTATTGATAGTACTTTTGATAATGTTTTACGACTTAGGCTTAATTCAAGACAAGTTTACCTTAATAATTGAGCCTTTTTAATTATTTAATTTGTTACTAATGATGTTATTAGTCTATGAGCAACTCTTTTATCTTTTTCCTTACTATTATTTACAATAGAATTTAATGCATTAAAAAAAAAATTAACAACAATATTATTTCGATCAAACTTTTTGTTTACATGAATCTTTGAAATTTATTTAGTAAAGGTCTCATTTTGTACATCTTTAGTAATTGTATAAAAATTTGGAATATTTTGGTTAATACATCTTATTGGAAAACCATTCATTGAAATTTTTTGAAGCCCACAACCAAATGGTTTGTGATGACCTCTTGCCTTCAAGAATTTCTATTATGCTCATCAATTTCAAACCATTTTGGGGTTCTTGAATGTTTTAAATTTTAACAAACTCATTACAAAAGAATGGATTTTGACTTTCTTTTCTTCTTCACATTTAGGTTCTTCTTATGTAATTTGGAGACACATTGGTTTCATTGGTTCATGTGGATATTTATAACAAGTATGCAATGAAGTCAAACTTTATTAGATTTGATTCAAGTAATATGAGATACATTTTTCTTTCCAATCTATAATTTTTGATGTTCTTGGCTATATAATTGAAGTTCATTTATGTTAACAACTATTAGATTAATATTTTTATCCCCAATTATTTTCAAATGATTTTATGCTTAATCTTTGTATTCTTATTCTTTCTTTCATCGTTTCATTTAAAATTTGAACCATTTAAGAATGCTATGTTATAGATTATAGTTGTCTTCCAATTATTTTAAATTGTTAATAGTATGAAAATATTATTGATGAGTAGATGAATTATTACAAGTTCTATTTTAGATTTGTATTCTCTTTATCTAGATATATTATTTACCAAAGTCTCATTGCTTTTTTAGGTGTATTGTATATATATATATATATATATATCATGGAAAATGCAGATCATGTTCCACCTATGCCAATTCTTTGTTTGCAAATACTAGTAATGAGATAAAAAAATTGAGAGATTCATTAGCAGTGGTGCAAACCTGATATATAGTGAACCATGCATGTTAATATGCATAGTCTAGAAAAACTAAAAGATGAACTTGAGAGGACTAGTGCATATTCCCCAGACAGAGTGACTGCTATTCTTTCCCACATGTGGGAAGAAGTACATGGTGATGTTCCCCTTAAACAAATACAAGATATTGTCACCAAAGAAATGATAAAAGCCACTTGTTTTCCATTTTATCAAAATGTGACTAAGGTTAGGGGATACCAAGTCACTAGATGTGTCGATCATGCTATGGCCTCATTGATCTACCCATGATTTCTTGCAGCACATGGTCTATACCCAAAAAATGACCAGATTCCATTGTGTTTTGTTTAGCAGTTGTATGCTGAGGTCCATTTGGGCCTCAAAGTTAACTACCTGGACATTCCACCATATGCTAGTCAGGGGTGTGGTAGGATTGCTGATAGGCCCACCTATCGTCGAGCATATAGACCACCCCCAGTGTTTAGGGTATTGGTTGGTGACGGGTCTCCTGCTCTCACCCCAACTCTAGCCCCCATAGCAGATGAGGTTGTCGTTGCTTCCCAAAAGGAAGCAATTGACACTGTAGGTGACATTGCGGCTGCCACCACTAGGATATCTGATGATCGTGTAGGTCAGTATTTGATATCTAGGCATTCTCGATCCACACCATTTTTAGCACAATGGACCACCATGGATCCTTTTACAGTGGCTGATATCCCTACTCCTACACAACTTGATGCACTTACAGGAGATATGTCATGCATGACTCTGCATTGTTTGGCTGAGGACCTATTGGAGGCATATGCCCACATTGCATCAGATAATGGGATCAGTATAGAGCATGTTAGAGATCATTTGAGACATAGAGGTTGTTCAGTTCTAGGATCCCATCACTCTCAGTCGAGCACTAGTGCACATCAGGATCCACCTATAGTTCATACTATAGCTACACAGACTATGGGTTTTACTGATATGTTGATTGGTTATGGTTCATCATCACCGATGCCATCTCACCTTCATAGTCCTCTACATTCATCATTTTTGGCATGACATGGGATAGATCGGATGGATGCATATGTTGATTCGTCGCTTGATCGTTTGGTGGATATGGTGGAGGTGACTATTTCAGAGGACTTAGGTCATCCAATATCAGATGATGTGCATGTGCATGTTTCAATTCTTTTTTCATTATTTTTTAAATTTCTTTTTAACTAGATATTCATGTAAGTTGATATATATGTGTATATATATTGTTACAGGTGGACATACCTCATATCACTCCTAGCGCTTGGTCGGATCATGTGCATGATCGATGTGACTCTGGGGATGAATCTGATGCCAATGGACATGTGAGTTTTACATTTTTATATAATCACACATGTATATGTGCATGCAATATTTATGTATGCATAGATCTAGATTGATATTTAAAAATACAAGTTCATTTAAAAATAACTTTCATAAATTTTATTTAATATAAATTATATGTATTTAACACATCTTGTACACAATTTTATTTACTTGGGACTCGACCACATCCCATCAGAACAAGACCCGTTCTCATTCGGATATTACGACTTTGTCTGGGAGTAGACGTTACATATTAGGCCATGCATTCTAGTTATGATCTTTCCACATGTATTTGATTATATGATGATCTTTAATGGTATTTGATATTTGATATAACTTACACTTACTTATATGATATACATACATTTTGCTTATTTTTTTGATCTTTAGTATTAGACATTTGATGATCTTTAATTTACATTTTGCTTTTTATGATATGTACATATATTTTGCTTATATGATATATACATACATTTGCCTCTTTGCTTATATATTATGTGTTATGTTTATATATGTATTGAATCCCTTTACATATATGTGTACGTAGTGATTTTACTTATGGTTTTAAGTATGTTTTACACACATAATATATGTATGCATTTGCTTTAAATATTCAATATACATACATGTTTTCTTATTTTATGATCTCTTGCAACTTACATTTCCTTATATTCAATATACATTTGATCTCTAGTAGAATTTTAGGGAAATCAATGCCATTTTATAATTAAATTCATTCATGTTGATCACAATAAATTTTTTTTTTTTAAATGACTTAAGCAACATGAACCATTGAGTTGAGAACAAGATATAATATTTTTGACAACTTGAAATTCAATTCAAATATAATTTTAAGAAAATTCAATTCAAATTATATCGAGCTATTATACGTTTTTTACAAGTAACTTGAAATTGAATTCAAATATAATTAAGAAAATTTAATTCAAATTATACCTCTATTATACATTTTCAACAACTAACTTGAAATTCAATTCAAATATAATTAAGAAAATTCAATTCAAATTATACATCTAATATTTATACATTTTTGACACTTTAACAAAATTCTAAAATTACACTATATATGTTATTGCATACCTATGAATTAAATAACAACAAACTCCACAATGAAATACTTGTTTGTTTACTACTTGTCCATTTAAACTAGGATCTAGTTATTCCATGTACACTTGAATAATTTTTGATTCATGGGCTGAATTTTGGAGAGAAAGTTTTGCACATTTTATCAAGGAGGCAAATATTGGGCTTGACAACTTTTTCATTTTTTTATCAATCAAGGAAAAATTTGGAGGGATAATTTAACTAGAGTTGGTAGAGGGACTTGTTTAGAGTCATTTTTAAGTTGAAGAAGAAATGGGACAACAAAGAAAAAGAAAAACTGCATCTCAACGAAAATTGTCAAAAGAAGAACAAAAGAGGCATGATCAAAACTTGGAAAATTATCATAGAAAGAAACAAGGTACATGCTTGTTTCTTCTCTCTCACACTCTCAAGTGTGTGTTTAGTACTTTTACTTTGAAGGTTTCTAACCATCATTACACTTGAATGACTATAAATACTTTTAAATATCCTCAAGTCATCTTGGTCATGCAAGTTGCAATGTTTATATGATCCTTGACTCCAATTCCTTAAGCCAATTCTTTTTGTTTCAATATTTGTGTTTTGTGTCTTTCATCTTTTATTTTCATCACTTCAATGTTCTCAAATTATTTTTATGTTTTATGCTCTAGGGATTCCTCAAGCTGGAGTTGAGCCAAATCTAGATATTGGATCAAATGAATCCGTTGAAGAACACATGGACCTTGAAGTTAGGGAGGAGATCCAAGTTCAAACAATGCTTGTTGGAGAGGGGTCAAGATCACTTCCTTCTACTGGTATGGATGAGCATATAAAACTACCACAAACTTCTCTCACTTATAGCTCATCATGTTTTATCAGTTTGTTTGCTTGCATGCATAAACTTCACTTATATTTAACATCATCTCTCACTTTTGTTTGCAAAATATTTTGTAACACATGTGTAGGAAGGGCTCAACAAGCAGGAATTTTTCATGCTCAAGTCAAGCCAAATCTAGACATTGGATCAAATGAATCACTAAGATGCATGGTCCTTGAAGATAGGGGAGGAGGCACAAGTTCAAGCAATGCATGTTGGGAAGAGGTCGGGATCACTTCCTCCTCTTGGT